>CM032228.1:117102500-117112500 GCA_019009955.1 Riptortus pedestris
TATAAGGGACCCTGCCCGACCCGAGTCAGTTAGTTTGTTCTCAGCTATCTTCAAGTGATCATCAGAGCGACTTAGTGCAGTGCGATCAAGTGTTTTATGTGAACAGTGTTGTGTCTGACTCTGTAAATAACAGTATAGTGTGTCTTTAAGACAGTGCAGTGCCGTGTTTTTTGTGAACTTCAGTGATCGTGAGTGAATTATTTATTGGACTGTGTAATCTGAAGAACAGTGAAGCTATCAGTGCATACTGTGAGTAGGAATTAAGAATAATTAATCAAGTGTGTAGTGCATTGTTAAATAAATTGTGCAGTGATAAAAACTGTGAAGCTTGTGTGTGTTTAATTTTTCAATCTAAAAAAAACTCTAATAAACAACGTTTATTACTGATTTTGTAATACACTTAACAATATTGTTACGTTTTTTTATTACCAAAACCAGTAATAAACGTTTTTAATAAGAGTTCTTTTGGATTGCAAAATTAAATACTCGTAAGTTTCACAGTTTTTATCACTGCACAATTTATTTCACAATGCACAATAAACTTGGTAATTATTCTTAATTACTACTCACACTATACACTGATAGCGTCACTGTTCTTCAGATTACACAGTCCAATAATTCACTCACGGTCACTGAAATTCACAAGACGGCACTGCACTGACCTTTACTTCGCGGTACTGCACTGTCTTAAACACGACACTAAACTGTTACATACAGTCACGGCACAACACTGTTCTTCTTATAAAAACACTTTACCGCACTGCACTAAGTCGCACTGTAGCACTGATGTGAACATCAAGACAGGTGAGAATAAAACTGACTGGCTTGCAGCTGGCCGCTCTTTATATAGGTTTTCGGCATACATCAAAGGGGAATTATCTGGACCCTCGACGCCTGGCTGGAAGGTACTGGTAGGGACTAGGACATTCTGTCGGTTTTTTTGATCTACGTCACACTTTCCAATTACGCGACTCTCTCTCTCTGAAGGATTATTCATCTATTTAATTTTCGCAACACTGCCGCCCACTTAAGCCTTTTCGTCTCGAATAGGCTCAATATCGCCGTTGCCATACTTGGCTAGTCGCTCTAGGTGTTCCACTTTCATTTTAGACCTCGGATTGTGGTATCTCTGTATCCGGTAGACAACGTCGTTCAATCTCTTGATCACCTTGTAAGGTCCCTCCCAGTGCGTTTGCAATTTAGGGGATAGTCCTTTCTTTCGTTGTAGGTTGAATAGTAGAACCATTTCCCCTTCAGTGAATCCCTCCGTATTTGCCGCTCGATCATACCTGGCTTTCATCTTATCACTTGTCATTTTAATACGGTTGCATACAAACTCATGGAGCTCATGCAGGTCTTCCTGTGCCTGGGGAGTATTTCCATTGTCTTCGCAGGACGGTCCGGGTTTGGCCCACAAAATCCAAATCCGCTGGCAGTCTTAATTCTGCTCCAAATAAGATTTTCGCCGGAGTACGTGAGGTGGAATCATAGACGGCCGACCGGTAAGCCAGTAGTAATTTTGGTATGTGCACATCCCAATCCCTTTGGTGTGTGCTAACCACTTTTCTGAGATATTCCTCCAGTGTCCGATTAAATCTTTCGACCATGCCATCAGATTGTGGATGAAGCGTTGTCGTTCTTGTCTTTTTGATGCCATACAATTCACACATTTCCTTGAATATGGCCGATTCGAAATTTCGGCCCTGGTCAGAATGGAGTTCTATTGGAACCCCGTATCGGCACACCCAATTATTTACAAAGGCATCTACAACCGTTTTCGACTCCTGGTTTGGGATGGCATACACTTCGGGCCAAATAGTCCATTACAACTAGGACATACCGGTTTCCAGCCTCACTGACAGGGAATGGACCAGCAACATCGATAGCTATCCGCTCGAAAGGGGCACCTGCGTTGTACAGCTGAAGTTTGCCACGACTTCTCGTTGGACCCTTGGCTGCAATGAAATGCTCGCAATTGGCTATCCAATCGGTTACAGATTGCTGACATCCCACCCAGTAAAATCGTTGCTTTATCTTTTCCAGGGTTTTTGTAATGCCCAGATGGCCGCCGCTGGGACCATTATGGAACTGCTTCAACACCTCATTTATCTTGAACGTGGGCACGACAATTAGGTCGGTTGTGGTTATGCCATCTGTACTCTCCCAAGATCGATATAAGCCGCCCTCTACCAGTTTTAGGCTATTCCACTGTACCCAGTATGATTTCGCAAGTGGGCTTTCAGCTGATGTCTCATTTTGGGTTGGTTTTCTGTTGCATTCCTTAGCCGATATAATCTTCGCCAGAATCGGGTCATCTTTCTGAGCCTTCGACCAGTCCTCGTCTGAGCCAATACGGGTAAGTCGCACATCAATCACGCATTCCTCTTTCTCAGCTTTAGTACAATGTTTGCATTCTATGTTACAAGGCCGTCTTCCCACCTTTTCGATGCTCGATGCTGAAGTCATAGCTCTGCAGACGTTCAATCCATCGTGCCAGCTGACCTGGGTTCTTGAACTGCAGCAGCCAACGTAGTGCAGAGTGGTATGTTCTTAAGGTGAAGTGTTGACCATACAAGTATTTGTGTTAATGCTTGACGCACTCCAACACTGCCAGAAGCTCCCGTCGAGTAACACAATAATTTCTTTCGGGCTTGGAGAGTACCCTGCTGTAGTAGCCAATGACTCTTTCTGCCCCATCAACTACTTGAGAAAGTACTCCTCCTATTCCATAGCCACTAGCGTCCGTATCAATTATGAACTTCTGTCCAGCGATTGGATAGGCAAGGACAGGTGCTGTGCACAAGAGTTCCTTGAGCCTCTGGAACGCATCTTCCGTTGCCTCATTCCAGTGGTATGATCGCGACTTTTTGGTTAGCTCGTGCAAGCTGGCAGCTACATGAGCGAAGTTTGGCACGAATCTCCTGTAGTATGTGCAAAGGCCCAGGAAGCTACGCAGCTCGTGAAGATTTCGTGGTTGAGGCCAGTCCTTTACTGCCCGTATTTTATCCTCGTAAGTGGAGATGCCCTCTGCTGTTACCCGATGTCCCAAGTATTTGACCTCTTTCTGAAACAGAGCACATTTCTTTATGCTTAACTTCAGCCCAGCTGCTGTTATGCGACTAAATACTTCATCCAGGTTTTTAAGATGTTCTTCAAAAGTCTTTCCCATAACGATTATGTCATCTAGATACACCAAGCATGTCTTCCAATTGAGACCCTTTAGCACACGTTCCATTAAACGCTCAAAAGTAGCTGGGGCGTTGCAGAGCCCAAATGGCATCACATTGAACTGCCATAAACCATTGCTTGCGCTAAAGGCAGTTTTTTCTTTGTCCTTATCGGCTATCTCTACTTGCCAGTAGCCGCTTTGCAAGTCCAAGGTAGAAAACCATTTCGTTCCAGCCAACGTGTCTAAGGTGTCGTCAATTCTTGGCAGCGGATAACTGTCTTTCTTGGTGACGTCATTGAGTTTTCTGTAGTCGACGCAGAATCTGGTGCTGCCGTCTTTCATCTTTACTAGAACTATTAGCAAGCTCCACGGACTCGAAGATAGTTCAATGACTCCATTCCGTTGACAAGTTCTTTAACTTCGTTCCGCTTCGCTAGGGGAACACTCCTGGGTACCTGTTTTATAGGTCTCGCTTCACCGGTATTTATTTCATGTTTCACTACAGTTGTTCTACCAGGGCTTTTATTGCTTAGGGCGAAGTCGGAGGCATGTGTTCTTAGCAACTCCTTTGCTTTGTTTCTTTCAGGCGATGTCCTTTCATCCATTTTTCCTCTTCTTCTGCAAGTAGTTCGCGCTCCTTGGCTGTCATTTTCGGGCATCCTGAATTTTTGGAACAGTTAATTATTGCTTCTGCTGGCTCACATTGGCCTATTTCAAAATTTTTGTTAATGATCTTCTCATTGTTGGATAGGTTAAGTACTCTCACCGGAACTCGTCCATCGTCGCAGGTTTTCACGAGGGCTTTAGCTGTTATAATGTCATCTTTAAGTTTTTTAGGTTCTACTACCCACAACCGGTTATCCTCACAATCTTCTTCCACACGCGCCCATACTAAGGTTTCCGACTGGGGTGGTAATTTCTGGCGTCCGACGGTAAATAGCCTCCTTACTGTGGTCTTGCTCTCATATCCAACATCCAAGGGTATCTCGACGTTGCGCCAGATCATAACTTGTTGACCCATGTGCAGATTGATACCGTGGGCTATCATGAAGTCTGCACCGATGATCACTTCGTCCACAATGTCGGCGACAACAAATACATGATCGGCGCTAGTGTTGGCGATAGTCAGTCGAACCTTGGCTCTTCCATAGACGGTGGCTGATTCCCCAGTAGCAGTGCGCAGTCGAACGTCGTTTAATGGTTCCACTGATACTTTTACCAAATCGGGCCTAATTATTGACTGCGACGCCCCTGTGTCTATGGTGAGGATCTGCTTCCTGCCGTTAATGAGTTCACGAGCTGTAAGGTTGCTATTCTGTTGTTGTATTATGGAAGTGGAGATTGAGGGGCCAGCGGTTGTAGGAGCTAGCTCTTGCCCCTCAGTGCTAGCTCGTTTTAGTTTAACGGTGTCTCTTGAGATTTGGGGATATTCGTCCGTTTGTTCTCCCTTGGTTGTGATACAGATCTTGACCTTTTCTTTGGAGCTTTACAGTTACGTTGAAAATGGCCGGCCTTGCCACAGTTGAAGCACTTTGAGCGTGATCTGTTCCTTTGCTCCTCTATTATTCGCTTGACTAATTCTTCTATGTCACTCCTTGACATTTGGGCGTCATTTTGAATATCAGCCTCAAGACGTCGCACATTGAAGACTTGTGGTTTTGAAATTAATTTAGCAGTCTCCTAGACTAGCGCATAAGAGATGGTTTCAGCAAAGGATGATTTTTGCATAGCACACACTGCGAATTTAACGTCTAATGTCTGGATCTCGTATACCATTCACAAATGCTTCAATCTTGAACTGATCCAAGAATGGATGAATTTCACCTGGGTAAGTCAGCTGCACTAGACGTTCGATTTCCATGGCAAAATCTTGTAGCGTCTCGTTCGGTTTCTGCACTCTTCCCCGTAACTCCATCCTGTACAATTCTCGCCTATGCTCACCGCCAAACCTGCGCTGTAATGGCACCATAATGTCCTCATAATTATTCCTGCAAGCGGCAGGTAAACTCTCCAGGATTTCTGCAGCGGTTCCTTTCAGTGCCAAAATCAATTCTACCGCTTTGTCTTCATTATTCCATCCGTTTCTACTGCCCACCGTCTCAAGTTGGAATTTAAAAATATTAAATGGTACACTACCGTCAAAAGTCGGGGTCTTTATCTTGCTGGAATGCTCTGAAATGAGCCTCACCGGACCCTCTCGAACTTGTAGATTATCCATTTGGAATTGCAGCTCACGTATTTCATCGTCCATCTTTCTTTCTAGGTTGGCCATTTTCTCTTCAACATTCTTCTTAATGCCGCAGAGTTTTTCATCAAACTCGCCGACTCTCTGCTCTATTGCTCCCACTCGTTTGTCCAACACTTCTGATATTTCGTGGAGTTTTTGGTTTGTTGTTCTAGAAGCTTCCTGGAATTTTTCTTCTAACCTCTCGCAATTAGCTCTAGATGCTTCTTCTAATCTTTCGTAATTAGCTCTAGAAGCTTCCTGGAATTCTTGTCTGACTTCCGCTAAGATTTTCTCGCTGTTACTTTTAGAAGCTTCCTGGAATTTTTCTTCTAACCTCTCGCAATTAGCTTTAGATTCTTCTTCTAATCTTTCGTAATTAGCTCTAGATGCTTCTTCTAATCTTTCGTAATTAGCTCTAGAAGCTTCCTAGAATTCTTGTCTGACTTCGGCTAATATTTTCTCACTGTTACTCTTAGAAGCTTCTAAGAGTTTCTGGTTATTTTCCATCATAGTGGCTAAAATTGCATTTAAGTCCAAATTGCTACTTGAGATAGAATTACTTACAGCAATGTCTTCTTTATCGTCAAACTCGTGTGTACTTATATTGGATTCCTCGTCTTTGGAATTCATCTGTCAACCGCCTTTGTAATTCAGCCTTATTTCCTGTTGGCATATCCAGTTTAGCCAGCTCCTTCTTCAGTTGTTCAACTTTTAGTTCTTCAAACTTCATTTTCGTTGATTTTAATTTTGCAATCCCACTTCTGACACCAATTGTTACGTTTTTTTATTACCAAAACCAGTAATAAACGTTTTTAATAACTGTTCTTTTGGATTGCAAAATTAAATACTCGTAAGTTTCACAGTTTTTATCACTGCACAATTTATTTCACAATGCACAATAAACTTGGTAATTATTCTTAATTACTACTCACAGTATACACTGATAGCGTCACTGTTCTTCAGATTACACAGTCCAATAATTCACTCACGGTCACTGAAATTCACAACAAGACAGCACTGCACTGTCCTTTACTTCGCGGTACTGCACTGACTTAAACACGACACTAAACTGTTACTTACAGTCACGGCACAACACTGTTCTTCTTATAAAAACACTTTACCGCACTGGACACTTTCCAAATACGCGACTCTCTCTCTCTGAAGGATTATTCATCTATTTAATTTTCGCAACAATATATTATATTAGGACTACTCTAGCAAAGAAGACCAATGCAAAAAGCATTTACAAGGTATCAAAACAGGATCGTATATATAATATAAGTACTTAGAAATACTTTAAAAATTATTTATTAAACAATAAAATGTCAAAAGAAATATTAAATTATAATACAAATAATTAGAGGAGCATAACAGTCGTTACTAGCATTCAATTTGGGAATGATTGTATGCTAAAAAGATTAGTATTTTCAATTTCATTATTACAGTATAAAATCATTCATTGTGCAAAACAATTTATAGAAAAATATATTGAATTTTTAAAATAATACATATATACAAATTAGAACAGAATTTATTGAACTCTATAACAATGGATGGATAAATTATTAAGTTTTATGCCAAGTATTATTTGTCAAAATGATAAAATTAGATATACCATACATCTTTAAATAAAATAAAATAATTTACTAAGATAAGTCCTTTTCTACTTGAAAACCGACTGAAGGTGGCTTATCATCAGAAGCTATTGTTACAGTTGGTGGTGTGCTACTCCCGCTAGGTTCTGATTCTTCATTTGTTGATCTGGATTCCATTTCTCTCCAAGATTTGAAAGAACCAGGACTTTCTTCCATCCTAGTCCAAGCAGCTGATGGTTCTGAAACACTTGTACATACAAAACGACCTGCTTTTCTTTCTTCTGTTTTCTCTAATTCTGAAAATAACAGGAAGGTTATTAGTACAATAGTGGGGAAAAATAAGGCCAAAATAATAAGTAGTGGCAAAAACAATTATATTGGAAAGATATATTTTTAGAGCTAACTGTGCGTTAATTTTAGTTACTATTAAAATATTTTCTATTATTATCATTATGTATGATAATTATTTGTAAGAGGCAATCAAATATTTTCCTTGTTACATGTTGTACATAAAACAGATCATGAGATCCCATTTAGAATTCTCCCCCCCCCCTCCTATAGCAGCTGCTCTCAGCATCATTCTACCACCTTGATGAGACAGGAACTAGCTTATCGCTGTAGCTTTTCTATCTTATGTTTGCCAGATTCTTTTCTTTCAGTGTTGATACTTGTAACTTCTTTCTCAATCCATGGGAATCTCCTTATCTGAGATCATAAGGGCCTATTATTTTATTTATCATTTGGGCTTGTTCTTATAACTATAGCCCACACTAATTATGGAATTTTGATTGATACAAACAAAATTAATTTTTATTTGCATGTAATAAACAATTATAAATGATTTTTTTTAAAAAAATTAGTTTGTGTAATAGAATTGTTGATGGTGATTAGGAATACCTTGATACCCTGTTTTCTCATTATGATATGGAGACATTGCCTGCCTGGAGGGATATTTCTGAACTGTTCATTGCACCATTGAAGCCATAAAAAAGGATGGAGGAATAGAGAACTTGTTTAGTCCTGGTGATTTTATGGGCTTTAGATTTTATTTGAAAGAAGAAACATCCTTATTTAGGATGTTTCTTCTACCTGAATGGCAGGGCTTCCTTCAATGATCTAGGCAAGATGGGGAGCTGCACCAGATTCAAGTACAGGTCTTGATGGAGGGGAGGTGAAGATCGATCTCTCTTGATAACTTTGTTGAGATTTGTCAGTTGTGTATGAATAAATTGTATGCCAAAATTATTTTCAGGCTGGAGGATTTCACTACCATATCAATTTGTTATAAAAATTCAAAAATCAATCTGTATGATGTAATATTTACAGGTATATCTAATTATGGAATAACCCATGTGTTTTGTGTTCGCAAGGATAAGAGTGTGTGAAAACATGATTAATGGTGCATGAGGTACTCGGACAACACAGAAACAAACAATGATACAAATTAAACCTTGGTTTGATGATGAATTAAAGAATGAAATGAATGGTTTGATGAAGATTAAAGGAAAGAAATGGGGCTCAAGGAAAAAGATACAAAGGAAAACACATGTATAGTACATATGTTTTATGTTTATGATCTTTGCTGAAAATCACATTTCATTCATGACTTTCACCTAATTCTGAACATATCAAGTGCTCTGCAAAAACTAAGCAGATTTACCTCATGTATAAATCACCTCTAGAAATGAAAGCAAAAGGCAAATCCAAATATTGTTTAATAAAATTATGGAACGTATTAATAAATGATAATGCTGTGATTGTATATGTACATATGCATATATACATGTATATATACTCGCACACACGTATACATTGATACATCCCTGTACATTCAGTTTCCCTGAAAATTTCAAGTTTCTATTTTTGTTGCTAAGGGATTTGAAATGATAACCATTTTTGGCTTTGGTGTCTGTCCTCTTTTCTCAACTAAAAAACTGAACCGGATTTGATGAAACATATATGTGTATTATTTATAATCTAACTTATTGTTAGAACATCCCTACAAGACAGTAAGGGGGGGAGGGTGTAAAGAGAGGACTCCCTCCTGCCTCTGAGTGGTCACTGGACTGGAGGCCACTCAGAGGTAGGAGTGAGTCAACATTGCCAATTTATACCGGAAGAGAACTGATGATGAGGTTGGGCTCTCAAAAGCTCTGGAATAAAAATCTAAAACCTAGTGAAGGTGTTGATTTTTTTTCAACCATGGATGCATTCATTGACCCCTACCAGCCAGGAGATTCAAATGGCTATAGAAAATCCATCAAGATTAATCATAGCAGCATAAACTGTATGCTAATAAATTACACATTTTTTCATTTAATACAATAAAACGCACATAATACATTAATTAATTAATGATTCATGTTTTACCCCAACATATATCCGAAAGTTTAGCTCTGACTGTATCAGTAGGAACAACTGTGGTGTCAGCTTCCTGAAGAAGGGTTTCTGAACAGAAGTCCTCTTCACTTGCAACTGAAACAGGGGTTGCTTCTCCACTTTCTCCTCCAACCCCTTCATCTATCATAAAAAATAACTTATAATGAATATTAATGCTAAAATTTTTCTACATTCTAAAGAGAGGTACACACTTAGCTCAACTATAGTCATCAATAAATACTGCCAGAACCCAGCCAGCCACTAAATGTTATGCAAAATATACTTGTTTATTTGTCTAAAGACATCAATCTCAATGTGTCAGGTTAGAATTGAAGAAAAAAATATACTTATGGTTTATGGCCATACACTTATTTTATAGTGTAGTCTATGTAGAAGAGGGATCTGTACATAACTTTTTGGTAGCAAAGCTGAACCAATTGACTTTGAAAATTACCCTTCTCAAACTTACCAGGAACCCTCACCACTTTTGTTTGTAATTTAGTATCTTTTTATTCCCATGAACGGCAAATAACCTATCTAGTATTTATGAATACAAAAAATCAGCTTGAAATGAATAATTCGCCAGCAGGGTGTCTTAAAGTTGTGGTTTATTTAGTCATAAAGTTTATG
>CM032228.1:117117500-117500000 GCA_019009955.1 Riptortus pedestris
CCAGGATTAAAAAAAAATTAAATATTAACTCATTTTATTTTAAATAAATAAATAACCAATAAATAAATATTGTGATTAAATAAATAATCACATGGTAATACTTTGAGTGGCGAATTCGATTCTCGTCTGGGCAATAGGCCCATTTTAGTCATTTATTTAATGACGGAATTCATTAAATAAAATCCTTAGTCCGATTCTGGCTAGGAAAGGGTGGTAACCTGTAGATAACCTGTCCCAATTAACCGTAGCAACACAGTGGGCGTTAATATAAATAAATATTTATTTAACAGAATATTAAACTGATTCATAAAAATTATTTTGGTGGGTGTATTGAAAATTTGATGACTTTTATTTATTTATATTTTTTAATATAAATACCACTTTATCCAGTTAAGGCTAATCTACAGGATGCCAACTTTTTCCAGATAACGGGGGACCCTAGATTTTACTTCACAACTCTGTCTCTAAATAAACAATCTTCCTTACAGAAGCTGCATAAGAAGTGTTTTTTGTTTAGGTGCCTAAAGTTTAGGAAATATACTTTAGTTTCAAATCATACTTCTTAAACCATTGTCTATGATGATTGTCTGCCTAGAGGCAACTAACTGAAAGTTAAATAAAACTAGTTAATAGTAAAATTATGTTTACAAGTATAAAGCAAAGCAGGCAAAATAGTGCGCTCTAATACTAATCTTGTTTTTGGTACTTGTGTGCTATGATTCAGTAAATTTGAAGGAATTTTTGTCATATAGCCAACCAAAATAGCTAGTTTTTCTAAAGGAAAATGCTAAAAAGGCATATCAAATCTCGTCAAGCATTAGTTGGTATAAAAAATTGTAGAAAAATTTGCAATTAGATTCGTTATTAACACTATTCATTCAGGCTATAATAATGGAGGTCTTCTTGAGCCTGGCGAGTGTTTTCATTGTCTTTGTGGGACAGTCTGGGTTGGACACCAAATCCACTGGCAGTTTTAGTTCTGTTCCAAATAGGAATTTTGTGGGAGTACGTGAGGTGGAATCGTGGATGGCTGACTGGTATGCCAGTAGAAATTTGGATATATGATCATCTGAATCCCTTTGGTATTTACTCACCACTTTTCTGAAATATTCCTCCAGTGTTTGGGTGAATCTTTCAACCTTGCCATCAGACTGTGGATGAAATGTTGTTCTTCTCGCTTTTGATGCCATATGTCACACATCACTTCAAATATCGCCGACTCAAAGTTTTGTCCCTGGTCAAATATAGTTCTATTGGCACACCCAATTATTTACAAATGCGCCCACCACCAACCTGGTTTGGAATGGCATATACTTTGGGCCATTTGTTGAAATAATCCATTACCACTAACACATATCGGTTTCCACCCCCATTGACACAGAATGGACCAACAACATCAATGGCTATCTGCTCGAAAGGGGAACCTGTGTTGTACTCCTGAAGCTTACCACGACTTCTCGTTGGACTCTTAGCCACAATGCATTGTTCACAATTAGCTATCCAATCTGCTACAGATTGCTGACATCCCACCCAATAAAATTTATCTTTTCCAGAGATTTTGTAATGCCCAGATGACCACCGCTGGGACCGTTATGGAACTGCTTCATGGCCTCATTTATCTTGGAAGTTGGCACGAGAATTAGGTCAGGTGTGGTTTTGTCCCTATCTGTACTCTCCCAAGATTGATATAAGCAGCCGTCTACCAATTTTAGGCTATTCCACTGGATCCAGTATGACTTTGCAAGCGGGGTTTCGACCAATATCTCATTACGGGTCGGTCTTCTGTTGTCCTTTGTAGCCAATATAACCTTTGTCAGAACGGAGTCATCTTTCTGTCCCTTCGACCAGTCTTCCCCTGAGCCAATCTGGATGTCGACAGCTTATGCAAGCTGGCAGCTACTTGAGGTAAGTTTGGCATGAATCTCCTGGAGTATGTGCAAAGCCCTAGGAAGCTATGCAGCTCATGAAGATTTTGTGGGCGAGGCCAGTTCTTGACTCCCAATATTTTATTCTTATCAGCTGAAACGCCATCTGCTATAGCGTGATGCCCCAAGTATTTGAACTCCTTTTGGAACAGGGCACACTCTTTACACTTAATTTTAGTCCAGCAGCTCGCTTAAATACTTCATTCAGGTTTTTGAGATGTTCATCAAAAATTCCCCATAACGATTGTCGTCCAGATGCACCAAACATGTTTTCCAATTGAACACATTCCATTAAATGCTCAAAAGTAGACGTTGCTGAGCCCAAATGGCATCACCTTGAACTGCTATAAACCACTGCTCATGCTAAAGGCAGTTTTTTCTTTGTCTTTATCTGCTTTCCCTACTTGCCAGTAGCCGCTGTAGTCCAAGGTAGAAACCATTCCATTCCAGCCAACATGTGGAGGCCTCACTCCACACATGGTGCATGTGAAGTTTATCCATTTCTAGATTGTTGATATTTTGCTACCTTAATCTATGAACAGATTAAAATTGTTAAATGATGTATAGGATAGTTGGGTGCCCATTAATTCTCTCATCTTAATTATCCTATTTATTAAGTTATTTATTTTCTAAGAAGTATT
Organism: Riptortus pedestris; assembly: GCA_019009955.1. Classification (NCBI taxonomy): domain Eukaryota; kingdom Metazoa; phylum Arthropoda; class Insecta; order Hemiptera; family Alydidae; genus Riptortus; species Riptortus pedestris. The sequence continues at coordinate 117,120,067 of CM032228.1, forward strand.
ATCTTTTATTTTATTTATTTATATCATTTTCCTGTAATAATAAAGTCCCTTTAAGACCAACTAGGCCAAAACACAACAACAAAAAGAATCATAGGCAGCGGATAGAACTGTTCCTACAGCACAATTCTAGCTACTTGCAGAGGTTATAGAGTAATTCTGAGCAGCACAGGGGAACATAACGTTAAGCACCAAAATGAATATTATAAAATAAATGTTTATTTATGCCCACTTTAAGCAACTATGGTTAATTGTGATAAGAGATCTTCAGATTACCCCCCTTTTCTAGTAGACAAAGGATTTGTTTAACGAGTTCATCATTAAATAAATCCTTATTGCCCAGGTTGGGAACTGACCCCACGACTCTAGGCTTAACAAGCACATTATGGCTTAACACGCTTAGCTCACATTGCTGATCTGATCTTAAAGTTATGAAATAAATAACCAATCCCTCATTAAGTCTCACTAACTTTTATTTGTACCTCAATAATGTTGAAAATGAACTGGGGAGTTGGGGGGGGGGCTTGAGAAGAAAGTCCCTTGCCAAAGAGAGGTATGTAATATGAAGTACAATCATATGATTGTGACAAGAAAGCAAAATTTGTCATATATATTGATCAACACAGTGCGTTATGAAGGAAAGATATGGTCAGGGGAATAGATGAATAGAAAATATTTAATTATGATAGCTCTAATCTTTAACGTTCAGTAAAATGAATAAATTAAGGACTATGGAGCCTATGGATTTTATGTTCTTTTAAACACAAAGTTCATGGACTGTATTTTATGACAAAATATATTTGCATAAAGAATAGTTAAATTCTTAAATTAAATTGGAGTGGAAGAAGCTAGTGTCTCACTCCAAACACAATTACAACAGGTTCACTAAGGGTAATGAGCAATATAATTTTGAATATATGTTATGTGAAATTCTGAATATATACCTTATTTGAATATATGTTTTTTTTCTGAAATTTAGGGCAATTAATTTTAACTTTTTTTGTTTTGTTTTAATTCTGTTGTCTTGTTAAGCTCTCTATTTTTAAAAAAAAAATTTTCTTATTTTTAAAAGATATAAGGAAATAAAAGTCTAGTACTTGAAAGGAGAGGTGTGCATATAGAGAAGGAGCCTAAATATTTTATTTAACCGTTTAAATGCAAAGGGGAGACTAGGGAGGAGGGAGCGCAGGTCTTTACAATAAGAATTATTTGTAAACTTCTGGTTAGGATTTTATCAAGAAATAGATTGGCTTCATTTTTTATTTAAAGTGGTGTTATACAATTTTTAAACATGCTTCCTATAACAATGGACATTGGACTGGTGAGTTTAAACAGATATTCTTTATTTTAATTTTAATTGTCTTTTATGACCATTTTTCTACTTATTTTTGTTTATTGTGTCTTCTTTTTATTTACACTGTTTTATTAAATACTAAAAGAATTAAAATAATATTTTCATTATACATTTTAATGGGCATCTCTTCCTTTTAACAGATTTAAGGTAAATCATCTATTGAGGTTGTACTCATGATGTGATTTTCGAAAAATCCTACCTAGGACTAGGTAATGGTATATTTGTCAGTTGTCACTCTAGCAATCACAATTTTTGTCTAATTGTTACCAAACACAACATATTTGTGTTTTATATTTGACGTAAAACTAATGGCGAATAGAAATAGAGAATATATTGAGAGATGAGATCACTTCTCTGTCGTGCCAGCACGTGGGAAATCTGCTTAGTTTACGCAGCCCATGACAAATATTTTTTCCATTCGCTCTTCTTGGATACAGCCATCTTCCAAAAGTTGCACTAAGATGGTCAATCAATTTTTTTTATTATTTTTTAAATGATCACCACTTGAATGAATTCACCATGACCCCAATCTAGTCATTAGTTGACTCATCTATAATTTTTATTGAAATATAATCATAAAATTCTGCTACTTTGGTGTCCTTTTATCTTTGAAGCCTGAAGGGGAGAAGCATTTTCTCCTTTTAAAAATATAAAATCTTTATTTGTCTCCACCACACACAATTTCTTCCCCTGAAATCACTCTTTATGAATATTTCACACACCTACTTCAATGTTAACTATTTGTCAGAACTCAAAATTAAATAGGTATTAAAAGCAGGTCTGCTTACACAGAAATCCACATGTAGAGAAAGGGTAAATGCCACATATGAATTTTATTATAATTAGGGAAACCACTGGCAACACTGGTCAAAGATGTGCATAGACCTTATAATTACTAAAGCTTCCTGCAGGCACAGACTTAAGACTGAGTTAGCATTCGCTTTATTAGAGAATCATCCTTTGAGCCAGAATCCTGGTTTTACGCAGTTAGATGGAAAATCACTGAGAAATAATATTGTAGCAGCAACATCCATTGCCGTGGTTAATATAATGAATGTTGCCGTGGCAACAGATCCAAGGAGAGGTGAACAAGAGAAAGTTGCTAATGCTTATTTATATATATATATATATATATATATATATATATATAAATATATATTAAGCACAAGAATAAATATGTTTTTTTGTTGGAGCAAAGGCAGTGTTGCATATAAACGTTTGTTTCATTTACCTAACGAGGAACGTTAAAGTGGTGGGTGGCCAAACGATTTGATTTAACAAGCCTGGCAAATCAGAAAGTAAAACAATTCAATATGACCTTCTTCCCGTGCACGCATCTCAAAGCTATTTTATTTCTGGGACAATGCAGTCGATTGTCTCTGTCGTCGTCGAAGCCACCTTATCAGCAAAGGTAAAGCCCTAGTATATCAAGCCAACCGACGTGATGATGACGGACGAAAAGAACACACAGGAACCAGAACTACTGGCCCGATCCTCCTCGTTCCATGTGTGAGGTAGCGGAATTTTTAGGAGCTTTATCCCGATTACCGACTTCTATAAGTTGAACCCATGGTTCTGGTTGTTGCAAGCGGATACCGTCTTAGCTATTTCTAGAGTGACTTCGTTTTACATGGAGTTCCAGGCGAGGTAGCCAGATTGGAGTTGGATGTTCGGACGCAGGTAGCAGGCTTCCTCAGATGTGCTACAGACGATCCATACAGGCAGCTGAGGGAGCGTCTTAATTCCATTTATGGCGAATCTGAAACTCGTCGCATCAAGAAACTCCTGGAGTCAGCGTCCTTCACAGCTATATCAACATATTCTACAGCTGGCATGATCTACCTTCAGCACAGACATCGTCAGTACCAAGTGGCACCAAAATTTGCCACCACTCGTGCAGGAAAATCTGGCTGCATCAAAGCAGGACAGACGACGTGGAGACCCTCGGGATTTTTCTCCCGACAGATAGTCCCTTTCTCCGACAGCAGAATTAAGACTGGGAACTCGCGATTAATGAGGCAGTGAAACATTTCGATCATCTCGCCGAAGGCCTCAGCTTCATTATACATACGGACCACAAGCTGCTCACGCATGCTTTTGGCCATCGATCAGAATCAGCCTCTCCTCGTCGCATAAGGGACCTTGACTTTTCAGCCAGTTTGTGACGGACATAAGATACCGGCCAGGTAGCAAAAATGTTGTCGCCAATGCTCTCTCGCGCATTGACGAGGGGGACCTCTGAACGATCTGGAAGCTCTGGCAGAGGCGCAGCAGAAGGACCCAAGCATTCCAGAGTTGAAGAAGTCTTTGCTGCACTCAAGCTTATTTCGATGCCCGGAACTGAGTCGAGGCTACTCTGTGAGATCTCGAGTGCGACCTCAAGGCTTTACATCCCTCCAGAGTTCAGGCGTTCAACTTTCAACCGTCTGCATGGCCGGAACCATCCAGGTACTAATGACCGGACGAGGAAACTAATCTCCAAGCGCTATTTTTGGCCAGAGATGAATTCTAACATAGGCAGCTGGGCAAAGAAGTCCCGTGTCCCTTGCCAATGGGCCAAAATTCATTGCCATACGACGACACTCCTTGGTACTTTCAAACCTGTGGACCGATTTCACCACGCCTACTTGGACATCATTGGATCGTTGTTGCTAGGGGGATGAGGAGATACCTTCTTAATATGGTATACCGGACGAACAGTTGGCCGGAAACCGTACCTATCCCCGGTCCAAGGTCGACATTTTGAGGCAGACTTGTTCTTATGGTTGAGCACACTGATGGGAATCAGGAAGCAGAGGACTACGGTTGCGTAGAAAGGTGGCATCGCTCTCTCAAGGCGGCACTCATGGCTCACCACTCTTCGACGCGATGGACTAAGGAGATTCCCGGAGATTTCCTCGGAGCACCGAATTTCCTCGAGAACTGTGTATCTTCAGGCTCTGAAAAACGATTTGGCACTACTCTTCAAACCCGCGAAACCACGATCACCAACTAGGAAGACGTTCCCGCACACTGTGGTCCCCATTCCCCCATCTAGTGCAAAAAATAGTTTCAGTTGGCGGATCTTGCTCAAACTTTGTATAATGTTTATTGTGGGGTTGAAAAGGTGTTTTATACAGATTCTATTAGATCTGTCAAGGTTTGGGGTGGGGGTTAGAGGAGAGGGTAGGTGCTCTCTGACATTTCTAGTACTTTTGCAGAATATTTCTATACTATTACTATTTTTATTTTTTTTAGTTAAAACATATTTATGTTTTTGTTGCAATTATAAGCATTAATATTAATGAAATAACTCAAAATATTTGTTACTTTTTGTTTAATTATTCTGTTAAAAGCTGCATGTGCCGTTAAAAATTTATCTGCTTCCCTCTCAGTTATTTTCTTCTTTGTCCATTACGTGGCTTCCTAAAATTCTTTTCCCGAGTGACTGTGTTTTCCCACGCTTGTTAATAATTCCTCTTCTGTCCTGGCTTCCTCCTTACGTTGAAATTCTACTTCATCATCTAACCATGAAGCGTTTCAAAACGTTTCACTGAGGAGTAGGCTTTTCTGTATCTAATTAAATAATTACGTTGTAATACGCTCAATTTTCTCTTTATGTCTTTGTTTTCTGACAAATAAATGAAGTATTTAATAAAAATATTGTTGTAAAATTCACAGCTTGAATTTGAATTCAAAATCAAATGTCTTGTCGGCATTTTATTTGTCCTACCTAAAAAATTAATAAATGAATAATTATAGCTCAAGAATATTTATTTACTGCACAACAAATAAAATGCGTTTTAATTACATCTAAATAAAAGTAGTAAGTGAGCAGTTGAAACTCGTTGCATAACATTTATTCGTTCAACTAATTGTTCCATACAGTGGCTAAGCGAGAGTATTATACATATGTAAATACTTATCCGTACCATTATAAACGTAAAATTAAAAAATAAAATAATACTTACCAACAAAATTGACTTGAAACTCGTTGCACTTAGATCCACGAAATGCCGATATTTTATATACTTACAGGATGAAATAAGTGTGTATGATATGATGCGTAAAAAATAAATGAACGTTTTGCAATTGTCGAAAAGTAAGGAAAGGTTTACCCTAGGAGTCGAAGAGGGTATAGTAGGTACCGCTCCTTTCACACAGTTATCTCATGGTTTTCCCTAGAAACAATCTTGGACCTACGGCTCACATTTTCTGAATGTGAACATTATCACCACTCGATTCTCAGATAGTTCCTCTAACATTTGCTGCAAAAATCATTGTGAGAACTCGTGAGCTAACTTTTTCACACATTCCCAAACATAAGTAATAGGAGTCAAAAAGTGTTTTTAAAAATATATACCCTAGTTCATAGGAATGGATATTATAACTATTAGGACGCCCCTGCATTAAGTATTCCATGTACAATCAGAGGGACATAAATTAAAACTGACATATATTATCTGTAGTTTGATAGAATCACTGATTAATAAGGATCAAAAAGTGTCTGGATCGAGATGTTGGAAACTTGCAACATCAAATAAACAGCTCCCAAAAGCTGTACCTTATTTATGATTCAACTATATTTTCAAGGCTCAGGATTAATGTAGAAACAAAGAAAACATACTTGGTTCAGAAAAAAATAGGGGCTCTGAGATCTTTCTCCACAAGGATTCGGTCCGGAAACCACTCATTCCACTTTATTCTGGACCTCACAAGGTTATAGAGCGAGGCGATAAAATATTCACAGTACTCGTCAACAACAAGGAGGCGAATGTCTCCGTTGACCGAGTCAAGCCAGCCTACCTGATGGAGAAATATAGCTGGGTACCGTAGTGTCACGCCAATTTCCCCAGGAATCTCCATGGCCCTGATAAGCAACTCTCAGGACCAATCTGGATGGATACAGAACTAGGTCCGGAATAAAGTGTTGCATTTAAAAGTTTGTTTCATTTGCGTAACAAAGAACATTAAAATATAATACTTTGAATGGAAAAATTCAGTCCAGACTAATAGTCTTCAAATTTTATGTTCAATTTGTCCTTCAAATGTTTTATCACTTTTTGAGAACTAGAAACTAACACATATATTATCCAATAATAGATTAATTTTTAATAAATCTAAAACCTTTAAAATCAATATAATATATTGGTAATATTCAGAATAAGGAGGAACATAATCCAATAATTTCAAGGGCAAATATTCTAAAAATGAAGCATAAAAGTATTGCAAAATTTTTTCCATGTAGGTTGGTCTGAAAAAGATAAATACAATTTAAACAATATTTACTTCAGAAAACTTCTGTAAAATTAGATGACTAATAAAACCAAGAAGAAAATAATTACTATTCACTGGAAAGAAGCCTAAAAAATGTTTAGAATTCCTTTGAATATATTGAAATAATAATAATTCTAACCTGATAGAGATGCTGTGTTGGGTATAATGTCAGTCAGGTTTGGTGCACTTGCTGCTCCAGATATTACGGCTGTAGAGAAAACACTAGATGCTGAAGAATTTCTGCCTAAAGGAAACTGTACTCCAGTATTCACTGAAGTTCGGGGTCTCCTGGCGCCTGAGAATTGATTGTCATTCATACGATGGCCCCAGGAAGGTAAAGAAAGCCTGCCTCCTCCACCCCCACTTCCATTGGTCCCTGTCATTCGCCTACTGTGGACAGTCACATGAGCCAAGTCAAGCGCTCCTAGCTGTCCTTCCTCACTCTTTCTTGACGAAGGCAGAGACGCTTGCTTACCGCTCATCGGCAATGAGACAGACAAATATTCAAACCGATCTGAGTCTGTCATGTTACAGTCATGAAAGAACAATTGTCCAAGAAAAAAAAAATTAAGTTAAAACCCAAAAGTCAAAAACATTAATAAAGAAAAGGAAATGCACAAAGAAAAATAGCTGATGTCAACAATTAATAAAGAAGAAATGTTTCTGTGACATTCACTTAAAATAAAAATACAAAAATGAGATTTTTATTCTTTTCTTAAAGAGATTAATGAGAAACAGTTTTTTAATTAATGAATGGTTAATTAATAGTTAATAGAAATAGCGAATTTTCTTTAAGATAAATATTATTCTTTCTGAATAACAATGAGTAAAAACAGAATGTTTATAAATCACATAAAAAGGACTTTGAAATTAAACTTTATTTAAGGCAACATTTATTTAACAGCTTTTCTTCAATGAATGATTTAAAAAATTCAAAAAGTTGAAATTAGTTAAACATAAAATAAAAAAGTAATGCCAAGCTTAAAGGGCACAATAAACAAGAGTTGTAAACACCGTATACAGAAATTATAATATTATGCCTGGAATTGATTACTTTTCAAGATTTCAAATATGTTATAAAAAGTTGTTAATGTTACAGTTGAAATTGTATTTACAAAAGGTGATTAAAATTTAAGATAGATTTGTCAGCAGAGTTAAATGCCAGAATGAAAATTTTGAAAGTTATAATTAAATTCCATTTTACACAGAAAAAGAAAATTAGCAATAAGATAAAAATGTTTTTTTTCTTATAAACACACCTCACTTCCAGGTTTATTCCAGCTCTTAAAAATTTAATAAAAAGGGTTCTTTGAATTCTGAGTGGCTATAGAGGCAGTATATTCTCTCACAAATAGTGATGTGTAGGTTAAGTTAAGGTCTGATATGATTGGATTTATTCAGCAACAATCCTACTGGAAGAATTCTCTTTACTATCATTGATATGCAGAGTGGAAACCTATACAATAGTCTGTCTCAATCTGTTCTATGGATACAGCCTGTTTTCTGTATTAAAGAGGTCTGTCACTCAGGTGCTGCATAAAATAAACAGATTTCCTACGCACTGGAATATAATATGCTGATGATCTCATCTCACTATCTATTCTCTATTTCTCCCCCATTAAAAATCCTATGTAAATAGGAATTAAAATGTTAGAGTTGTTGTTTGGTGACTGAGCTACTTAAAATAAAAATCGGGTGAGCAGAGGTGGGGGGTTTCAAAAGATTGAAACCACAAAAATGCAAATAAATCTGTTAATTTTTAAACAGTCAGAGAAAACATTTATAAAACAATAGTTGTAGAAAATTAAAATTCCAATTATACTGGTTATATAAAATGTTTCGATCTGACTCATAGTAGCCGAGATATTTTGAATTATTCCCCTTCTAAATCCTCCTCCCCGCAAGCCAATTTCAGAATGATCTAACATAATCTTTGGTTTTCCATGAAACAGTTAAATATCAAGTGCAGTGTTGACGAAATAAAAATCATGTAGTCTAGAACATAAAATTTTAAATGATGACATCACACCAAAAATATTTGTACATATCTCACACATTCAGTAAAAGTTCAATGAAAACAATACTTGGTATTTATAAGCTTTGTATAAAATGGTTCATGATATAGCAGCTAATTGTTAATATGGCAAATAGGATTGGGGGTTTACTGAAGGATGAAGACTACAAAATGCAAATATTTCAGTTAATATTCAGGATAGATAAAAAATGTATATAATAAAATTTATAGAAAAGTGCGATAAGATTGGTTCTATACAATTTTTCAATCTGATATATAATAACAGAGATGTTTCGAATTTCCAAAATTCGTCCCTTTAAACTCCCACCCCTTCCACTGGTTTATTCCAACCATTAATGAACTTATTTTTAGTTTTACATAAAATGTTTAAATGATGAGTTTGGTAACAATCAAACAAAACCTAGCTGCTAAAGCGTTAAAAGACAATAAATATATAGTTTTGAAAGGTCCTCATTTTCATCATCTCGCTGTGTAGGATTCATGGATATTTAAGAAATGTTTTGAAAATTGGGTTATGAATTCAGTCTCAATAGCTAATTTTCCTTATGTGGCTCGGCACTAGAATGGACAATAAGAAGGTAAAAATTCACAAGCCTGAAAAAATATATTTTCTAAAAAACTGAAAGGAAAGTTGGATAGCTATTTTTCTATTTTGAGTTCCTTAATCCAGCAAGCGATTAAGAGTGGCGAGTTCGATTCCCACCCGGGTAATAGGAATTTATTTAGTGACAAACTCATTAAATAAAATCCTTCAATCCTGGCTTGAAAGGGGTGGTAACCTGTAGATAACCCATCCCAATTAGCCATAGTAGCAAAAAATGTACGTTAATAAGTAATAATCTAGCAATTTCAGTTTGGGTCAGGAATTCTATGCTTTACAAAAATTGGATCATTCTGTGTGACCTACATATAACAGAAGTGGTCCAATTATCAATTTTTATTTGCTTGGATGATGATCACTTGTGCCGTTGAAGGAGTTTAGACAATGTTAAAAAAAGTGTTGAATTAAAAAAATCATTAATTTTACTTCATATACAAGTTTATTGATAAAAGGTATTAATGTAATAAGTATACTAGCTATAATACAAGCCATGAATAAGTTTTAAGCGTATATAAAATTTATTGTTTTTAAATTTTCAAATTTAAACATTGTAGGATTAAACTACAATAATATTAGAACATTATTATGGTAGTTATAACTGCATATTTCTAACTGAACATATTAGGTTTAATCTTAATTAAACATTTAATCCATGTACAGTATTTTAATTTGTTTTAATCCTGATCCAGTTATCCTGAGGAAATGTTTCACTAAGCATCTCATGTCAAACATTAATTTCAAGTTGTGTTAATAGGTTTCTTACTATGGGTGAAATAGAGAATCAAATGTCATATGACTTCCTGAGCAAGTCATTCCAGCACAAGGGAAATCAGCTGAGTTTATCAGCAACTGAGAGATGGACTTTTCAAATATTATAGGTAGGATCAGAGAATAATTGAAAAAAGCTTTCAAAAATCATGCCATGAGCAGAAACACATCAGCTCACTTCCCTTAAGGGGAATCAAACCATGAGGTTTATCTAAATAGGTAATTCATATTATATTCTTACGAAAATTAAATACATGAAAAATTAAACAGAGATAGTCACGTATTTGGGAAGTGCGAGGTAGATCAAAGTAGATCGAGTTCGTTCGAGTCCTGTTCTGGAAGGGTCTGGGCCGTCCCTTTGATGTTTTGCCGCCAATCTATATAAGACACCCTGACCGACCCTAGTCAGTTTTAGTTTGATCTCAAGTGCTCATATGTGCGTTCAGTGCTACAGTACGACTCAGTGCAGTGTGGTAAAGTGTTTTTATGTGAAGAACAGTGTCGTCCCGTGACTGTAAGTAACAAATTAGTGCCGTGTTAAAGGACAGTGCAGTGCCGTCTTGTTGGTGAATTCAGTGACCGTGAGTGAATTATTGGACTGTGACTCATTGAAGAACAGTGACGCAATCAGTACATACTGTGAGTAGTAATTAAGAACAATTAACCAAGTGTATTGTGCATTGTTAAATAAATTGTGCAGTGATAAAAACTGCTCGAGGTTCCTCACAATAGTTTTTATTAATGCTTAGGAGCTATATTACCACCTCAGCGATCTAAGGGATGCTATTAGCTTAAAACCAGCCAGCATATTGCTGTTATTGCTAGAGATGCCGACTGGTTTCAAGTCAGCAGAATCTTTTTGAACTCTAAAGAATAGCAGTATAGCTGCTAAGCATTTGTTTGTGTGTGTGTGTGTGTGTGTGTGTGTGTGTGTGTGTGTGTGTGTGTGTGTGTGTGTGTTGTGTGTGTGTGTGTGTGTGTGTGTGTGCGCGTGCGTGCGTGTGTGCGCGCGCGTATAGTATACTAGATATCTAGCATCTCAGGAGAAACAAACAAGGTGTGTCAATATGAAACCTTAATTCGTCCATAGATGGCCCTAGATTGTCAATTCAGATACTATCAAACTGAATTATTTACACCATTTGCTTTCTTGAACAGCTGAGTAAGATTTTCAACTCACAACTATGTAAGCTGATATAACAGCATAGTTTTCCTGTTACTATTTAAAGATCATTTAGATGCTCGACGAAGCTCATACTCTTGATAAGTCGCAAGGCTTTGAATAGTCATAAAATTCAAAAGTGTCAATTTTGATCAGACAAACAATGAAAGTCGGAGATCTCTGAAAAAGATTGAATACAGCAAATTGGATTGTTGTGGATGAGGGACAAAATAGTGATATAAATCCATGGGAAAGACCAGCAGGTAGGGCTGGATCCACACGAACTCAACAAAAGACAGGAAGAATGTGTAATGCTATTTTTCAGAAACAAAAGAAAATCAATTCTCCACTAAACGGTGGCGTGAAGAAAACTGGATATGTTTCTAGAATCCTAATGAAAAGTAGATATATTTCAAGAACCCTAAAAGTAAAAGACAATGGTTAAATTTAGGAAAATAATCAATGCCTACTGCGAAACCCAAATTACTATGTAAAGAAAACAATGTTCTTCATTTGGTGGCATCAGAAGGGTGTGATTTATTGTGAGCTGTTAAAACCTGGCAAAATCATCAATACTGATTGGTAATGGCAAAAAATGATTGATTTGAAAAAAAGCATTGCATAAAACAACCAGAATAACAAAAAGTGATTTTGCTTCATGATAATGCATCATCACACACAGCCAAACTGGTCAAGGAAACAATTGGGGTTAAGTAGGAAAATACTTCCATAAGAGGCTTAATTAACAGACCATTCTCCGTCCGATACTATTTAACTGCATGGGACACACACTTAGTGAGCAGACATGCCACTTTTCGTGAAATGATTAAAAATGCCTCATGGCTGGTTTGATTCAAAATTGCAACTGTTTTATTGACATGATACTCATAAATTGTCAGAGAGCAGGGGAAAATGAATAGCAATGAACAGTATTGTGAATAAAATATTTTTTATCATTTTCATAGAATAAATGTGTATTTTTGTACATAAATTCCACTTTCATATCCATACACTTAGTGTGTATGTGCGCATGCATGTACAAACACACAAAGCATTCACGTGTGTGACTGTTAATATAATAACTTTTGAAGGAATATTGATCATCCTTGAAAACTGAAATATAAGTCTATCTTAAAATTTACAGATCAAAATTGCTAAGCAGTAAAATAGCGTAGGAAGTGAGAGGGGGGGGGGTTGTGGAATGAAAATTTTAAATTTAAATTTGGAATATTTCCCCATATGCATTATTAATACTGATAATTTGTATAGGACCATTTTTGTTTTTTTGAATAGGATCTAGTTTGAATCATAACAAAAAAAAAACTATACATATATTCTATAGCATTTATTGACCAGATGCATAGACACAGAGATATTTATAGTTTTGTTTTGTTACCTCCCTTACAACACCTACTTAGATCGACCCCATAAGTAAGTAAACTATATATAATGTATCATTTCTCTAGAAAGTTTAAATACTGTGTTTCCTTCATATAAACTAAAAACTGTGTTTCATTGTTTTAGTGAATTGCCTCAAAATATTTAAAGTGATAAATGCAGTAGGAACTTTGATGAGTATGTAGGCTTACTGTGATTGAAGATATTATTAATGTTTACTAATCTGATGCATGCTAGGGTTAGGGGACTGGAATCAGGTGTAGCTAAAAGATAACGATAAAGATAATAGATGGAACCATATCTTGCTGGCACACACAAACTTTCTGTAGCAGTGTAACTAGCGGATTTCATTCTTGGACCTCAACTAAATGTTTTTTGTTAATATTCTTTAAAATTTTATAGAAAAAGCCTGGATAAAAAATAAAATAATATATGCAAAATGATTATAGTTAAATATAATCACAAAGTTATATTTTTGTTTTATCTCAAATTGTCAAAAGAAATATAATTCTTATTTATGAAATTGTTTTAATTTATATTTCCTTTTTTAGTAATAACAAATACGATTATATTTGGGAATTCAAATTTATATATGAATGAAATCCTTTCACTTTGAAAAGAAGTTCATTATACATTATGAATTTGAAATCATCTAAATAGCATTCAAAAAATGTATATTTTAAAAAAATAATTGCTATTAAAAATCAAATAACAGTGAATTTATTCTAAATGTCTTTTCCTAAAGAAAATTCGCTGGTTAAATTTTAAAACAATATGTTAAAAATAATTTTAAAAATTATATATATAAAAAAAATTCATAAAAATTTGTACATAAGTCAAAATTGAAATATTAAGGAAAAGTTACCATGTAATGTAATGTGCTCAATTCAAAAGTAGAGTTATCCATAGTGTGTATGGATATTAAAAGTTACAATGTACAAGCATGCAATATATAACACAAAGGATGAACTTGTTTAATAAGGAAGTCGTTACTGTATATAAAGATAGTTCGATAAAGGCACAATCAAACAGATAACTACTAAAAGCTAAGTCAAACTGGTCGATAATCATTTGCAGTACTTAGTTTTAGTTCATAAATACCATAAAGTCAGTCAGAAAACACAGGAAGAGAGGCGAGGTTCAGCAGGCGAATAGGACTATGTAATTCATAGAGAAAATAAATATATGACATTTTTTTCTTTATTATTCAATAATTAAAGTTCCATAATTAGTTGACAATAAATATATGGGAACAACTTTTTCTCTATGAAAAACATCTTGAAATAAAAAAAAAATACAAAAAAGGTAAAAATTTGAAAAATTCACTGCCCACATGTATTATGTCAATCTAATACTCTATGATTCATACATATAAAAAGAGTTTTAATTAAATCTCCACATCAGTGTTAGCCATTAAAATCAAAATGCAACAATAAAAAATGAAATATTCTTTCTTTAACTTTTTAATATTAGTAATAGTAATATTTTTCTGTTCATTAAATACAACCCCGGCTAAGAGAAGTTAAGGAGGACTAGCGTGGAAGGAGGTATAACATTAATACTTTTATAAGGTAATTTAAAAAAAAAAAAAATCATCTAAAAATAATAATTGTCATCTATGTAAAATTTCGACTGGTATAATGACGAATAAAACTCACATTTGAGGAGATATTCCATTTTTTTGTTATTATTAAATATCCTATTTTTTGTTCCCTATTCTCAGCCAATTTCTTAGTGAACCTTTTTCCTTTTCTTTTTATATAGCATATTCTGCTCCTCAAGTTGACACAGTAAATTTATAAGTTCAATATATTATGGGTATGTACTTTTGAAAAAACTTTTAGTTTTATCAACTTTTTCTTTTTTTTCTGTCATCATTTACTTATTTTTTCAAAAGTGAGACAGTAAAACGAATGCACGAATCTTGATGGAAAACACATGAATCCTATTTAATTAAATATACAAAAAACTTTGCTGTATTACATTTAAAATCATTTCATTTGAAAGTTATAGTATGATATCTCCATTCCTATGCTTAAGACCAAAAAATGCTATAGAACTTAATTTATAGATAAATAAATAATACAAAAGGTAACAAATCTTCTAAATCTTAATCAGGAATACAGAAATTTGAAACTTTTTATTTTTGTCATCCTCTAAATCCCCCTCCTCTCAGTCAATATGAATCAAAAGAGAAAATGCACAACTAGATGTTACAACAGTCCTAAATTTGAAATTCCTACATTCTCAGCTAGTAATGATTGAGTTGTGCAAGATATGTACATACATATAGATTTCATGCCAAAACTAGTGAAAATGGATTCAGAGGAGGTCAAAAGAGATACTTCCACCGAAATCTGAAATTTTTTATGCGTTCTTTACTTTGTACAAGGGTGTAAAACCATATGTCATAATAAGAAAGTTGAATTACAGAAACAATAGCTCTTAGTGAGTGTCACATTCTGACAAAAGTAGCAGTTACTTACGTAAATGTTTCACCGTATGTATAATTATAACTCAACTTAACCTTGACCACTTCATTGTATTCTATGAAGTTTTAACATATTATAAAGAAATAAAATCATTTCTTACAATTGAGTTCTTATAAAAAAAACATAAGAGCTCATCCATCACTTATGCGGAACCTTCAAGTTGATAAAGAACATAATGAAATGACCAACAGCAATTAACTATAAGACATGCAAATAATAATTCAATATTTGAACCTTTACTTAATGATTGTTACATTTCTTAACATTATAGAATAACTGAACATGGACCAAAGAATTTGTTTTCTGTATTCCAAGTTTGTTTTCTTTTGAAAGTAAAATAATAAACTTACACCACTTCATGTCCAGATAAAAGACTATTTTCACAGAAAAGAGTATGAACAATGATCAACTATAACAAGGAGCAATTTTCAAATTTTATGAATTTATGTTCACTTTTCATAAACATATAAAAGTGTAAACACACGGACAGAAAGGAGGAAGTGATATTAGGGTGAATGTCAAAAGAACAGCCAGAAGATTAATCAAATACAAAAATAGAGCAACAGAATGAATATATTTGTCACTGATTTACCTAATTAATGGTAAAGTATTTTAATAAACTTTTAGCAACTTTCTTATAGAGTCTTAGTGCTATCAATACGTAGAACTTCTTGTATACGTGAGGGCTACATAATTAAGAATGATAATGAAAGCAGGAGTATAATATTTAAAAAAAAAAAAACTGTACTTATAACAGGCAATAAGTTAACTTATAACAAGATAAAGTAAAATGACTATTCTGAGCCTACTCGGGAACTTTTAAAAACTTTTACCCTCCCTCATTATACACTATGGAAAATAAAATTTTACAGCCTAAAATAGACGGTCTAGTAAGATAAGCAATAGTTAACTCCCTTACAAATAAATACTTCAAATGAAGTATCAATTTGTTTTTCTACCTGGAATTTAGTAATGAAAAACAAAAGATAAAAATAACTTATGAACAGAAATTACGTAACACAATATACACACATTACGTAATCTACAATATACAGGATGTCCAAGTTCCCATGCCACCCCCCCCCCTTAAAATCGCTATATGTATTAATAAAAGGCTGAGACTTGATGTGACATAATTCTGAACCCAGAAGAATCTTTTCAGACCATATTCAACCTTGTAACCTTCTCCAGTGACAATAACTTTTCCCATGGAAAGCCATATTTTTTATGACAGATTCTTGTAGAAAATCAAATTCTAAAACAAGTTTATATCTGTCTATTTTTTGATTTGATGCATACTTTAGCCGTAAAATACACAAATCTTTATTTCAGGAACAGCATGTTTTATTGAAAAATGCTGCGATATAAAAGTTGTAGTCAACAAAATGATCTTTGAAACCAGTCTATGGGAAAAGAAATAAATTCAGAAATAATAATAATAAAAAATAAATAAATAAAAAAGTATTTAAAATGAAATAGTGCAAAAGTATTCTTGAATGAATCCAAAAAAAAGTATCCTTGAATTTTTAGCACTACAATACTTACAGCTAGTATTGTATTTACAAATGTTTGATAATTCGTCCTTCCTCATTTATGCACTTCAAAAGACTGTATTTCTGCTACTGAAATTGAATTTATTGCCAATCTGATTTTATCTTTCACGTCTTCAATATTCTGTGACCTGTTCTGGTAGAGCTGCCTTTGACCCTCCCCCATAGAAAATTATCCATTTCTGTCAGATTGGGTGACCTGGGTGGACACACATTGTGCAAGTTGCGAAAGATACTGTGTTGGGGAAAGATTTCTCTTATTATTGATTGAGTAGTGATTGAGAAATGGGAAGGAGATCCATCAAGCTACAGCCACATTTCATTTCATTGCATCAGTGGTATGTGATCTATTTAATTTAGAAACTCTTCATTTAGGAAGGGGTTGAAGACTTTACCATTTAATGTTCTATCAACAAAAATGTGGGCCGATGAATCTTTCCTGGAAGACACCACACCATTTTTTTTCCATGAAACTATACAGGTGGAAAAATACACCTTTTACAAATAATTAAAATGTAATTAGTTTTAAATAAATTAATTCTAAGAACATTTTTTGTTATGGTCATGTTTTTTGAAGTAAACATTTTTGGATTCATTCAAGAATACATATGCATTATTTCAATTTAAATACGTTTTTCCCTACTATTTTTTTTTTTTTTAATTTATTTATTTCAGATTCAGAATCCATTACTTTTCTCGTAGACTTGTTTCACAGATAATTTTGTTGGCTAAAACATTTATGTTGCAACATTTTTCAATAAAACATGCCGTTTCTTAAATAAAGATTTGTGCATTTTAGGACTAAAGGATGTGTCAAAACAAAAAATTCACCGATATAAACTTGTTTTAGAATTTGATTTTCTACAAGAATCCATCATAAAAAGTTTGGCTTTGTATTGGAAATTCCAAAGTTATGGTTGCAGGAGAAGTACTGGAGAAGGTTACGAGGTTGAACATGGAGTGAAAAGATTCTTCAGGAGTGACTATTACGGCACAGTAAGTCTCAACCTTTTATTAATATAATTAATGATTTTAAGGGGGGGGGGTGGTAAGGGAACTTGGGACACCCTGTATAAAGCTAAAGGTAGTGCTTTTTCTCATGAGCATTTAAGTTATGAAGTATATAAAATATTGGCATAGAAACAGCTTAAACAAATAATCTGAACTATTTATAGAAAGGTTGAATGTTGAGAGATATAATGATACCTTCTGCTCAGAGAGCTACACCAAGACCCCAACTTGGTTCCCTAATCGTGAGACATGGTGTTTGAGCATTTAGCTAGGACAGAAGAGTTTATTGTTGTAGTCACTGTTCCTACAGGGTACAGTACTGGCCTAGATATACATGAAACCTTTCAGTTAGCACAAAAAAAAATAGTAGAAATATAGAAAATTTCTATTCATATTAAGAAAAATAATTATTATTTACAGGTAATGCAGCCTGTCCTTAACATCAATAAGTCCACAAGTCCACACATTAAGCCATAAATTGATTTTAATTGTCTTTTATTAAATGATAAATATGGAGTTAGCGTTTGGGGATTTTGGCTTGGAGAAAAGAATTTTTCATTCTAGTAGTACCTCCCCCCCCTCCCCCCCTAAGTTGGATAGCTAGAAAAGCCAGGTTCAAAATTAAGCACATGAAAAAACACACGTGAGTTATTTACTGGGTGTACTCTGGCCTAAACATCAATAAAATTTCTATCTAACAATAAAAATTTGATTCTACTTCATTTAACTGCAGCAAACGTTCTAACCAAAGCAGTCCTCAGAAAGTTACTATTTTCTCATTCAATTATTATTTTTAATTTCCTCATTGGTGCTACCACCAAGGAATTAATGAAATTTTGTAACCATACTAATTTACTTGCAATTTTAAACTATGTATTTTTAATTGCATTTAATAAAACCGAACCAAAAACAATTTGTTGATTCCCACCTGGGCAATAGGAATTTATTTAGTGACAAACTCAGTAAATAAAATCCTTAGTTCTACCCTGGATAGAAAAGGGTGGTAACCTGTAGATAACCCATGACAATGTTATCTACAGGATACCACCCTTTTCCTTAGTGGTACTAAGGATTTTATTTAATGATGCTTAAATATATCTCTATTTGAATAAATTTAAAAAAATTTGGTTTGCAATTTACGCTATTTACTTCTCTAAAGAATTTGAATTTTATGACTGGATAGAAATTTATATGGTCAACTGATTGGACAGGAGAAAAGAGAAATACGCAGACAACTTAATACATATTTCATAAAACTTCTTCAAAGAAGATAAAATAATTCCAACTGCTATTCCTACTCTGAAAAGGTTTATTTTATTACTCTTAAAACAATGGCCCAAATGCATCTCCACAAGGATGTATCACAATATGTCATTTAAATTGTAGACCTAGAATCAGCACATTATTATGGATGGAAATAGTGAGAAACTTTTATGTGAAAACAAATAATTGAAGATCAATGACTACTTTATAATGATCAGGATCAATATTGCTATCTACATAAAGGAATCTGCTATTAATTAATTATTAACTTTATTTTATGTGGGGAATTTTCATCTCAATGAAAAATATGTTAGGTGTTGTTCTCAACAAGATAAAAATGATAGAATGTTATCGATCAATGGCTTTATATTAAACTGAAATTTTCAAAATGAACAGAATGAATTCTACATTCTGAACATTAAATAATAATAAATGTCTAACCTCAAGAAAAACTGGCAAATAAGAAGAGATGTGCAAAACAACTCATCTAGATCAATCACCTTTTCAAGTATATACTTTTCAAATCTGTTATGTTTGGTAGATGCTCTCCTTGCACATCTGACAGATGATGGGAGACCCAAACTTTCTAGTTTTAAGATTTATTCAATGTTTTTAGTTGATAAGTTTGTTTTTTAAATGCATTCTGTTTATAAATCGTTGTGTAGGTGATAATATTTAGGAAGGTTTCCGATCCCTTAAAACGTTAATGGCTTTACTTATATAAATTTGAAATTATACATAAACAAAATATGTAAAAAGCTTTAAATATAATAATTTTTTACTTTATACTAATTTAATGATTGACTAAACTATATGTACTACAATTATTTTAAGATACAGGTCTTTATCATAAAAAAAATAAATTTTGAGTTTAAAAGTATGTGCTTGGAGTATTATTAGAACAGCCAATGAAAACTATCTTCATTTTCCATAGTAGTAGACATTTTTGGTTTAGCAGATTGCTTTATTTCTTCAAACCAAGTCTTGGCTAAACCTCTTATAACATGATCAGTAACAATTCATTTCGACATAAATAAGACAACAAGAAAACTATATAAATAAAAATGTCACAAGAACATTTCAAAGAGTGATCAATCACTTTAGCAAGTAGGCAAAATAATTGGTAGTGTTACCAAGACTGCATTGATAATGTAATGCTCTACAAAGCGACTTAGTAAAATTATAAAATTGGCCTCAAAGTTTAGTGAGCTCAAGAGGCAGATGGAAATCAAAATCATACCTTAAGTACTCTAAATCAGAATATTAAATAGCCCAGATTAAAATAATAATAGTAAAACGACGATCTGCAAGAAAATGATAAAATGTTTAAGGAAATTTAAAATATGAATTTAGAACTTTATGCGTGATTATTATAAAAAACAGCAAAGCGCAAGCCAATTGTAATTAAAGGCTCATCTCTACTTTCTTTTTATTTGTTTTTAAAATACATGTGAGCAGTGTAAATGAGTATATGTTAATTAATTGTGATTAATAAAAAATATAACGAAAATTGTTTATAAAAAACTCACTTAGCCGAACTGGAGGCTGGGTGGCTCTAGACCAATGATCATAAGATCTAGACCTTTGTTCTTGAGTAGCAGCAGGGCTTCCCCTAGATTTCAAAGATCTAACACTCTCTTCCCATTCATCAGATGTTTGCGTCCTGAAAGATATTTTAAAATCATTATATCTCATAAATCTGTAAATAATATTTTACGTATTCACAAATGTAATTCTTTCTTTATTTCTTTTTTCCGACTCAGGAAATCTGTGTTAGTCTAAAGTACTCCATCCTTTAAAATTAAATTACCATCATTCCATATAATATTTATATTACAATGAGAGTTGTTTTATACAGGTTTGTTTACAGACTTATATTAATTATTTGTCTACTAGTTAATAGACTACATTTCAAAGATGAATAAGAGAGTAATTAACGTGACAAAGAAAGGTGAGTGTGTATTTAATGTTGTACATTCTGGAATAACAGTTTGATCAGCCTTGAAAAATACATTTTGAACTAGAAAGGTGGAATAATCATCTAAGCCTACATATCCTTAGTTTTGAATTTTACTGATAAAACTTTAAAATCATAAATAATAAAATGTTGTAATAAAAAGGTTTTCTCCCTATTAATCTTAGTACCATAAAATGGAGGTTACGTTTATTTCAATAAGCTTTTCCCTACAAGGTTTAGGAGAAGAACCTTGTCCCCGCTACATTAATACATAAATCATGGCTGGTGTTCATAAGGCAGGTTCCATAAACAAATGTAATGTGCTAAGAAAAAAAAGTGTATTCCATATTTCATGGATTCTATGGGGGGGGGGATAATTAATTGTCAGGAAATAATTAACCATTTAATTATTTTTATTTAAGGGAAAACATTTTTGGCACTTACCAGGACTCTGACCTGGCTACCAAATTTAGTACCTTACCATCTTAGCTATATGCATGGGCAATGGCTAGTGTGAAAAAGCTTTCTCTCCAAGTCAAACCTTCCAGACTAACTTTAAATGATTGAAGAAGGACAATTTATGTCAATTAAAGGATTAAAGTAGGACACTAATAAAGTGTAAACACTACATTTTATTAGTTTTAAAGATGGAATAGAGTGTCAGTAAATGATTATATTATTGAAGAGAAAAAAAATTGTACAAATCTAGTAAGAAGAGTGCCATTAGCCTGAATTCCCAAGTAACATATAACCTTTTCAAGGTTTAAATTAAATAGTACGCAGACAAGTCCATCACCCTGCCTAACTCCTCTTGTCTGTACTCGAACTGAGCGCTTAGTATAATCCATGGCCATGTTAATGAATCTAGGACTAATGACTAGTTTCAGAGGGATTCCTAATTCATAAAGTAGTGCATACAGTTTAGGCCTATTATCGTATTCATTGCTCATTTGATTTAAGTTCTTTCTTACCAGGCTACAATATTTTGAATTGTTGTACTATCATTAATCTCCTTATTAAACAATAAATATTTGATATTTTGAGGGAAAAATTACAGAAGACACTCAGGAGATACCAATGACTACCAGCATCCATTTAGCAGATTACACTCCTGTATCTCTCTCTGTCCATTACAGTAAAGTACCAGAAGCCTGAGAGTTGGAACCTGTTCCCGATAGGAAAACCATTTATTTGTAGGTGTCGGTTTTCAACAGACAGGTTCTGCATTAAAGGTAAATCTCAAGGTCTAAAGGCCCAGGAAATGTTGCTGTAGTGAGAGAATCAGGTCAACAATTTTCTCAACGTTCCGCAAGGAAGTATGTATCAGCCTTATGATTACCTGATGTGAGAGGAATATTGCATTGAGATTTGAAAATGCATCCCTATAAGATTGTGTTGGTGAAGCTTCCCTAAAAGAATTCTCTCTTCTGCACCATGTAACATCATTAAATGGAATAACAAATACCTTTTCATTGTAGGAAAGAAAATGGTTTTGAGTTCTAAATAAGTTACATTTGAGACCCCTGACAACAATTTTTTTTGGAATTGAATAAAACTTTTTTGTGATTATAATACTTCCTTTATTGTGTACAATGAAGTAAAAATTGTAATAAGCCCCAGATCACCATAGTCCAAGCAAAAGGTGATATTTGGTATTCACGCATTCCTTAAATAAATACAAAAGTGACATACACTAATGAAATACTACTGATAAATGATTAAAACACTAATCATCAAATAGCAAAAACTATGTAATATATACATATATATATATATATATATATATATATATATATATCAATTGTAAATAATAAATATAGCCTAAAGTAATGACTGAGTTACCTTATTGGTATCGGCTCTGATGTTTGAACAGATTGACTAGACTTTCTACTTGTTATAGGTGAAGATGGGCCAGGTGACTCCTAAAATAATTATCCAATTTCAAATGATAAAATAAATTGGATATTTAAACCAAAATAATGGTATAAATAAGATAATATGAAAACAATTAGTAAGCAATTAAATTCATGACAAGAAAAATAAAAATCTTTATAAATGGCTAATGTTACAATATTTGAAAATTGTTATTAAAGTTGTTGATTATGTAAATCTACTTTTGATATTGCTTTTAAAAGAGCATAACACATATGTAGACAGTCCATACACTAGCTAAAAAGAAGATTAAAAAAAAAAAAAATTATGAATGAGTAAAAAACAAGAAAAAGGCAGTAGAGTAACTAAGTGATGAATATAATATGAAACAGAAGAACTATTTCAGTTTCTCTTCTACCAGTGAACACGATTCTTGCAATTTTGGAAGAGAGAGAAATCAAACAGTATATAGACCAACTTAGGAGTTGGAAAAGAGTGGAGAAACTAACAACAGACACTAGACGATGGAAGAAAAGGTAGGCAATTTCAGTTCAGATACTTGCTAAAAGCAAGTGAAACACATCAGTCTGAGACTGGAATACCCTGAGGAAGTAGTATGACAAGTAAAACTGTTTAAAGTTAAAGCAGTATGACAGTAAAACCCTTTAAAAAGATGACCCTTTTTTCATGAACATCACTTAATAGAAATAGATGGTATAAAGAAAGATCTTACAGAGGGAGAATTATCAGACGAAGAAGTTCTAGTGGTTGGACGGTCATTTCGAGAATGTGGTCTGAATCCTGGTCCAGGTGGTAAATTTTTCTGGACACAACAGTTAACACCTGGACTGAAGTGTAATTCAACATGAAACCTGAAACAGAAGTTTTATATTTTATGTATATAACAACTATCTATGTAATAATAATTCTTTTTATTCTGGACTCAAATATCCTTCATAGTTTAGTGACAAAGGTCGCCAATAAAAACACCATTTTCCCCCCGCAGATTTTATTCAAAACTGCCCAAAATGTTTCATGGATTACATATCACCTCTTCAGGGGCAGTTATGAAGTGGTCATTCCCTCTTTACATTCGTTGAAAAAGCGAGGGGGACTAGCTGGCATCAATGATATCCCTATGTTAAATCATAACAATATCTGTAAGAATGTCTTTTACTGGATAAATTAGAAAAATTCAAAACTTTCCTATTGAAATAAAAGGCCTTTATAAAATAGATTCTGCCATACTCAATGCAATAATAATATTAGTAAATGGCTTAGTTTAAAAAAAAAATGCAACTAACTCTACGAATCATTTAAATTTGTCTAAAGGATTAATATAACTATCCCAGAAAGTAGTTCTATTAACTACTAAAGAATTGTTCATAAATTGTCCCATTAGAAAAATGATAAATTAATATTTATATAGGTTGGTTGTGATTCCTGCTATAATTTTCTCAAGTAAAATAAAGATAAAAATTCGGCATGTAATAATTAATAATAATTACAAGAGCAAAACGAGTAAACTTGGGCAAATCTTTAAATACTTCTTCCCATTGAAATAACACCTTCATTGTTAAGGTGATCATTAGTCTATGGCAGACAAGATTAGTTGTATATGAAGTAGTATTCTGTAGCCTTGTGATCCAATTTTCTTGTTCAGTACTGTGAGAAAATTGGAGAGAAGAGTAGCAATCACACACAGCTACAGGACTGTCAATAAATATTGAATTGATTAGGAGGTGAAGGGATTGCTTGCTTGGCGAATATCTGATTTTTTTTCTTCTAAAGTTCTTGTAATGAGTCCATATATACTTAAATAATAGCTATAACTGAGCCAGATTTAAGTTCAATAACTAATTCTTGGTATTTTATTCATTTTTCCATAAAATGTTTTAAAATATTCCCATCATTGAATCAATAATATTGGCAGTCTTACTCATCTTATCAATAACAAGAAAGGATGAAGTTTGCAAATTGATAAACTTTGAATTTTTAGTCACTAAGTTTGAAAAGGATTCCTATGCCACACAGGGAAACATATAATTCACTTCTCTTAAATGTTCTTAATTGTCTCTTTTAAAACGTTTCAGTGGGTGCTTAGCAGCTGAGGATAATTTATTTATAGAAATTTCCTATTCAAATTTTTAGTTGGTGGGCTCATTGGCTTGATATCTATAATCAGAATTCTGGTTCTTACTCTCACCATGGATCACATTCCAGGCACAATATTTGTGGTGGTATGGAGATGGTTCTCCTAAAGTTGGATTCCTTTTCACCTTTTTTTCTTGGAAAGTGACTATTTCTATATTGTAGTTGCACAGTGTTAGAATTCCATGGAACGTGTAAAAGTATATAAAGATAAAATGTTTGAAACAAATAAATTCCTCGGTGTGAATTATGAGTTCCTTCCATTAAATCAGGGTAACAAATTCTTCCTAGGGTCTCACCACAGGGAAGTTCTTTTGGCTATTGGGAGGCCACTCATTTAAAGTCATTTAATACATCATAATAAAAAGAATACCACTTTATTATTTAAAATAACACTTCTAGAATTTATAATTAAAGGCAATTTACAATTATACTAAACCACACCAGGGGAAACAACATTGGAAGAATTGTTTCTTATAAAACCGAAAGTTGTATCCAAGACCGCATGCTCTTTATATTTCTCATAAATGTAATATCCTATACAAGATAAATTTTGACCTTTATTTTGATAACTTCTGCCAAACATCATAAATATATGAGACACTATTTTAACAGATTATTAAATTCATTGAGCTTGGTTCTACGATAATGTCAGATTGCTGGAAAGTTTACAATACTGAACTGTAAAAAGCGGGATTTTCACATCTACAAGTAAATCATAAATATAATTTCACTGATCCTGAAACCGGGGCCCATACACAAAACGTTGAAAGGATGTGGGATTGTGGTAAACGGCATAACAATAGGTAAAGGGGTACTACTAGACACCTTTTTGTTTATGTTCAGGGATCTGATCTAATGTTATAAGTGAGTAATGCAACAGATGAGCATATCTGAATTTCCCCAACCTGGAAGGATAGAAGCTAGATTTGCACTGAGGCTGCCTCAACCCTGAAAAGTGTTTCAATACCAAGAGAATTAAACGCTCATTTCATTTCCACAATAACAACAATCAAAAAAATTTCACAAAATGAGTAAAGTGCTTGGTAATTAGTAATCATACAATAACAATGGAATAAGAAAAGTCCGTCACGCAGGGGCTGCGTAAACTAAGCAGATTTCCCGCGTGAAGTTTTACAATAGAGAAATCTGCCTAATAACAACTGTAGTAGTAAGAAACCTCTAAACCTAAAACATTATTTAGGGCGTAATAACCCAGTAGTTTCTAGCCCCAAAAAACAGTTAACCTAACCTCTAAACCTATTCACGAGGGACGAATAGTTATGGAAATGGCCACCAGAGCTCTCGGCGGAAAGTCCGAACATGCAGATTACAAATGCAAATATCTCGGTTAATATTCAAGATAGAGAATAAATGCATATAACAATATTTATAGTAAATTTAATTTCCAATAAGATTGGTTCTATACAATGTTTCGATTCGATGCATAATAACGGAGATATTTCGAATTTTTGAAAATCCCCCCCTCTAAACCCCCCCTCCCACTGGTCCGATTTCAGCCGTTAATGAACTTGATCTTCCTTTTTACATAAAACGATTAAATACCGAGTTTGGTGATGATTAAACAAAAATTGCGACCGCTAGAGTGTTAACAGACAAATATATATATATGTCTATATATATATATATATATATATATATATATATATATATATATATAGATATATATATATATATATAGATATATATATATATAGATATATATATATAGTTTTGAACGGACCTCATTTTCGTCATCTCTTGGGTAGGATCGATGGACATTTGAAGAAATTTTTCGAAAATTCCGTCATGAGTACGACCTCAATAGCTGATTTCCCTTAAGGGAAATCTGCTAAAAACATACTAAAAAAAAAGAAGAGGGAGGCTAACTTATTTTTCTTTTGTATCTATAGCAGTAAAAATGGTTGTATTTAACAAACCTTTCTTCAGTGTTGGGATCTTTTGTTGGGTCTTCATAAAGTAATATTACTACTTGAGACATATAATTCAATTCGGATACCATACTAACATATTCCATAGCTCTTCTCCACTGTTCATCCTTTGGGTCCTGAAAACATAACATCAAAATATATTGGTTGTTTTTAAGGTGACTGGTGACTGCAACTTCCAACTAAATTATGCTGTATCGGTGATATAAACTTAATGCATTAAGTGTTTGTCCAGGAAAGGACCAAAAAAATGTAATACTTATTTCCTTAAAGCTGCAGAACCACAGTGAGAATAGAAAATATTATTCCAGTTCACTCAGGAGTCCCCCCAGAGAGAGGCGGGACGTCCTCTTTATAGCTAATAAAACATGAGAAGAATTCTCAGATTCCAAAAATTCCCCTTTCCTGTAGAATAAGACCATATGAATTTTTTTATTCCTCAGCAAGGTTTTATCACCACTCCACAAAAAGTGATTTATGAGTATAGGTCCAAATGTTTACCCAAAAACTCTCAAATAAATTAATTCAACTTAACTACTAGATAAAATTTATAGAAATGAAGTATACAATAAGAGAAGTGAATTGACATTACTGTACACAAAAAAAAAAAAAAGAATAAAAAGTGATTGAAATAGCCAAAGAAAGCTCAGAACAGGTAGTCAACTTTAGCGATAAACAATAAAGAAGCTCTAAAGTAAATCCCTGTGTCATCCATTGTCTATAGTTAAAATCTTATTATAGTTAAACTCGACATAAGAAAATTTACAATGCTGACATTAACAAGGGGTTACTACCCATAATTATGGTGGGACTAATTTATTAAATGATTTTGCCACTAAATAAATTCCTATTGCCCACATGGGTATCGGGCCCATGATTCTAGGTTTCTGTAAGTGCATTAAGACATGGGTCTTAGAGCATTGGCATTAACTCACAAGAATAAACCGAGCCTTTATAACCATTTTTATAAACTCCATTTTTTAAAAACCAATTATATATTATGATATTGTGTTTTTTGTTGTTTTTTTTTTTGTAAATTTGTTGTCTACCAGGATTTCCTTATTTATTTTAATACTTAAAAATAGTCTAAATACTTTTGTTTATGACACTTCAAATTAGTATTATAATATAAACATATTATTATGATATGGTAAATTACAATCTGTTTATACCACTTTTGGAAATCAATCTGAATGCAGGCTGCCCAAAATGTTTTTTGGCAGAAGTGTAACATTTCTGATAATTACAAAATGGCTACACAAATTCTCTAATTACGCAGTAGCAGTGTGAAACTTTTCACCTTTAAACATTAATTTGAGAACAAATCAAATTAAAATACTTACTGAAATAAGACCACCAAAACGAAGGACAGTCAATAAAGAATGAATGTGGCTTTCACTAGTAAAGTACAACCTAGTTCGTACATGCCGCCCAGGGCTAGATACACCATGAGAATACCTAGAACAGTAAATATAAACTAATAAAATGTTCAGAACTATAAACAATATAATTTAAAACCGATAAATAAATTACTAGGTGTTAATACTGATAATTAAAATTTAATATATATATATATATATATACATATATTTAATATATGTTACTTAATAATAACAAAGAAGCTACAAGGCACCACTATTTCACCTAGAAATTTTTCAACTCTTCCAAAACAAATGAGTTTCAAAATTTTTATTTGTACAATATTCTCTTTAGTTTCTTTGATGTGTCCCTAGTTTTTGAAGCAACATCTTTGGCAGTATTCAGCTTTGGTTGTTCATCGAATTTTGCTCCTAATCTGACCTCATATTTTTTTGTAGTACTAAATTCCATTTATAAATTTGTTAAATGTTTAAGAGTTTCTATTGCCACTTAAACGTTTACAATGGCTGAAAAGAACAACTTGCCAAAAAGCTGGAAAATACACTAATAAGTGGAAATAAGGAAATATTGAATCAATAAAAAGTGAAATTAGTGAAGTAAGGAGAATGTCATTGAAACTTCAAATAATATGACATCAGTAAAAAGATAGGAAAATAAATTTGAAATTCAACTCATTCTATGAGCAAAAGCTGCGAAATCATCAACATTTTTGATATAACAAAAATGTTATAATTTATGATTATGAATCATACATGACTAACCAACCCCAAGAGAACTTTTTAGTTAGAGTCTTTTAAAAGGTGTTAACAATTAACTTTGAGCCAATATATGCATAATATAATATATATATATATATATATCTTTTATAACAGTTGAATGCACAGTGTGATAGAGTTGGAGTATGCCGATGACTCAACTTTCCTATCTGATTTAGCTACTGGAGTCAGGTAAATCATATGCTTCCACCTTGAATATTGTAAAACAAACTATATTAAAATAAATATGCACATATGAAAAAAATATAGAACTTATAAGATGAGGCAGAAAAAATCTGAGGAATTTTCTACTATTTATCTATTTAGTAGACTGTGCACCTGAGACATCGCTAATTTTTCAAAATTAGTTCATTAAGTCATCAGTTCTATTACTTTTTTGGGGTAAACTAGAATATAGCAACAGATTAAACATTGAAAATATTTATTTATTTTGCTGCTCAATATTTGCTAATTTTAGTTGATTCCCAATTAATGGTGACTACTTTTGGCAATGGTATGTATGTTTAAGTAACTTTTTCATTAAGTATCATCAAATAGTTACACTTCAAGATGTATTGCTTATTTCTACAGTTGATATAATCAATGACCAAAACATCACTAGTTCTGATATAGCTAGCTATAAAAAGTTTCTTCTTATTCTGGATCCAATATTTTTATACGTTCTTCATAGTTTCATGGCAAGGGTTACCAATAAAATTTTTTTTTCTGAGCAAACTTTATTCATACTGCCCTACACGTTTCGTGGCTTAAATACATCTTTTCAGGGGCCATCCCTCAGCAGGCTGCCTTCATTTACTTCATACTTCTTAAATATGCAATTAACTATCCGTAATTTTTCAAGTACCCAATTTTTGCAATACTATGAAGTCAAATTTATATCCTTTTTTTTAAAGGAATTAGTAACATTTAAAAAAATATTAATAAATAAATTAAAAATTTGGAAAATAAATACCTTGGATTCAACCGGTTCACATTTTCTTCACTTTCTTCGATATTTCTCTGAAGGTCAGCTCTTATTTTTTTTAGCAAAGGAGTACATATACCTTGACTAATAGTGAGTTTCTCAGAAGGAGTTAAGCCATACTCCTTAAAAATATAGAAAGAAATAAGACAAATATGTACTCATCAAAATTTCTCATTTAGAAATAGAGAAAATTTCATTATAACATGATTTATGGTAGCCACTTCATAATGATTACTTCAAATATTAAATAAATAAGAATTTAATATATAAAATCTAAATCAAAACAAACCTGGGGAATAACTATGTCAGCCAGGTACTTTGCA
The DNA here is from genome assembly GCA_019009955.1 of Riptortus pedestris. Classification (NCBI taxonomy): domain Eukaryota; kingdom Metazoa; phylum Arthropoda; class Insecta; order Hemiptera; family Alydidae; genus Riptortus; species Riptortus pedestris. Next base: position 117,150,326 of record CM032228.1, read on the forward strand.
TGAATATATAGCTCTTCAGCTTGTTCAAATTGCAATGAGTGCTGATTATGCTGTAGATCATATTTAATGCAGTCATAAATATCAGGAATCTTTGAAATATCGAAGGTTCTGTTTTTAAGGCAAAAATCCTTTTCTATTTTTCCCCATCTTCTACCCATTAATTCCCAAGTTTCCCCATGATATAAAGTGGCATCTAAAATAGTAATAACACAAATCAATTAAAAAGAAACCACAAAAAGTGTAACTAGCTCATAATAAATAACAATAGTCGCCAGTCTAACAAATTTTATTAACGAAAAAAAAGAAATGGGGAAGAGTTGAGAGGAGTTGTAGGAAAGATGTAGGTTTTATTCTCTAAATACAAAAAAAGTTACTCAACCAATATTAGCAAGTCATTAAAATAAACAAAATTAAGTGGAACTCCGGTCAAAACATTTTCAGAAGGTTGTCATAAAATCATATTTTTGCATAATCAGATTAAACAATATTATTATTATTATTTATTAACGTCCACTTTTTGCAACTCAGGCTAATCGGGACGGGTTATCTACAGGTCACCACCCTTTTCTAGCCAGGGTGGGATTTTAGGATGTTATTTAATGAATTTCGTCACTAAATAATTTCCTTTGCCCAGGGGAGAATCGAACTCGCCACTCTTTGACATGTGAGATAAAGGTCAACACTTTAACTCGCATGGCTAACCTGAGCCTCGGCATTAAACAATATAATAAATATAAATTTCACAAAAAATGAATTAGACTACACCTCTGGGAAGAGAGGAGAGTAACAGAGACAAAAATGTAAAGGAAATCATGTGTTTACTGAATATTATAATGAAGTAATATTACTTGTAAGCTTTACAAAAATTATACCCCATAGTGTCCACAAAATGCAAAATTCCGTCATGTGTATCTTAGCCATTTTGTAATTTAAAATTCAAAAACATATACTTCTAATAATTACAACATAAGAATTTCATGCATTTACTTTCAGCAGGAGAATGGTTAGCCATTTTTTCTTCAATATTTACAGAGAATTGATGAGTATGGCCTGAATAAAACAGGGAATGATGATGGTGAATTGTTTGAATCAGAATGTTTTGACTACTACTTAGTAGTCATCATCAGCTATGGAGGGCAGAGAACTAGCTTAGGGATCCAGAACAAACAAGAACAAAACGACCATACTTAATATAATCATAATATGTGAAATATATCAGTTTTTGATTCTGCCATGCTCAAGATGTTTGAGCATCTCCAAACTGGTCCTCCACCTATCCCAAGTTGATAAAGACAATCAGTTCCTTCAGATTTTGTTAGCGGAGTGAATTTTTGCACGTCAAGGAACCATTCTCACTGAGAGTAATCAAATCATGGGTATTTGTGCCAAATACTTCAAAGAATATTAAATGTATCCAGACATTGTGTGCCCTTATAAGTTAACATAATGACAATGGATATATGGAGGAAGCTGTGTCACCTGATCAAAATTGGAAAAAAGTCGTAACTGTCAGAAAGACTCGATTAATAAAAAGAAATAATGTCTTACTAATATTTTACTTCTGAGGGACCTTATTCCAAATATAGGGTGGCCCCATAAGTTCATTCAGTTTCTGGAGGGTGAAATGAAACAATTTGTTTGAAATAAAGAATAAATTTTACTGAATATTGTATTCACCATTTTTATTGATGACCTGCCATTTTCCTAACAACTAATAATTCCACTCTCCTAAAACATCTGGGGCTGAGAAGCAACAACTCATCGAAAAACATATTTACATCTCTCTCATCAGCAAATGATCTCCCATTGAGGCTGTTTTGGAGGGACTAGAACAGGTTACAGTTTGATAGATCAAAGTCCGGTGAATATGGTGGGAGGAGCAAAGAATCCCAGTCAAATTTCCTAAAGTTTTGCTGTGTGATTATTTCGGGGTGGGTTCTAGTGTTGTTAGGATGAAAAACAACTTTGCGATTGACCAGCTCTGGGCATTTCCATCGGAATGTTTGGTCAAATTTCATTAGCTGTGTTCAGAAGACATTCAAATCTATCGTTTTTCCTTGAAAAAGTAGTTTGTAAGACAGCACACTTCAATAATTCCACCATGTAGACAGCAAAGTCTTTTTTGGAAGTAGGCCACCCTTCCGACGTGGTATTCGGCGGTTCCCCAGCAGTTGTCCACAATCTCTAACGCACTACATTTTCATAAATAACCCACTTTTCATCGCCTGTCACTAGTTGTTCCAGAATCGGGTCTCTTTCATACCGATTAAAGAGAGAGTTACAGATTTGATATTCGGCCTGTCAGTATATGACGCACCCAAACAGTGTGGCAGGACATGTAACCAAGTTGTTTTAAAAGCCTATGAATAGTCCCTAAGCCCATTCCTTTTGTTTCCACAATTTCTCGTATCTGCAGCAACAAATTTTGCTTGATTAGTGTCTTGATATCACTCGAATCAACCTCTGTTGGCCGAATGCTGTGAGGTGAATCATCCAAGCTCAAATCTCCAGAACGAATCTTGGTAAACCATTTCTCTGCAGTATGTTCTGTTATGGCTTTGTCCCCATACACACCACATATCTTTCCTCAGATCACTTGCCTTTTTTGAAATAAAAAAGCAAAATATGCCAGAAATGCACTTCGTTCTCTGACATGTTCACTAAGCTGTAGCAGAAACTATACTAATTCCCAAACATAGTATAGACTCGAAGAGTGGACTTTGACCTTTCTGAGAAGTATCATTAAGATCAGACAAGGTAAGGAGAACTGGAGATATTTGAAAACAATTTGCATTACTGACAAAACCAAACGGACTTACGGAACCCCCCAATACCTTAAAAATATTCAGGTTCTAATGTATTAATTTCAATTCTATTTTTCCTCACTCCTGAAAAACTGCAGAATTTGCAGTTATGTCATTGTTCCGACAGATAGGTGATATATTTCCTTAAAATACATAATAAAAAAAAAAATAATCAAAGACGCGAGTTTCTTCAAACCCTTTCATGACAAAATAAATTCTTAAACACCCTACATTCTCCTACCAATGAACTCGCAATACACAAAAGAATCCAAAAATAAAAACAAAAAGCATGGTAATAATCACTGTAAAACTTTTCATGTCATAAATATATCTACTATAGTTCAAAACTCTTATAGCACATATCTGTTCAAAATTAAAAGGTCAAGTGAGCATAGCACAGAAAGTTGCATTTATATACACATCTATGTGAATGTGTATGTGTATATATATATATATGTGTGTATATATATATATATATATATATATATATATATATAAATACATTTAGCCAATACATAATTACGTGTATACGCACACAAACACACCCTCACATATGCACAAACAACAAAGCATTATGAATTTTTGAGAATAAAGTAAGCTTACCTTTTGTTTTGGGATCATCTTTCTTTAAGCGGACTATATTCATCAGCTTCTGAATTAATGAATGAACTCTTTCACAACATTTAACAGGGTTCTTCACAAAATCTAAAGCTAAATTTATGGATATTGCATTACAAGGATTGATAAAAGCTCTTTCTTCCTTTGTGAAATCATGGTCCTGTTGCATAAGGGCATGAAGTCGAGTTTTAGCTCTAAAATTAAAATAAAAAATGCTATTGAAGTTCAGTTTCCAGTTAATTATGGCTTTAAATATGGGGGAAAATAGGTAATTAAACATTATCAATAACTTCAATTACAGAAAATGCATGCAGTGCAATAATTTCAGTAACAATACTCAAGTTTAATAGGTAATCACAGATGGGAAGTATCTAAAATTTGAAATATTATATATATGTGTATTCATGTTGTATCATCACACTCATGATTACACATTCACATGGAATCTTTAAAATGCAAAATTTCTCGGAAAATATGCATTTCTTTATTGCATTATATTATAAAGTTAATTCCACTTACTTGAGTGTATTCTGATAAATGAAGGAAAAGTGATAAAAAGAAATTATTCTTTAAGAACAATAAACCTATAAATAGCATTACAATGCATTCACTACTACAGGTACATTAATAATTCAATTGAACACCTTATCTATGAATAAACTCATTTGGGTAATGATTTGTTTTTAAATACTATATTCTAACAAAAATAGCTGCCTTTCTGTAAGATAAATCTGTTAATATCTAAGTCCCAAGGTACAGCTACAACAATAGACCAATAAAAAATAGCCTAAAATTAGTAACTAACTATATATTAGTACTCACTTCTATATATATACCTATATATAGAAAGTGCCAAATAAGCTTCAACTTCCTTTTGTGTATGACTGATAAGACTTATGCAATTATTGTTTCTTCCAAGGAGTGATTGAGGAACATATCAATCTGGAAGAACAAACTAGGCCTTATCTCCTCCACAATACATTCATTAAGACCGAGTAAACTTTCAGAGCTCCAGCTCCATCTTCGGTGCCTCATGACACAAAAACACCTTCAATGTCAAACACACATTTTGACTAATTGAAATATTGTTGTGAGTTTGAGATTCAAGGTGTTTTTGTATCATGAGGTACTGAAGATGGAGCTGTTGCTCTGGAAGTGCACTCTGTTTTAATAGATGTATTGTGGAGGAAAACTGTTGTTTATTCATCCAGTTAGAACTGTTGTTTCATTGTAAATTGATCTCAGATGTGGAAAGGAATTTCTGTGATGACGTTGTAGTAAACCCCCACTCCTGAGAATGGTAGTAAAGTATAAAATAGTGAATGTTAACATTATTCATTCCCTTAACTCATATGCAAAAGTTTTTTCACTTCTATTCAGGTACTTTCATAGAACACAAATAATGTCTTTGGCACCTATAAGTTGGAAATCAAAACTTTGAAATTTATAAAAGTGAATAAGGTTTTAGGTCTGTAATTGGTATTCGAAACACAATGTGTTCTCTACATTTACGATAAATTGATTATTAATAAATATATTGAGGAAAATATGTTTTGATGCCAAAGTAAACCCTTACCACTTGTAGAAAATTCGAATTTTCATATAGTATATGTCGTCCCTGGGGTAATTGAATCACAAATAATAATGTTCATAGAAATTTTCTGAGCCGTGATTGAGTAACAAATAGGCGAATGGACCGAAAGACAGACAAGATTTTCAATTTTAATACCTTTGTTCTTAGAATGATCTGAAATGTGAAAACAATTTATCCCACCGAAATTAAATAGAAAATCAGTCAAACCTTATAATAGATTATTATTTATACAGATGAACGATATAAGAATAGCTCAGTTAGTTGTATACTAATTATTGTTTCATGACACTGGGGAGCTCATGTAGCCTTTGTTACAAAAGGAGGTAAATGTGTAACCCAATAATGAGTCTAGAAATTATTAGAGTATTTATGTATAGCTGAGTTCACAAGACATGAGACAGTGCCTAGGATGCGCAGTATCAAAGAAGGCTATTGCGCATGCTCCCGTTATCAGTCTGTTAACGACTCTCGTGAGCTACGGATATGTATCGGGCGTCCTGAAAACATTAGCCCTCAGTGTGTATGTAGTGTAGCTTGAAGCTAAAATCTAACCCTATCTTGGTTATGTAGGAAGAAATGGCGATATAAATCCCTGCAAGGTCTTGCTCTAACCTCAAGCTAGTACGTTGCAACAATTATTTTTGTTTTAAAAAAAGAAATCGGTTTTCGATACTTGAATTTTAATATCGAAATACCAATATATCGGGGGAGGGGAATATCAAGTATTATTTAGATATTTTCTGGGGGAAATATTGATATTTTTTTCACCATCCCTAGTGTACCTGTCAATAAGTCGCCATTTAAATTTAAATTGACAGTGATAGTGACATACATTCAAGCGGCGATGATAATGATGAGCCCTTAAGCGGCATTGAGGAGATGGGGTTGTCATTTGACCAATTTTAAAGCAATTATATATATATATATATATATATATATATACACATATATATAAAAGTTAACTTGTTATATTTTATTTAACTTCTATTAATTTAGGTGGTAAATAAGTTATTTTGATATTTTTTGAAATGTAATTTTGGTAAGAAAATTATCTGTAGGTTTTTAAAAAGGTATTTGTAAGTTTTAATTATCACAAATCATTGTGTAATTTATAAAAAAAAAAAATTATCTTTACATTTTTAAAAATATATCTTTAATTATTAAAAATAATTATCTGTAAGCTTATAAATTATCTTTAAGTTTTAAACAAATATCCATAAGTTTTAAGTATAAATAATTTTTTGCAAGTTTAAAAAAAAATTTAAATAATAATGTCAAAATATTATTTATGTAAACTATGCAAGTATATGCAATTCCACTAACTTTCTATTATCACTAATCAATAATAAATTACGTTTTTTGTGCATTAAATAAATTATTATTTTATTTTTTTATTCATGTTTGATTTTTAATAATGTTTAATCAATGCTGCTTCTCATTTTCTGCACTATATTTTTATATAAATTAGGAAAAGTAGAACATATACTAGAGAAAGGTTAGACTGCAGGTACTCAGTATCGATACTTAAAGGACTGGAGCAAATGTACGGCATGCTGGCAAATATGTTCAGCTTGGGTAGTACACGTCCTCTCATCCCCACCAAGCCTACCACCCATCCCCACCCCCATGCGCGAACTGTCTCATGTCTCATGAACTCAACTATACTTAACTATGCAGTATTCATAATGAACAATATTCGTACCACAATATCACATTTTTAAATCCTCGTAACAACTATCTACTGAAAGGGTACAATTTAAACATATTTTTGAGAACAATCAATATCTATAGAGCTAATAAGAACACAGCAACCAGCAAATAAATAATTTGTAGTAAAAGGGATTCAATAGCCTATCAAGTACTTTAAATAAAACACATACCTTTCAATGATAGTAAATAGAAGAAGAGAACAAACTAATTAGAAAGTAAATAAAGTAATGTACTACAAAAACATAACATTTTATTTAGAACTAAAGGTTTACTTACACATCCTGGTGTTTTGATGCATCAGAATCATTATCCAACAGGCCATTTGTGTTCGCAGATTTGACCATTTGTACTAAAATAGGTGTTAATTCTCCTTCTAACGCAAGGAGCCCTTTAGCAAATGCTGCTGCTGTCATTTGAACTCTCCCTTCATCTGAGGCATAAATTTTAAGATCATGTCTATAGGTTGAATGAAGGCGAAGAAGACCAAGCCCTTGAGTCCCAGCGTACTCTCCTAAACAGTTGACAAAAGTTTATATTTTATGTTATTATGTATATAAATGAGTAGTGCCTTAAAGGCTACAACTGGTAATTTATCCTCTGAAAAGGTGAACAGGTCATGAATTTTCATGGGAATGAACAAGGGAATAAGAGGGTCACAAAATAATACAGTAAAATTCATTAATTCAATAACCATTTCACTTTCTTCCTTCATCACATTCATAATTTTGTTAATCAAAAGCATAACTTTAGCGTCTACATCAGATTTATATGTAAACTCTATTATCTACACAGTGGCTCAGCTCAATACCAACACTACGCTACATACTACAGCTCTTCAGATAAGCTACACAAATATGACTATTCATATTTTATATTATACCAAAAGTATTATATTCAAACACCCTGTATAATTTTGTTGGCCAAGGAAACTGAATTGACTGGATTTTAAACATCTTGGAAAAATTACAGGTTAGATGTTCACTAACTCCATTAATGCTTAAAATGTTCACTAGGCCCTCATTTTTAAGATAATTTTAACCTTCAATATATATCAAGATTATTTTTGATAGACCGCTTCTTTCTGAAACTGACCGCTTAATTGAAAACTAGACTGAAAATTGTAGTTTATGAAAATTGGTTTTTGGTGATTTACACCTTCAGAACATGTTAGATAAAAATAAGTGATATAAAATCATTTTAAAATTGGATTTTCTATCCTTCATTAAAAATGTGACTTATCATTGGAAATTCCAGAGTTAGGCGTGCTGGAGAAGAACTGGAAAAGGTTAAAAAGTTAACTTCATCACCAAAAGAAACTTTATTCTCCACAATAAAGACCTTCCGAGTTTCAATTTTCTAATCTCTTGAAAAAAGGGGGTGGGGTGTATGGAGGTATGAAGCACCCTGTAAAATTCAAATTGCATTACACAATTTTCCATACCTTATGAGCACATGTTCCTTTCATAAGAGCGGCTGATTGAAATTTAAGTACTTTGGTTCATTTTTATTTCATGTGCCTAAGTTTACCTTTTTTAATGAGTAAATAAATTAAGAAAAAAATGAGGGAAAAGAAAATAGATTTACCTGCATTATACCTTATCAGAAAACTTATGTTATGAATGGTATTGATTAATAGAAATGAAAACCATTTAAAGGTTAAGGTTTAAAGGTTCAGCTGCCACATAGCTTTGGTGGGAAGTAAAGTGGTCAACTTGATATATTCGCTGCCTTATTATTATATATGATTAAATACCAAATAAAACATCTTCTTTACCTAAATATCTACTTAAATGCCTCACGAGGCTGAGTGAACACAAGGTATTGAAGCCTAATAACCTCACAACAAAATAAAATTTAGAGTAGAATATCTGCCTTGAAGGTAATCAAATATATTTGATTTGACCATTTGACCACTGCCACTCACCTTCATTTCATTCTCAAAATAAATAACCTAAAACTATAGGGTGGTTCCATAAGTTCATTTGGTTTCTGGAGGGTCAAATGAAAGAATTTTTTTTAAACAAAGAATCAATTTCATTCAATAATGTTTTTATTGATGACCTCTTGCCATCTTTTGAAAAACTTCTGTCACTAATCGTTCCAGAATTGGATCTCTTTCATGCCGATTCAGGAGAGTTACTTATGCTGCCTCAGGCAGCCAAACATCGAGGCGGGACACGTAGCCAAGCTGTTTTTTAATACCTACAAACAGTCCCTAAACCAATTCCTATTGTTTCTACAATTTTTCATACCTGTAGTGATGGATTTTGCTCGATTAGTGCCTTCATATCACTCGAATCAACCTCTGTTGGCCGGCCGGTTCTAGTTAAATAATTTCTTTTTAAGAAATTATTTAACTAGAAGGTGTTCCACTAGCACAAAGATGGACTCTGTGGTTACAGTTAGTTGTTTATTACATTTTTTAGGATTAATTAGGGAGATATTTCTCAAAATGTTCCATGAAAGATGTCTTGGATGTGGGATGGATGTAGAATGTCCACTAGCAGACTCCTAACCTCACTTCTTAGACTATTATCTTCGGAGAAGGGTAAGACACTAGAAGTATGTGGATAAACCAAAAACAGAGAAGAAATGATTCCAAAATTATACAATCATTGAACCCTTTGTTGCAATCCAAATTGTCACCACACAAAAGAAATCTAGGAGCCGGATACTTCATTGCCTTAACAAAGAAAGCAGAGAATTTAAAGATTTACATATAAAATAATGCAATTATTTTTACGCCTTATATTTCTAAATAAATAACTCTTTTTGAGTAAATATTTCCATTTTTGGATTTATTATTTAGGCTATATCATTTTTATAACAAAATGACGTCCATTTGAATAACTTATAATTTTAAGCAAAAATTTGCTTTTCTGAAATGTTAGACATTAGGATATATAATAGGTTTTCATAAATTTCATTTGCAAAGTCAGCTTCAAGGAGAACATTGAAAGGAGAGAGTAAATCAAATATTGGTCAGGAAACTTAATAAAATAGATATTATGGCAGCTCATAGAAGATTTTAGAACATCCAGGTATTTTAGGAATAATTTTGAATAAATAGTTATCAAAGAATCCATTACCTCGAAGACTACTTACTGACAACTTAGACATTCCAAATATAGGTCTATGCCTGAGATGGTAACATGGATCTTGTAATATATTTAGTAATGGGTATCAAGTTTGTTAAGGGCTAAAATCGGACAAGTGGGGGGGGGGTAGAGGGGGATTTTCGAAAACTCGAAATATCTCCGTTATTATACGTTGGATTGAAAAATTGTAGGGAACAAGTCTTATGGCAAATTAAATGTACTCTGAATATGGTTATTTACGTTTATGGTTTATTCTCTATCTTGAATATTAACCGAGATATTTGCATTTTTCAGTTTTGAGCCTTCAGCAAACCCCCACTTCGACTGATGTCATATTAACACTAAGCTATTATATCACGTACCACTTCATTACAAGGTTAAATACGAAATATTGTTTTCATCGAACTTTTAGCAGATTTTCCTTAAGGGAAATCAGCTATTGAGGGTTGTACTCATGACGGAATTTTAGAATTTTTTCTTCAAATGTCCATCGATCCTACGTAGATGACGAAAATGAGGTCTGTTCAAAACTATATATATATATATATATATATATATATATATATATATATATATATATATATATATCAATCTATCGATCTATATATTTGCCTGTTAATGCTCTAGCAGTCACAATTTTTGTTTAATCGTTACCAAACTCGATATTTAGTCGTTTTATGTAAAAAGAAAGATCAAGTTCGTTAACGGCTGAAATCAGACAAGGGGAGGGGGGTTTAGAGGGGGAGAATTTTGAAAATTCGAAATATCTCCGTTAGTATAAGTCGGATTGAAAAAGTGTATAGAATCAATCTTAGTGAAAATTGAATGCACTATAAATAATGTTATAAAGTAAATTGTTTTCAATAAAATTAATATGTTATATTCAGATATATTTCATTAATTGTTTGTCTTTCCTGTCTATCTATGCACCGCTACGAGGTCGGCTTGCCTGTTTGTTAACAATTCAGCCTTGTACATTTACTGAGCATTCATGGTAGTGTTACCTGTGTGTATATTTATCTATTGTAAACCTTCGCGTGGGAAATCTGCTTAGTTTACGCAGCCCCTGCGTGACGGACTTTAATTTGTGAGATATATGCAAATACGTTCTGTTGACACCCCTCCCCTTCTAATATGCTATATTCAGATATATTTCAATAATTGTTTGTCTTTCCGGTTTATCTATTTAGCACTACGAGGTTGGCTGGTCTGTTTGTTTACAATACAAGTAGTGGTCAAGTGTAGGTCAACGGATGGCTTTTTTTGCCATTAAACAGATCAAATCAACTTTATTTATTTATTTAAATGAGTTCCGCAACACCGGCGATTTACTCATAATTAAATCGTGCACACAAAAAATAGCAAAAAAAAAATAGAGGGAAACGTAAAAGGAATGAACAAAGGTGGTTTTTGATGGGTTCATTGGAATACCATTTTTATAAGAATCAAATAGTATTGTATGGAAACATCAAGATGGTGAAAATAATATAAATGAAAATATAAGATTGACTGGGGGGGGGAGAAATAAATAAAAATAATAATAATAAAATATGGAAAAGAGAAAAGCAAAGAAATAACTAAATTAAAAAAAAAAAAAAGGGAAAACCAAAAAAAAAATAAAAAAAAAAAAAATGAATAAATAAAAGAAAAAGGGGAAAGGGAAAGGGAAACTAAAAAATAAAATAATATATTAAAATAATAATAAATAAAATTAATGTTTATACACCCTGCTAATGTAAGAAAGAAGTAAGGAGTAGTGTGTGTGTGGAAATTGTAGATTATAGTGTGTTGTATATATTAATGTCTTTTAGGTGTTTAATGATTGAGTCTAGGTAATTACTGTTATCGGTCAAAAGTTCCTGTAAGTCATGTGGAATATCTAAATTGTCTCTTAGTCGACAGTTAGTCAATATGTGATGTACAGTTAATGTTTCGTTACAATGTCTACAAGTCGGTGTGTCCTTGTTTGTCATTAAGTGTCTGTGGGTCAGCAAGGAATGGCCAATGCGTAGTCGGGTAAGCACAACTTCCTCTCTTCGTGTGCTCCTGTTACTTGATGGCCATTCCTTAACTGTTTGTTTTATTTGTCTTAGTTTATTGTCGTTTGTGTTATCCCAAGATTGCTGCCACTGCTGTTGTAGTGCCTTAATGCATTCGGCTAGTACGTCTTGGTGGTCTGTACAGTTTATGTCTATATCCGGTTTGTTTACAGTACACTTTGCTAATCTGTCGACGTCTGTACTTTCCTTAATGTCTGTATGTCCAGGTAACCATAAAAGACTAATGTGTGTGTTGCTAGAGTTTAATCGGTGAAATTGTTCAAAAATTTTGATAGCCAAAGGATTTGTCGAGTAAATGTTGTTGAGTGTATGTAGTGAGCTTAATGAATCTGTGCACAGTACTATTTCACTTTGGCAGCTTTGGACTCTTGACAAGGCTAATAGGATGGCCTGCAGCTCAGCTGTATAAGAGCTAGATACAGGCGTCAATTTTAGCTGGTAATTATTGGGACCAACTATCGCAGCAGAACCTGTACCACTTGCTGACTTAGAGCCATCAGTATAAGCAAAGACACTATTAGCCTTGTCCCCCAATACTGACCTAAAATAGGCACTGTACATGTGTTGTGATGTTGGGTTGGATTTTTTAAACTTGCCTAAAGATGTGTCCATTGTAAAATTTTGAATACACCAAGGAGGATATGAAAGTAACTGGAGAGTGTATATGTCCGTGTTTGCTAATGGTATTTGTGTAGTGTAAAATGTATATCTTATGGAAAGTGGTCTCGGTCTAGTTCGGTAAACCAAATACTTATTATAATATGTATTATGTAGGACTGACGTTGAGCATGGAGTATTTAAGAATTTAGATTTTAGGACATATTTTATACATAGTTTCTTCCTCCTAAGATCTAAGGGTGGTTCGCCAGCCTCCACATAAATGCTGTTTACCGGACTTGACCTAAATGCCCCTGTAGCCAGGCGAAGACCTGTGTTGTGGACAGTATCTAACATTTTTAGAACTCTGGGACGGGCCGATGAATATGCTATGCAGCCATAATCCAGTAAAGACCTGGTGTAGGCACGATAGAGTTTTAGCATAGAGCATCTGTCCGCACCCCACTTAGTATTGCTTACAACTCTTAAAAGATTCAAGGATTTCTTGCATCTTGTAAGAAGATCTTTAATGTGGGGTATCCAGGTTAATTTTTTATCAAATGTTAGACCTAAAATTTTAATGTTATCCACATTTAGAATAGGTGCATTATAGATGGTAAAATTAGGAGCTGGGGAATTTCTTCTTTTAGTAAATATTATACTCTTAGATTTCCCAGATGAAAACTTCATCCCAGTGTGAGATGACCAGCTCTCTAAATTTACTATCGTCTGTTGTACAATGGAACATGATTGGTCATAGGAACAAGAACAATGGTAAATAAACAAGCAGGCATACAGGTCAGCATACAGGCAGTATTTTACTGTTGGTGGAATATATTCATGAATGGAGTTCATGGCAATGTTAAAGAGGGTAGTGCTTAGTACACCCCCTTGAGGTACTCCGTTTTCTTGTAGGAACCTATCAGAAAGAGTTGTTCCAATCCTGACTCTGAAATGTCTATTTCTTAAATAATTTTTAATGAAATTAAAAATATTTCCTTCAATTCCCCAGTCCAGTAAGGTTGTAAGAATTTTTCGACGCCAAACTGTATCATAAGCCTTTTCAATGTCTAAGGCCACTGCTATTATCAACTCTCTATTAAGAAAGCATTGAGGATATCATTCTCCAGCTTTGTCAGATGATGCATGGTTGAATGGCGTTCTATAAAGCCACATTGAAATGGAGACAACAATTCGGAATGATCTAAGAACCAGTGTAGACGTTTATTCAAAATTTTTTCAAGCAGCTTACAAAGACAGCTGGTCAACGAAATAGGTCGATAATTGGATGCAATCGTTTTATCCTTACCAACCTTAAGGACTGGAATAACAATGGATTCATTCCAAGAGTCAGGATACTATATCGGTAAAATATCGGGAATGGTTCTATATTATCGGGAATGGTCTAACCATTCTCATAAATTTTATTATAATACCTCACAAGATGGTTAAGGGCAAAGTCGGGTAATTCTTTTAACATTTTGTAACTTATTCCGTCTTGTCCTGGCGTGGAGTCTCGTGTGTTCGTAAGTGCGAGTTTCAGTTCTTTAAGAGTAATTAGGTCATTGAGAGGATTGCCAGACATATTACTAATTGGCAGGGGTACTGACTCTATTAAATTTTTATATTCGAGAAATTGAGGAGAGTAATTTTCAGGGCTAGAAATTTTGAAGAAATGTGTGGCTAAAAGGTTACAAAGATGAGGAGTGTCCGTGATTGTGGTACCATTATCTTTTAAACCTGTCACCGGTGGTCTGTAATTCCTGTGTAAGATCTTGTTTATGTTCGTCCATAAAGTAGTCGTCGTAGTATTACTGTTAATGTTAGACAAAAATTCTGTCCATGTTTTCTTTTTACTAGTTTTAATTACCCACTGCGCCCTTGCCTTATGTTTTTTATAATTTATGAGGTTAGTTTCTGATGGGTTCCTAGAGAAGATACGAAGTGCTTTCTTTCTCTCAGTTGTTGCTTTTTTACATTCCTCATTCCACCAAGGGGCCGGTGTTTTCTTATAACTGGTACTTGTTTTGGGAATACTACTGTCAGCAGCACGAACTATAATTTTACAAAATTCGTCCATGTTAGTCATGTCGGAAGTCAGGTGTTCACTGATTGATCTCTGAAATAAGTCCCAGTTCGCTTTTCTTAAGTTATATCTTCTACAAACTCTAAACTGAGGCTTTGGATTTTTCTTTAGAGAAATGACAATCGGGATATGATCACTTCCGTACGAGTCGTCACAGACCATCCATGAAAATCGAGTGAAAATGTTAGGCGTGCATGCGGAAATGTCTATGTGTGAAAGTGTTCCTGTACGGGGGCATAAGTGAGTTGGTGAAGTTGTGTTTAGAGGAATCAGATCAAATTTGTCCAGGATTGTCTGTAACTGTTGTCCTCTATTGTTGTATTGAGATGCTCCCCACATTGGGCTCAAGGCGTTAACGTCAGATAATAGTAAGATTGGAGTTGGTAGTTGAGTTATCAAGTCGTGTAGTGGAGGTACGTCAATCGGCTCCCTTGGTGGGAGGTAAAGTGAACATACTGTCATACGAATAGGGGAATGCACTCTAACAGCAACTGCTTGAACTGTAGTGCGTATTGCTATCATGCTGCTATGAATAGTGTCCCTAACTAAGATAGCAACACCACCCGAAGCTTTTCCTCCTTGACAGTAGTCCCGTCTGTACATATTATACCTGTACAGTGACGCTTGTTTATTGGGAAGTAAGTGTGTTTCTTGGAGAGCAATGATGTTAGCAACATGTCTATCCAACAAACACTTCAAGTCATGTAAGTGTCTATGTAAGCCATTCATATTCCATTGTATAACACTTTCCATAAGAATATTTTAGTTTAGTGTGAAGATGTTCTTGAATTCTGCTATATTTTTTAACATAGCAAACGACAATATCCAAATCAACTTTATTAAAGAAGTAAAAACTAATAAAAACATGGCTAGAAGGATAGCATCTGTACATATATTGGTCACGCCAAAACAAAAGTTAGACCACTTCATAAGCTTTTTCTGATAGAGAGCTTAGTTTAGAAAGTTTTCTGAAAGTTAATGATTTAAACATGTACAAAAATATATTGGTAAGAACCTAGTTAAACATTTTGTCAGCATAATAAGAAAAACATCAAATTACAGATTTTATAAGAGAGGAAAGTATCATAAACTCTGCTAAGTATTAAAGAGATTAAATGTATGTTTATAATGATGGCTTTAAATGAAGAATAAACTTCATGATTTACCATTATTTTTAGCAGATTTCCCTCAAGGGAAATCAGCTATTGAGGTCGTACTCATGATGCGATTTTCAAAAAATTTCTTCAAATGTCCATCGATCCTACCCAGGAGATGACGAAAATGAGGTCCGTTCAAAATTATATATATATATA
The DNA here is from genome assembly GCA_019009955.1 of Riptortus pedestris. Classification (NCBI taxonomy): domain Eukaryota; kingdom Metazoa; phylum Arthropoda; class Insecta; order Hemiptera; family Alydidae; genus Riptortus; species Riptortus pedestris. The sequence continues at coordinate 117,166,206 of CM032228.1, forward strand.
TATATATATATATATATATATATATATATATATATATATATACAGGGTGCGACACAGAAACTTGCTGATTTGTAATTTCTGCCTTGTCGTGAGAAGTGGGGGGACATAGGTGAGTCCAATATCATTGGAGAGGGGAAGTCTTGAAGTTTTGTTCCTTTCCTCTTAAGTCGCCATCATCCATTGGACGAAGCAGCAGCGTGCGTTTGCCTGCGAGGCTTACTTTTCTAATGGTCGTTCCATTATCGCCACTCAACGTGCCTTCCGTACTCAGTTTAATATTCACCCTACAGGTCCGGTGCCTGGACAGCAATCAATTGTTTCGTGGGTGAACATATTCAGAGAGAGTGGAAGTGTAGCAAAAACCGGTTCAGGAGGTCATCAGACGGCCAGAACTCCAGAAAATATTGAAAGGGTGAGAGTCATTCATCCGATCTCTTCGGCGTTCGGCGTGGAAACACGCAGCTGCTCTGGGGTTATCTGACCGCACTGTGAGACAAATTCTACACCAAGACCTTAATTTCCATCCCTATAAAATGGCTGTAACGCAGGCGGTGAATGAAACCGAATTTAATGCCCGCCGCAATGCATGTGAAACACTCGGTGAAAACCTGCCTCACGACACACTTGTATTTTAGCAGATTTCCCTTAAGGGAAATCAGCTATTGAGGTTGTAATCATGACGAAATTTTCTTCAAATGTCCATCGATCCTACCTACGACGAAAATGAGGTCCGTTCAAAACTGTATATATATATATATATATATATATATATATATATCAATCTATCTATCTACACGTATCTATCTATATATTTGTCTGTTACCGCTCTAGCGGTCGCAATTTTTGTTTAATCGTTACGAAACTCGATATTTAGTCGTTTTATGTAAAAAGAAAGATCAAGTTCGTTAACGGCTGAAATCGGACCAGGGGGAGGGGGGGTTTAGAGGGGGAGAATTTCGAAAATTCAAAATATCTCCGTTACTATAAGTTGGATCGAAAAAGTGTATAGAATCAATCTTATTGAAAAGCAAATACACTATAAATGATGTTATATATATTTATTCTCTATCTTGAATATTAACCGAGATATTTGCATTTTTATGAAGTCTGTGGTCGTGTATAGTTCGAATTAGGTTGGCCATTTCTGTAACTGCTCCACTCAGGTGGAAGCTTCTTCTAACCTTACCTGTCATTTTAACCTTACCTTACCTTCGTTACTTTGTGAGATTTATGCAAATTTGTTCTGTTCATCCGCCCCCCCCCTTCTTTAGTTCTTGGACTACTAAAATTTGAGTTATTAAAATATAAATTATTTTTACAATTCAGAAGCCGTTTCAGTTGGGAATTTATTTTAATTAACTGAAAGATTTCTCATCATGGTGGTGTTGTGTTACCAGTATGCATATTTCTCTATTGAAAACTTCACATGGGAAATCTGCTTAGTTAGCAGCCTCTGCGTGACGGACTTTATTTTTTTTTGTATTTTAAACAGATGGCAATAAGTTGTGATTTTTAAATATTAAATTATCCATGGTCAAATATGGATTCATGCCGTTTTCTTGCTTGAAGTACTTACAATAAATTCATGATAGCATGCAAAAAGAGTTAAAAGAAAATGATAATAAACACTGAGCACCATTGTAATTATAAGCAAATAATGGCATAATCAAAAACTCTCATTATTTAAGAATTAAACATTACACTTAGAATTCTACTATATACTATTATGGTTATGTTAAATTGGTTTTTAATGCAAAATATGTTATAAAATGGGAGCAAAATGGCCAAGCATGCCCTTGATTTTGTCTATATCAATTTTTTTGAAGACTACTCAGAAGTAAAGGATGATATTTACAAAAAATTATTAATGTAAAGCTAGTAAGAAAGTAGAAGAAACAATTTTATTAAAATATCACATTGCAGCATGCTAATTTATAACTACATTTACCACTTTCAGTACCTCAATAGAAAACCGCTAATAACAATGCAATACTAACAATTTTAAACTAATGTGAATAAAACATGATATTTTAGTTAGCTTTTTAGAGGAATAATATATATATATATATATATATATATATATATATATATATATATATATATATAAAATTGTAACCTCTGTCTGTACATTGATTTTTTTCACGAAATTTCACGATAACTTTTCGTTTCACATGTCATAGACACCATAACTGCATTTTGTTTCTTTGGTGTCTGTTTGTTTATTTGTTTGTTTGTTACCTTTTCATGCATAAACGGATGAACCGAATTTTATGAAACTTGGTATGTATATTACTACTAGCCCAACTTATACTTTAGGCTATATTAATATCCTCTGAGACGAACAGGAGTGGGAAGCCTGAAATTAAAAATAGCGATATTTCGTTTCCTATTGGGTTTTCGACAAATATGAACATAACAAAAGTTGTTTATTTTGTTATTTGGAGTAACTTTTGTTATATACACTTTTGTCGTATACCTAAGTATAAATGAGTTATACGCTAAAAATTAAAGCGGGAGTCAACAATTTTATTTGGCACTAAAGACACCCGAACTAAATAAAACACTCGGTATGTGTATTAGCACTAACGCCTTCCTTATAATAAGCCATACTAACATTTCTAGGGACGGGCAGGAGTGAGGGTTATAAGGGAGGCCTGAAATGTAAATGCGCGATATTTCTTTGTCTATTTGTTTTTCGACAAACGTGGACATAACAATAGTTGTTTACTTTGTTATTTAGAGTAACTTTTGTTTTATATATTTCTCCAGGAACAATGTGTGGAGCAAATAATTTGCGTAGAAATATTGATATGCTCAACAATTCTTTCTAATTTGAACTACCAGGTACCTCACCTGGAAAAATAAATGCAAATCTATGTTAATATTTTGTCCTTAATAACTGAAATTTTTTAACTGGAGATGGGAAATATGACAATATGGAGGACAGTGAAGTCTTACATAAAAAATTAATTTTATTATTAATAAATCCACACCAATAACGGGTATAAATCCTAATCACTGGGACAGGTAAATGTCAAAATAGTATGCAAAGTAAAGCCTTGCCAAAAAAATACCATCACCATTCAGCCTAAAATCAATTCCCGGGCGAAGCCAGGTATCTGAGCTAGTGTATATATATATATATATATATATATATATATATATATATATATACACACACAAAATTGTAACGTCTGCCTGTACATTGATACTTTTTCGTTTCACATAGAATAAATGAATCTAAAAAAATGATAACTTCAAAAAACATTCTTAGAATTAATTAATTTCAAAACTAATTACGTAGTAGTTATTTGTAACAGGAATACATTTTTCACCTGGATAATTTCATGTAAAAAAAAAAGAAAAAAAAAAAGCAGAAACCATTTGTTTCTTTGCACCACAATATGGTCTCCTTCCCACTTCTCAACCACTATTTGATCAACAATAAGATAAATCTTTCCCCCACGCAGTATCTGTCACAGCTAGCACATTGAGTGGCCACCCACAGAATGGATTATGGAGGCCCCCTGACAGTAATGGATTATTTTCTATGGGGGAGGGTCAAAGACATCTCTACCTGAACAGGTAACAGAAAACTGAAGACATTAAAAATAAAATCAGATTGACGATAAATTGAATTTCAGTAGCAGAAATACACAGTGCCAAAAGGGATTTCAGATACCGTCTTTTTTAGTGAATAAATGAGGAAGGATGCATTTTCAAACATATGTAAATACTAGCTGTAAGTATTGGGGACACAGAAAAAACTGGTATTTGTTTTTTTACATGAAACTATGCAGGTGGAAAAATGTATTCCTTTTACAACTAGCTACTACGTAATTAGTTTTGAAATAAATTGATTCGAAGAACATTTTTTGGATTCATTCAAGAATACTTTTGCGTTATTTCAGTTTAAATACTTTTTTTTTGTTATTATTATTATGTCAGAATCCATTTCTTTCCCTGTAGACTTGCTTCAAAGATAATTTTCTTGGCTACAACTTTTATGTCACAGCATTTTTCAATAAAATGTGCTGTTTATGAAAAAATAATTTCTGCATTTTATGGCTAAAGGATGCGTCAAATAAAAAAAATCACCGATATAAAGACGTTTTAGAACTTGATTTTCTACAAGAATCCACCATAAAAGAATATGCCATTCCATTGAAAATTCTAAAGTTTTGGGCGCTGGAGAATTACTGGAGAAGGTTATGAGGTTGAATATGGACTGAAAGGATTCTTCAGGGGCCCCAATTATGGCACACCAAGTCTCTACCTTCTATTAAAACAATCGAAATTTTAATTAAGGGGGGGGGTGGCACGGGAACTTGAGACATCCTGTAGGTATGTGTGTGTATATATATATATATAAAACAACAAAAAATAACAAGCTGCTCCCATTTGGGGGTACCCATTTGGGTCAGCTTCCTAATCAGCCCACCAGGATATATATGTAAAAAAATAATTTTTTTTGTATATATATATATATATATATATATATATATATATATATATATATATATATATATATATATATATATATACATAAGGAATTGAATTTGACTTAGTTAAATTTTGAGCTGGTGAGTGCCTAGTTTAAGAGGACACGTTATGTTGAACTTTATTTTATTTTACATAAATGATTGTTTATGATTCGTATGCTTTTTTTTAAAATTGATGTCGACATTTGGCATACATCTTTCGTCTTCAGTCCATATTCTTGGAGTAAGTCGGCCGTTTATTTTGGGATTACTCCTCTTGCCGCAAACAGCAATCCGTCAACACTCCAATTTTGAACTTTGTATTTTTCTTTCAGCTACCTGCAGCAAGGTTCCTACATTTTTTTTCTCTAAATCAACTTCAATTGCTTGAGAATTTCCTGTTACAAACCTTACTGAAGGATCTTGTATATGTCCTGATTTGCCCTTCTTATTAATCATAGTGTTTTTTAACTCCTTCACCTTTTGCAGGGAGAGACAACCATTCAATGAATGACTTGAGGCGCAAATATTTCCTTAGCTGTTAAACATTGTAAGTTTCTTTAAATGTTGCCAGATTCAAACTTTCAAGGCATTTCCTTATTTCTTGGTTAAAATATCTTCTTGCACAGATCTGTCATCATTTTGAAGCGTTATCCACACATTTATATGCTACGAGAATGCTTTCCATTGTGCTTTGAATAGCCCCAAACCTCTAACATTTCTTACAGAGTAAAACATGCTGTCCAGAGTATTTGAAGGTAAATTTAATCTCATTGGCACAGCTTCAGACAATTTTGTCGATTTTTTGCAAAAAAGTGAGCTTCAGATCCTTGAGTGGAGCACACTACAAAGGGTTGCTATGTCGTTTTTAGCATACTCTTGTAAAACAAAATCTATCCCTAGATTGAAGAGCCAAGGTGATAATGGTGCCCCTTGAGCCACTCCTTTCAATACTTGAATTAATTCACTTTTGTTTCCTTTTTGGTCCTGATATATAGATAGATTTTGTTTTCCAATCAATCAATTTCTTAATGTTTATTGGAATTGGAAATGTTTCCAAAGTTTTCTTTATATGTTTGTGCCCAATACTGTCAAAAGCTTTTGTAACGTCTAGAAAGACATCATTCTGTAGTAGATTTATAGCCATTATTTCATAAATTTAATGAAATGATAAATTTCTTTGATATACCTCATTATATCCCAATAATGCTGTCCAGACAGCTTACGAACCATGAACGAATATATGGTCGTTTTTAGGTGATATCTACTCATCTTTTGCAGAACAATAATCAACCTTTTTCTGTACAGGATTGTGGCGTGTGACGAAAAGTGGATTCTTTACGACAATCAGCAACATTGCACACAGTGGTTGGATGTTCGCGAAACTCCTCATCAGTACCTGAAGCCAAAACTCCGCTCACCAAAGATCATGGTGACTGTTTGGTGTTCTGCAGCCGGTCTCATCCATCATAGCTTCCTGAATTTGGGCAAAACGATTATGGCAGAGAAGTACTGACAATAAATTGATGAAATGCACCAGAAGCTTCATCGTTCCCGGCATTGCTCAACAGAAAGAGACCAATCCTGCTTCACACCAGACACTGTAATGGTTGAACCTCATTCACCATACTCAACGGACCTCTCGTCTACTGACTACCAGTTTTTCAGGGGTCTCGACACCTTCCTCCGCACAAAAAGATTCAATAGCTGAGACGATGCAGAAATGGCCTTCAAGAACTTTGTTACGCCTAGAACTCCAAAATTCTATACTACTGGCATTAATTCACTTGTTGCTCATTGGCAAATATGTATTGATTCTCATGGATCCTATTTTGATTAATAAAGGTATGTTTGAACTGAGATATGCTTGTTTGAAATAGCAGGTTGAAACCCGCAAGAACTTTCTTTACAACCCAATACCTTCTTATACCTTTACCTTTCTCAACAGAGGTTGGTATATCTGCATCTCAAATTTATAAATAAATAAATGGTTAAAACAGTGAATTACTGTGCTGGCAGTGCCAAGTTCCAATTTTATATAGCTGACCTGTCCCAAGCTTTGTGACTAGACTCTTATCCATTTTCCGAGTGTTGTCAGCATCAAGAGGTAATTTAGTACCTAGTTGAAGGAAAAGCTAACTTAGACCTGTAATACCACAATATGGCAAGGAATGCGCCAGGTTGACTATTTGACTTCCACAAAAGCTGTGTAGCAGGCCTGGGCAGTTAATCTTAAGAAATGAAATAAATATGTACAGCACGCACACACACACACTATATATATCTCTATATCTATCTATCTATATATAATATATATATATATATATATATATATATATATTAATTTATAATGCACCAGAATATAAATATACACAAATGAACATGTACAAGTTACTTCAATAATAAATGTACAGGATTTAATGATAAATAAAATATTGAAAAATAAATGAAATATCATAAAAATGATATATTTATGCCAATTTTATGAGGAAATAGGTATATTTCTGAGAACCCCAGTTTCTATATGAATAAAAAGTCTGTCATGCAGTTGGTGGATAATCAAGGCAGATTCCCCATGTGCTGGAATGACACACTGATAAAGTCACTGCTGGACAAGGGATGTTAAGATTCCATTGCTATTAGTGAATATAAAAACACAAAAAATACAAATACCTCTGTTAATATTAGATCAATGTGGGGCACAAACCAAATAAATAATAGAATTGGTGAAAAATGTAAGAAACAACAATAACTGCACAGTGCTTTGTTAATAAATTTGGTTAAATCACATAATTCAATCTAAAATATTGCAACAGAAATTCATGATTTATATTTTACTCCTTCTCTAGTCACTCACTCTTCCTGGTCCTATTTTGACCAATAATAAATTTTATCGTTAGTTTTTTATGAATTGACTGTAGTACCAATCAAGTAACAATTAAGGCCTCTAAAGCATAAAATGTTATTGATGGCATTTAACAACAATCTCACATGCACAGTCCTGATTAAAAATAATATTGGAATAAAACGTTTCATGATATAATGGTTTATTATTAATGTAGTGTTGAGTAGGAATGGGACGCTCCTGAAGGTTGAAAACAAGGAAATACAAATAACACGATTACCATTAAAGAAATAAGTGTTCAGCCCAACAATTATAATAACATAGATATTCTGTATTTTTGATTATACACGCTCTCTAACCTAACACTCCTCCAGGTCTCATTTGAGTATTAACTATTTATATACATTTATACAAACATTTGACTATTAATACTCAAAGGTGTTACAATTTTTGGTCTATTATTATCAACCTCAATTTTTATACATTTCATGTAAAACTATAGATAGATTCCCGGGTAAATAGGAATTTATTTAGTGACGAACTCATTAAATAAAATCCTTAGTCCCACCTTGGCCAGAAAAGAGTGGTAACCTGTAGATAACCCGTCCCAATTAGCCCCAGCAGCAAAAAGTCGATGTTAATAATAATGAGATAATAAGGAGGCTATGCTAAAAAGCTACTAAACCCCATACTGCATTCACAAAACTCAAGATAAGTAAATCAAATATAATGAAAAATTATTTTTTTTTTTTTAAGAATTTAAAATATAATAATTAATAAAAGCCCATTATACAACAGATTCATTAACTAAATAGCTTTCTCTGGTGCTGCAATGCTTAACGCTTGGAATGGATGGTGAGATGAGATCAGCTTGTCATTCCAGGATGTTGGAACTAGCCCTTCCTCTTTTGTGTAAACCTCTACACAAGATAGATGTAATTATGCTAACATTGTTTTTACAATCCATTAAAAGGGGATGAAAGGAAAATCAAGGGGTTAAGGGAATGGATTTTCTCAACATTGGCTTTTCTACTATTGATAGAAGTGATGGTTTGCTGGAAATAACCTTAATTATATTTCCATGGGAAACTACTTTAGTTCAACCAATAAAGATGGGCAGCAAAGTTAGCTAATTACTTCTTACTTTGGTTACCACCTATTAACTCAATGGAATTATAGCAGAATGCCTAAGAAGAATTTATCATATAGAGCAAACTTTAAAAATGGAATTAAATACTTAATTTCTCTTGTTCAAGGAAAGGGATTTATTCATACAAAACATTTGGGATGCTTAAAAATTATAAAAAAGATACCTATCTCCAAAGCAAAAAGGTGTTTTGTCTATGCATTTGTAAAGTAATGATAATGTATATGTTAGTGTTTATTATCTTAAGAAACTTGAATAAGGAATTAATAGTGTAGGATACCGGAATAGATAGACCATCACCATTTTAAGAAAATACATCTTTGAGTATTATTTAGACATTAAATATCATAACAGCTATTAAAGCCAAGTTATAAGCTTCATATTTAAGTACATTATTATAGATGTTAGAAGAAAATCTTTACTGATGCTATGCCAATATTGAAACCAAGCAATTAGCAAAGGATTAATTTAATTGACGCTTTAATGAAGACTATAAAACAGGCAAAAGAAGCTTTAAGGTGTAGTAAAGCACATCATGAATTAGATAGAGCTAACTTGAAGGTTGGCAAGCAGCAGCTTAAAAAAATACAATATACCGACTGACCAGTGTAGTGTCTACCTTGACCGCCCGGATACATGCAACGGAAAACTCTTCCAAGTTCTTCAGCTTGAATTCTGCCAGCAGGTGTCAGTTCCCCACCCCATTTGACTATCAGGACAAGACTTGGTTCACGGGGTCCATCTGAAAGTTAAACCTCTCATTAAAATATCAAGAGACTGTTTTCTTTACTTAATATTTACTAAAACCTTTATAGCATTTTTAGAGTAATTTTATGGCATGTAGAAATTCCAATTATAAGAGAAAATTAATGACAAAAATTACATAAAAAAGTAAGAACTTCAAGTCTAACAAAGGTAACTAATTCTCAGAGATCTACATAAAATATTAATAATATGAGTGTAACGTATAAGAATTATCTCAGGATGAATTTGTGTAATTAAAACTTTAACTATTGGTGTCTTTGAATGAACTTTATAATAGCATACAAGATTGTTCCACAAGATGTGAAATGAATTACAAAGGCATTACAATATATTTATTTTATACATAGAAAGCTTGAAAAGCTGGTTTCATCTTGCTTCGGAGTTTTCCTGATTTTAACAAGCCATTTACTTTTTGTAACTACATCTGGACTGGGATCAGTATTATCTCAGACTGGTATTGGTGGAGAGGAACCTATAGAATACTAAAGATGTCTTACTAGAGACAAAAAGAAATACTCTACAACTGAGCTTGAGTGTCTTGCAGTTCTATTGGCCATCCAAAAACGTCATCCATATTTATAAGGAATGGAATTTTAGGTCAATAGATACATCAAGTATAAGTCAATAGAGCCATCAAGACAATGCTGCCCTCTTACATAAAGGGGAACTATCATAAGTAGGATGAGAACATTCCACAGCTGACGTTCACTTTGAAGAATGCCTAATACATACTTGTCTCAAGGTCAGGAATTGTCAAGATCTGGAGAAGAATATGTCAGAGAAGAAGATAAAAAGGTATCTGAAGAATTAGCTGTTTTCAGGGAAAGACTTGCAGACAAAATGAAGACAATATCACCCTTATATGAGGAAGTTGAAAAAAATTTGAAGGAAGCCTAAGTGAAGAGCTACATAAAGACAACTTGAGACGAAGACAACAGAAGCATCAGTCAGGAGAGATAGTTTGGTGCAGAACCCATCCCCAATATGATTCAGGAGAGTATTTTTTGAATAAATTGGTGCCAAAATTTATGAAGCTTAAAAACAACAAGATGGCGTCACCACTCATAGCGGAGTTAGAGGCATTGATAAGGGCCGATCAGTTTAAAGATGACATATTCAAGACTGAAAAAATGATGATAATCAAGAATTATAAGTAGATTACAGATTAGTTTAAAAAAAAAAAAATCTGCATTACACTTTTCTTGTGTGAAAAATATGGGAGGAATGCTGCTGTCTATTTAGGAATGGTTTTTGTAGAACATCACAGAAGATAGAAGACTTGCAACAGATATGGAAGAGTCAATATTGCAGATCCCACCTGGGTGTGCTTTTTTTCGTTTTGGCGGATTGCTGTTTTGTGAGTGCACTCAGCTAGTCCATCATAGACTTGGAAAGGGATCTTTCATAACTCACTGGCCAACATAAAAGCTGGAAGAAAGAGAAGAGGATCTTGTTGGGGACCACCTTTATCCCAAATATTTTATTGTATGGAAGGGTACGACTGCTTCATATTTCTTTTCCAAATTAAAAGTTTTTTTTTCCTTGTCACTACTGTAAATTAAATTATACTGTATGCGCTCAAGAGTTACATTGTTTTATTAGTAATTAATACTGTCCATTATATTTAATGGTTAATGAAATAATGGCTTCTCAGGAGGTCTTTTAACCAATGATTACAGATAGACTAAACACAAACATACAGAAAGGCCAAGAGAATAAACTCTGGTATAGTACCACCAGGGTTTGAAACATCAATTTTATCTCTTTTTTTTTTTTTTTTAATAATAAATGGTATTGCTGTTACCATTAAATTCAACAAACAACATGGTGCCATTAAGCTTCCAGTACATCAAAATATATCCATTTTCTATTTATAATTAAAGTATATTTAAGTAAAAAAAAAAATAAAAAATTAACTTACTTACGAACTCACCATCATCACTACTAGAGCTTTTAGGTCTTCCTTTCGGTTGGTATTTCATTTGGACTTTTCTGTTTATGCCAGAAAAATGTCCATACCTAAAATAACACAGTGCATAAGGTATTAAGGGCAGCATTAATGTAAAAGGCAATGTATCATTAATCATAGAGATTTTATTTTTTTTTCAACTTCAAAGTAATTTGTGATCATACATACATTTCTAAAACACTCTTCAACTGTTCAAGTTTTGCTTGTTTTTCAGTTAACTCTGGAGCTGTACGATGCTCAATTTCTGTAAGTAAGTATCGGGCGATATCCAAAACCTCTTGAAGTTGTTTAGGACGCTTAAGTTTTACATGACCATCAGTACGCCCACCATACTTTTCAAATATTTCAAAAAATCTAGACAAACCAGAGTTAAATAATTGGATTATGTTTAGTACAACTGCTATACATAATGGTTATGTAATTGTATTACACTTATTTATATAAGCAAGCAAAGTTGGTAAATAAATCAATAAAGACCCAACTTATATATTATCGTACAATGCTATACATAAAAGTACAAAAAATGGACCATTGAAAGAGATTTAGAAAACTATATTTTAAAAATGAAATGACCAATGGCAAGATATTATAAAGGATTACAAAATCATAATTAACAATTACATAATTACCTATAACAGGGCCAACTCTAACAAATAGTAATACATTTGGACTTAAGGTACATTTATAGAGTATGATAGTAACGTTGCAGGTTTTCCTTATAAAGGAAAATAAAGGTGTTGCCTTGCATAAAACAGATTATTTCTATGCTACTGTGGGCTATACCATTGTTGCTCTGGGACACCATCTACAGGAAATGAGACTTTGAAAGCTGTTACCATAGGAAACATTTTAGTTTGATAATAGCCAACGATTTTAACTTGGTGTGCCACATATTAAATCAATTGCATGAAAACAAACTGCCTAACAGAAAGATATTTACCTTAAAATGAATATGTAAATCTAACAGCACCTCCAAAAAAAATATGTGGCTATTGAATTTAAAATTAAAAAAAAAATTAAACTGACTAAAAACATACTTAGGAAGTATATTCATACGCTTAAATATATTATAAATTCCTTAAAACTGTTGTTGTTCCTATAAAAAAATTTGTAAATAAGAGTGGTACTTAATTTAACATTAACATTTTAATCTTTAATTTATGCTATCTAAGGCAAAATTCAGGATTAAAAAAATAGATAATTATACATTTGTATATTTCAAAAAAGTACATTGAATATCTTAAGATGCAGCCTGTAGAAAGAAAAGAGATTCCCAAGGCATAGGATTATTATGTGATGGAATTATTAAAATAAAAAAAAAAAATCACATACTTGGGATGTCTCACTTCAACTTTCATCTTTTGCTTGGGAGTACGATCACCATGTCGGATTACAGCAACAACACATCTCAATTCCATCCTATAAAAAATATTATTGAAAATCAGTATCATTGACGAGATACTAGAATTTAGCAACATTTAAAAATATTATTATAATCAAAAGTAGATTATTAAAGAATATAAATATACATGTTACATTTTGAAAGATTAGAAACTGGGCAACTAAATAAACCACACAGGGGCTGAGTAAACCATATAACAACAGAGATATCTTGAATTTTCAAAATCCATCCCCCCCCCCAATCCCCCAGCCTGATTTCAGGCAGGAAGAAATTCTAACTGTAGGCACTTAAGAAGTGGATTTCCTATACCACTCAAAACAAGGGGGGGGGCAGACAGTTCTCCAGTGCCATCCTGCCTTTGTATAGGATCTAAGAAAGGCATAATTTGTTAGTCACCCTGAGGAGCAGACTGATGTATTCTGATTTCCACCTTGGCAGGATAGAACCAACACCTATTTTTACCTTCAGCTTACTATATATATATTTATATATATATATATATATATATATATATATATATATATAATATATACACACACACACACACGTACGCACGCACGCACACACACACACACACACATATATCCACCAATCAATTTCTAATTCATGGCCTAAATTTCTTCCCCATTTAATAAAAGTTCTGGGTTTTCGGCTACTTATCCATTTTTTTAATGTTTAATTTTAAGTACATGCAACCACCTTACAAATAAAGTAATTACAATAACTAATGAAAAAAAAAATGATGGGTTATAACAACTACTTAATATAATTCATAATTTGGTAAAAACTTCAAACAAGTTACATTTGTTTTACAAGAGCAATAATAATTAGGAAATTTTATGTTCTTACATTTTTCCAAATGTAGTAGGTACTATAGGAGGGTCATCCAACTGAAAAGGCACCGACCATGGTATATGGAGAGTAGGTGCTAGTTCCCTCAGTATCATGTTTCCCAAGATTTTTGCACAATCATCGTAATATTTATTTGAGTTTTTTACAAAGCTGAATCCATTGACATCACATACGAATGACTTGCCATTTGCCCTAGAAATACCAAATTTCAGAGTAGTACAAGTAATATTATTTGAGTAAAATTTTTAGAATTTGTCAACTCAAAGTTAAAATTGGTATTTATTATATCCAAATAAACAAGAAAATCCAGAAATAATACGATAGCATTCTTCGAAGTTTCAAAGTTCTGCATTAATGGAAGCTCATTGTTTAACATGTTGAGTGCCACTGATGGACATTTTAATTTTTCTGCTGAGTGGCCACCCGTGGCCATTATTGAATCTCATTTTACATACATTTAGCACTGATAAACCCTAGGTTTGGTCCCAGAATGTAACCTGGGTAAATTCTTTAAAACAAAATAAAACAAGAAAATATATAAATGATATTATGACCGCTCAAGATGTATTATTACATTTTGGGACCAAGTGACTACAGTGGGTCACAAAAAAAAACTGATAAAAGTAGCAAAACAAGATTAAGTTTATCAAAAATATATAACACAAAGTCATTACCGGATGCAAAAAAAAAAAATTACAAAAGTAAATAAAAATATGTTGGTCCTAGCAAGTCACACATGGAATACCCGCCTGTGAGCACAAGGTTTACTGCGAAAATCAAAGAATGACAACTAGTGAGCACATGGTGCTCAACGTGTTCAATATATTTTACTATTTGGTTACTAAGTATGCATTAACCAAGGCTGAGTGAACTAAAATAAAATGAATACATGTACCTTATAAAACCTACCTAAGAAGGTCAAAACCACAAACAGTTTGTTTAAAAGCCAAGCAAACTTTACGAGATATTAATTTCTCAGCATTACTTAAGATTACAGGATAACGTATTTCCTTTCCCTCACTGTCTCTCTCTACTTTACCGTCAAGGGCAGGGGATTTCCGTGCTTCAGCATGTGCGTAATCAGGCCCAACAGTATATACCTAAAATAAGAATAAAAAGATATTAGTGTGTTTAAAACCCTTTTAGCCAGCAATCTTGGGGTAGCAGGAGGAGAGAATACTTTTAAGGACATTTGAACTGGGCACTTGCTCCATTATGCATTTAAACAAATTTTTCATAGTTTTAAATAATTTTTTAAAATTTCATTATCCATCTTTATTGCTAATTTGGTGTTATATTTACAGTAGAAGCATCAATTATGTAGGAATTATAATTTAATTTTAAATGCTTAATTTTTTTTAAGATGTAAATTGTAAAAATTCTATTTTACTTTGTATCATTATATAATATATACTAACATTACTATTTTATATATATAGTATGTACCAGACTTCATTGCACAAATATTGAGAGATGATTCTAGACAATTTCTAATAGAAAAATATCTATAGATTTGGGTCCAATTCTTGCATGATTGGAAATATTTCATCTTAATAAATCCAATTGAAGATTATTTATTATATACAAAAACTTTAAATAATGGGTTTGGTAATGATCAAAGAAAAATTGTGACTGCTAGAGTGGTAATAGAGAATATATATATATATATATATATATATATATATATATATATATGTATAATTGTGCTGATGTTTTCGACCAGGTTGTATTTATATGTGGTGTGTTGTTCTTTACTATAACCCTAGTCATAGTGCAATAAGAATGTATAACAGTCTATAAATATATTTAGTCTTGGTAAGTAATAATAAGGAAAAAACACCCTTTTATAACAATGTATAACACCAATGTGCAATATTATAATGTAGTACATGTAATTTTTACAGCCCTGAGGAAGAGAAAATAAAAATTCTCGAAATATTGGCATAAACTAAGATTCATTTCACCAACATTGACCAAAGCTCCGAAAAGAACAACACACCATATATATATATATATATATATATATATATATATATATATATATATATATATATATATATATATATATAAAATTGTAACCTCTGTCTGTACATTGATTTTTTTCGCGAAATTTCACGATAACTTCTCGTTTCACATGTCATAGACACCATAACTGCATTTTGTTTCTTTGGTGTCTGTTTCTTTGTTTGTTTGTTTATTTGTTACCTTTTCACGCATAAACGGCTGAACCGAATTTTATGAAACTTGGTATGTATATTACTACTAACCCAACTTAGACTTTACGCTATATTAATATCCTCTGAGACGAACAGGAGTGGGGGTTATAAGGGAAGCCAGAAATTGAAAATAGCGATAGTTCGTTTCCTATTGGTTTTTCGGCAAATATGAATATAACAAAAGTTGTTTATTTTGTTATTTAGAGTAACTTTTGTTATATACATTTTTTTCGTATACCGAATTATAAACGAGATATGCGCTAAAACCTATAGCGGAAGTGAACAATTTTATTTGGGACAAAAGACCCAACCGAAATAAATAAAACTCGGTATATGTATTAGCACTAACGCTTTCATTACAACAAGGCATACCAACATTTCTAGGGACGGGCAGGAGTGGGGGTTATAAGGAAAGCCAGAAATTAAAAATAGCGATATTTCGTTTCCTATTGGTTTTTCGGCAAATATAAACATAACAAAAGTTGTTTATTTTGTTATTTAGAGTAACTTTGGTTATATACACTTTTTTCGTATACCGAATTATAAACGAGATATACGCTAAAACCTATAGCGGAAGTGAACAATTTTAATTGACACAAAAGACTCAACCGAACTAAAAAAAACTCGGTATGTGTGTTAACACAAACGCCTTTATTATAATAAGGCATTCTAACATTTCTAGGGACGGGTAGGAGTGGGGGTTGTAAGGGAGGCCTGAATTTAAAATAGCGGTATTTCGTTTTCTATTCGTTTTTCGACATATATAAACATAACAAAAGTTGTTTATTTTGTTATTTAGAGTAACTTTTGTGATATTCATTTTTCTTTTAACAAAGTATAAACGAGATATACACTATAAACTAAAGCGGGAGTCCACTATTTTATTAGGCGCTAACGATTGAACCGAACTTAACAAAACTCGGTATGTCGATTAGCATTAATTCTTCCATGATTATAAGCTATATTAAAATGTTTAGGTTAGAACGGGAGTGGGGGTTATAAGGGAGGCCTGAAATAAGAATTCGCGATATTGTGATTCTTATTGGTTTTTCAGCGATATTTTATAAAAATACCATCATTAGTCAGTCAACTATGATTTCCCGGGCATCGTCGGGTATATTAGCTAGATTGTATACAGAAAATACGTACATTATAGATGATATTTAATAATAATAAATAATAAATAATAATAATAAATGCTATCCATGATTATGATTTGAATTATTCACTGTGTGTCAAACAGTGGAGAGGGATTGATTACAGACTCCTTTTCATTTATTCTTCAAATCTAAAATTTTATTTTCCATACGTCGCCCAACGGGCCCTTACGGGAAGAGCAGTTGTACACGTTGAAGCATTTGCCAAAAACAAAATAGAATATTTCCGTCTCAAATGATTTCCCGAGCGAAGCCGGGTATCTTGGCTAGTATATATATATATATATATATATATATATATATATATATATATATATATATATATATAAAATTGTAACCTCTGTCTGTACATTGATTTTTTTCTCGAAATTTCATGATAACTTTTCGTTTCACATGTCATAGGCACCATAACTGCATTTTGTTTCTTTGGGGTCTGTTTTTTGTTTGTTTGTTTGTTACCTTTTCACGCATAAACGGCTGAACCGAATTATATGAAACTTGGTATGTATATTACTACTAACCCAACTTAGACTTTAAGCTATATTAATATTCTCTGAGACGAACAGGAGTGGGCGTTATAAGCGAGGCCTGAAATTAAAAATAGCGATATTTCGTTTCCTATTGGTTTTTGGCAAATATAAACATAACAAAAGTTGTTTATTTTGTTATTTAGAGTAACTTTTGTTATATACACCTTCGTCGTATATGGAAATATAAATGCGTTATACGTTAAAAAGTATAGCGGGAGTCAACAATTTTATTTGGCACAAAAGACTCAACCGAACTAAATAAAACTCGGTATGTGTATTAGCACTAACGCCTTCATTATAATAAGCCATACCAACATTTCTAGAGACGGGCAGGAGTGGGGGTTGTAAGGGAAGCCTGAAATTAAAAATAGCGTTATTTTGTTTTCTATTAGGTTTTCTGCCAATATTAACATGACAAAAGTTGCTTATTTTGTTATTTAAAGTAACTTTTGTTATATTCACTTTTGTCGTATAATAAAGTATAAACGAGATATACGTTAAAAACTAAAGCGGAGGTCCACAATGTTATTGGGCACTAACGATTGAACAGAAATTAACAAACCTCGGTATGTGAATTAGCATTAATACTTTGATGATCATAAGGTATATTACAATTTTTAGATTCGAACGGGAGTGGGGGTTATAAGGAAGGCCTGAAATAAAAATTCGCGATATTTCATTTTCTATTTGTTTTTCGTCAAACGTGCACATAACAATAGCTGTTTATTTTGGTATTTAGAGTAACTTTTGTTTTATACATTTTTTTTGTATAACTGTGTAAGAGGAAGTAATTTGCGTAGAAATATTGATATGCTCAACAATTCTTTCCAATTCGAACAACCAGGTAGGTACCTCACCTGGATAAATGATTTCAAATCTATGTTAATATTTTATCCTTGATAATTCAAATCTATGTTATTTTTTAACGTCATCAACAGCTTGCACCATTAAAGTATACTGCCCCCCTCCCTTCTCTTCACCCAAACATTATTCATGAGAAATGCCGGTTTTCCCTATGTGTATTTAATACTTTATTTAATTAGAACCTGAAAAATATTTGAACAAACAGTTTTAGTATTGTGAAGAAATTGTAATCTGATTTTTTCATATAATTTAAGGTATTACAGGACTAATATCTTAAATGAGTTGGCAGCACTGGGCATAGGGAGGTGTCAAGCTACTTCCTTTGTACTATCTGTTCGGCCGCTTCCCCGCCGACCTCATATTGGTTTATGTTTACATGTTAATTGATGCTTATAGCAATGTAGTGTTATTCTCAGGAATGTGAATTTTTTTAATGGCCAAAAATAAATAATTTAAAAGGACGAACGCTGGGGAGGTGCGCCCAGTTATTTCTGGTATTTATCAACTCTGCTTCGTTAATGTATGATATACTTTACTCAACACCAATATCAAGATACAGTTTACAATCCAGACTTACAAAAGAGTATTTTTAATGGCGGTTATGACAAACCTAAAACAGCTGTTACCATTAAGCTTTGTACCGCATCAAGGGAAAGGAACGTTTTATAACAAAGTATAAACGAGGTATTCACCAAAAACTAAAGCGGGAACCAACTATTTTATTGGACACTAATGATTGAACCGAATTTTTGTTATTTAGAGCAACAATTGTTTCATTCACGCTAAATCTATAGTGTGAGTCAGCGATTTTATTAGTACTTATTTAAGTGTTTTTAATATAGGCATATTATGGCAAATGATGTTATGTTTAGTCTTATCTATTTCGATTATTTAGTTCTAAGTATGATTTGGATTAGTAAGATTATAAATCCTCCCCCCCCCTCATTTATTTATTTCCCCTAGAAAATAACTTTGTTATTTATTTCCAATAGAAATTTAAACTATAAAAGCATTTCCATTATTTAATTTGTATAATGTATTATTTAAACAAAATCATTCTGAATTTCCTCAAGGAGTGATAGTGGAAGTAGTAGGGAGTCAAACTCTTAGATTTTGGAAATATATTATCTTATTTCCGATATCTTCATGTTATTGAAACAAATGTATACTATCATAACAATTAAACGTTAATGGTAATGCCATTATGACAAAAGACAATATGCGTTTAAACTCAATATCATTGTTTAAAGTATTATTTAGGTTGCAGGGATGGCTACGATCTCTTCCCCTCGACTAGCTTTTTGAATATAAATTAAATTATTTTTAGGGTAACACTATTATTTAATTCCATCAGGTAGATAAATTATTACAATAATATTTTGAATCAATAATTTAAGGAGAAGAATGTTGATAACTCTAATGCGAGAGCAGAAATAGACTCCAGTCTAATAAAGCTAATTGAGTTTACTTATTTCCTGAATTAACTTAATTGAGTTTACTTATTTCCTGTGCTTAGCCAGATCGCCAACATGCAGGTGCTCCTGTATTAATAAATAAAAAAATTATTTCCTGTAAAATGCAGGTACTACGGGAAGTGATTTCCATTGAGATCTACTGTTACGAATATAAACTTATGTGCTAAACTATGCTTAACCCTCCGTTGGGCGCACCTCTGGACGAAACAAAATTGGGCGCACCCGGCCTGAGAGGCCGCTCACATATTTTAAACCCCCACTACCCAACTAATTAATTTTAATTTAAAACGCTGGTAGGACAGACTTCGCTAGGATCTTTGGAAACCAAATATAATATTTAGAACGTAAAATATTGTTTTTATTAGAATAGAATGATGCTTATACTAAAACAAGTAAAATTGATAAGGCGCATTCGGCCTGAGAGGCCAGAGTTAGACTAGCACTTATTTCTCAAGCTATCGACGAACTTCCATATAGAATAGCATTAATCTTAGTAAAAGGGACGATTGCAATAGATATAACTTGAAAAAAAATCATCTTCGAAATTAAGGAGCAATTGGGCGCAGTCGGCCTCACAAGCCACCTAGGGACCAGTCAGTCTGGATGAAGGATGGCAATAGACTAAAGTAGGGGATTCTAAGCATGAACACAAATCAGGAAATTACTGGGAATGGCCCCTCACAGGGGAAACAGAATGAGGCGTGGTATCAAAAAGTATGTTTTCCTGGACGGAGGGTTAAACTATATGTGCTCAGATTTGAAAGGAAATATGTTCATTATAGATGATAATTAATTATAATAAATGCTATTCATGATAATGGTTTGAATTATTTTAAAACGGAGAGTCAAAAAGTGTAGAGGGATAGATTAGGAACACATTTTTATTTATTCTTCATAATTAAAATTTCTATTTTATAAATACCCAAAATTTACCTATAGGTTTGGTTATTTCGGAAAAACATTACGTCGTGGAGTGAAGTGTATTTGTACACATTGAAGTCGTGCTTTAAGGATACCATCATTAAGTAGTCAGTCAACAATGATTTCCCGGGCATCGCCGGGTACCTTAGCTAGTATATATATAATATCATTTTGAACGGACTTCATTTTCGTCATCAATTAACAGGATCGATGGACATTTGTGGAACTTTTTCGAATATCACATCAATTTTTACAGAAAACATATAAATATCGAGTTTAGTAATGAACAACCAAACATTGTGCTGGTTAGAATGTTAACATTATATATATCCATATGTATATATACATATATATATATATATATATATATATATATATATATATATATATATATATATATATAGGTACGTGGTGTTGCTCAGGATATGTTAATTATATTTGTTCTGTATGGCTTCACTATCCATAATATTTTTATATTTCCCGTCTCTGAAGTCAGGAGAGTGATTATAATTATAACTTCATCATTGCATATCCTCAAACCAGTGTATAAACTGGGAGTTCTATTCTTCTTCTGCTTCTTTAAATAAAAAAATAAACAAATTTGTTACACTATTAAAATATTGAAATATTATTTGGCAGGAAAGGGGTAGTAATAAACAACTGTTGGTATCCAATACATTTTTATTACCACTTTAATTTTTAGCATGTATCTTGTTTTTACTTTGTTATAAAACAAAAGTGTATGTAGAAAAAGCTACTTTAAATAACAAATTAACCAACTTTTAATATGTGCAAATTTGCCAAAAAACCAATAAATAGGTAACAAAATATCGCAATTTTTCATTTCAGGCCTCCCTTATAACCCCCACTGTTGTTCGTCTGAAAATATTAGTATAGCCGAAAAACTTAAGCTGGTTTAGTAGTGATACACACCACCAAGTTTCATGAAATTTGATTCAGCTGTTTAGTTGTGAAAAGGTAACAAACAGACACCAAAGCCAAAAATTGTTGCTATCATTTCATTCCATGTGAAACAAAAAAAGAATCGTGAAATTATGAGAAAAAAATCAATGTACAGACAAACGATACAATTTTATATACATAGATAATATATATAATCTTCAACGGACAATATATAATTGTCCGGTTGGTATATATAATTGTCATCTCCTGGGTAGGATCAATGGATATGTTAGACTTTTTTGAATATCGCAACATGAGTACAACCTCAATAGCTAATTCCCCTTAAAGTAAATCTGCTAACAACATGCCCATTTAATTTCAATCTAATGCTCACTGACATCCATATAGTTTCATCAAAATGATTATCTTTTAAAAATTGTAAATAATTAGAAATTACACCTATTCCCGTCTCAAAATACAGTAATATCTTATTATCAAAGAGTTAGTTAACAAATATTACTGGAAATACAATATATTTTCAAGCTTCTAATATTTTTTTGTAAACACTCTGGTTAAAACTGACTATACAGACAGAAAAAATCTATGTACAAAGGAAAAGCATTGAGTGACATCACAGTTTCCTGTCATATTCCAGGTACAATACAATTGATTTGTTTTAAATGCACACATATTTTCCTTCGAATTCCATAAAGTTATTTGCCAACTATCATAATTTAGAATAATTTATTTAATAACTGGAAGTCAATATGATGTGTATCTTCAAAACTCATAAAAAGTAACAACAAAGTTTTATACAAAATCAAAAATTAACTGTAAAAAAATAATTAAACATTAATCACCTTCACATCAGTTCCATCTGTTGGCATAAAATCTTCATAAATAAAAGAACCTGTTTTTCTCACACGTGATTCTGGTGAGTAGACACTACTTCTGCTTCCTATCTAAAATAAATATTCATTTTTTAAAAAAAAAAAAAAAAAAAAATATTGGTATTAAATATATTATATTTGTTAGTTAACAAATAAACATACATATGAACGAAAAAATTATAATAATAAACAAAAGTACTTTGTTCAGGATAAAAAACACCCTTGGCAACTAAGACCTTAGTGTTAAACTCTCAGAGCTGGATAGATAGAAATATTCTTGACCGGAAAGAAAAACAATTACTGAAATATATTTGAATATAATATTTAAATTTTGTTGAAAACTACTATATCTAGTACTGTGATTTATAATTAAGCAGAATAATTTTTATCTCAATCACTCTAATTTTAGTAATCCAAGAACAAAAGACGGGTGGGGATCAATAGAACGTATTTGCATGTATCTCGTGTAAAAGGTCTCTTGAAAACAATATTTGGTATTTAAGCTTCGAATAAAGTGGGGTTTCCTGAAGACAAAAACTAAAAAAATGCAAATATTTCGGTTAATATTCAAGATAGAGAATAAATGTAGATAACAATGTTTATAGTATATTTAATTTGCAATATGATTGGTTTTATACAATTTTTAAATCCGATGTAAGTATAACGGAGATATTTTGAGTTTTCGAAATTCCCCTTTGAACCACCCCTCCCCACTGGTCTGATTTCAGCCATTAATGAACTTGACCTTTAGTTTTGCATGAAACACTTTTATATCGAGTTTGGTAATGATCAAACAAGAATTGCGACAGAGCAGTAACAGACAAGTATATAGTGGTAGCAATTCTTGTTTGATCAAACTCAATATATATATATATATATTGAGTTTGATCAAACATCATATATATATATATATATAAAATTGTAACCTCTGTCTGTACATTGATTTTTTTCGCGAAATTTCATGATAACTTTTCGTTTCACATGTCATAGACACCATAACTGCATTTTGTTTCTTTCGTGTATGTTTGTTTGTTTGTTTGTTTGTTACCTTTTCACGCATAAACGGCTGAACCGAATTTTATGAAACTTGGTATGTATATTACTACTAGCCCAACTTAGACTTTAGGTTATACTAATATTCTCTAAGACGAACAGGAGTGGGGGTTATAAGGGAGGCCTGAAATTAAAAATAGCGATATTTCGTTTCCTATTGTTTTTTCGGCAAATATGCACATAACAAAAGTTATTTATTTTATTATTTAGAGTAACTTTTGTTATGTACACTTTCGTCGTATACCTAAATATAAATGAGTTATACGCTAAAAATTATAGCGGGAGTCATCAATTTTATTTGGCACAAAAGAATCAACCGAACTAAATAAAACTCGGTACGTGTATTAGGACTAAGGCCTTTATTATAACAAGCCATACCATGATTTCTAGGGACGGGCAGGAGTGGGGGTTGTAAGGGATGCCTGAATTTAAAAATAGCGGTATTTCGTTTTCTATTCGTTTTTCGGCAAATATGAACATAACAAAAGTTGTTTATTTTGTTATTTAGAGTAACTTTTGTCATATTCATTTTTGTCTTTTAACAAATTATAAACGAGATATACACTATAAACTAAAGCGGGAATAACTGAAATCTATGCATAATGCACAAGAGACAGGAAATATGACAATTTGGAGGACAGTGAAGACTTACATAAAAAATTAATTTTATTATTAACAAATGCCAACTACGGGTATTAACCCTAAACACTGGGACGGGTAAATGTCAAAATATTTGCAAATTAAAGCCTTGCCAAAAAAATACCATCACCATTCAGCCTCAAATCAATTCCCGGGCGAAGCCGGGTATCTGAGCTAGTATATATATAAAACCTTTAGCTGTAAAATGCACAAATCTTTATTTCAGAAATGGCATGTTTTATTAAAAATGCTGTGACAAAAGTTTTAGGCAACAAAATTATCTTTGAAACAAGTCTATAGGAAAAGGAATAGATTTAAAATTTAAATAATCCAAAAATTATTTACTTCAAAAAGCAATCTTATTGCAAATGTAATTACCAATAAATGGTGCAATATACATATTTTCTCAATCATGAATATTAACGGAGATATTTGGATTTTTTAGTTTTCAGCCATGAGTAAAACCCCACTCCTACTAATGTTATATTAATAATAAGCAGCTACATCATGAACCACTAAATCCAAAGCTTAAAAACCAAATATTGTTTTCAAGTGACCTTAATAATGTTAGGTACATGCGAATTCATTTTGTGATGGCATCAATCATGATTTCAAGTTGTTTTTCGAAAATGTTTATTTGATATAGATTGTGTTTATTGACATAGATATTTAAATATTTAACCATTTCAGGCAACACTTAAGATCATATTTGTTATTGGCAGAAATAGCACATGTTGGGTATAGAGGGGGAATTCGAAAATACAAAATATTTCCATTATTATGAGCCAGATCATAAAATGTTATAGAACCAATCTTGTTAACCTACTGATGATTTGCAATTGCTGTTCTTTGCATTTTTTTTTTTTCATAATTCAAGTATTAAGTGAGTTATTCATACACTCCTGTTTCAGTCTTCAGTACACCCCCCTCCCCCCCAGTCTTCTAGTCATCAGTTTTTTTTTTTTTTAATATAGAAATAGGAAATATGTGGTGAGATATCATGACATCAGGTGGGAAATATGCTTACTTTACGCAGCCCCTGTGTGAAGGACCTTTTTAGAAATTTAATGTAATGATAATTGTATTTAACCATGAAGGGTCATTACGACAAAAAATGGAAAAGAAGTCTTTAATAAATGTGTACTCTTACATAAGGTAGCCAAAAGAACTCTTTCGAAAATGAAAGATAAAAAAATTGAAATTAGCCAGAGGAGCATCGAAAGTTCTGCCCATGATAGGATTAAGCACAGCAACTGAAATTCCTTGGAGTATAGTGGAAGTAGTACTATTATAATTAATACTTAAAAAAAAAATATTTTTTATTAGTAATAGACATAGCTACCTTTCTGAATAACCTCTGACTTCCACCGCCAGCAGATGTTGGATAGTAAATATATATGTTGTGGTCTTCAGCAGAAACAGGTTTCTCAACAAAAGGTTTATTAAATACAACACCATTCACTTCCACATGGTCTTCAGATTCAATTAACTCATGATCTAAAACAGAATAAATAACTGAAAAATAGTTTAAATAATATTTCACTAAGTCATGGTACTTACTATTAGTTCAAAATGTCATTAGAAAACCCCAATATTATGATGTGTTGCCCTCGAAACTTTGTGTAATAATGTCACTGAGGAATTTGTAGTCCTATATCTAAGAAATCTATATATAATTTATCTATCTATATCTTTACACAAAAGATATGTCAACTTTATAGTACTAAAGCTGGTTTGTATGGTAATGCTACAGTTTACCACTCTTTTGTAGCCAGGACTATGTCTGTCTAACAATTAAATCATTCAAAGTTGGTTTTAGCAGATTTCCCTTGAGGGAAATCAGCTATTGAGGTCGTACTCATGACGCAAGTTTCGAAAAATTTCTTCAAATGTCCATCGATCTTACCCAGGAGATGACGAAAATGAGGTCCGTTCAAAATTATATATATATATATATATATATATATATATATATATATATATATATATATTTGTCTGATAACGCTCTAGCGGTCGCAATTTTCGTTTGATCGTTATCAAACTCGATATTTAAGCGTTTTATGCAAAAATAAAGATCAAGTTCGTTAATGGCTGAAATCCGACCAGTGGGAGGGGGGGGGTTTAGAGGGGGAGGATTTTCTAAAATTTGAAATATTTCCGTTACTATACGTCGGATCGAAAAATTGTATAGAATCAATCTTATTGCAAATTAAATTTACTATAAATAATGTTATCTACATGTATTCTGTATCTTGAATATTAACCGAGATATTTGCATTTTTCTGTTTTCAACTTCTGAGATGAGATTGGCCAACTTCGGGTCTAGTCGTGAGTTTCCGTCAAGAGCTAGTTTGGGCCGTTCCCGTAACTGTTTGACTCTCTATTCTGAAATTTCTCTATTGTAAAACTTCACGTGGGAAATCTGCTTAGTTTACGCAGCCCCTGCGTGACGGACTTTTTCAAACTGGCACTATCACATCAACTTATAATACAATTAATTTAAGTAAAAAAAAAAAATTAAATCAAGCCCTAAAGTATAATTTTGAAGTCAGGAAAAACTTTACAAAGCTACAAGTAAGTTTGTTTTACTTATAAGTAAGGAAGGTAGAAAGAAGTGAGAAACCCAAAAGAGTACGAAAATAAAACTATCAGGAAAACAGATAATCCTTGAATTGGGAAATTATAATTTTATTTCTGAAATAGAACAATATTTTTGATTAATCTGACTGAGGTTTCAAACAAACTACATACAAAATTTACCTATTTATTTTATAAGTGTAATTCATATGATAGAGATGGCTAAAATAATATTAATCATATTCATACCATAAGATGTTACTCTTAATATACTCAGTAAATCTAAATTGGTGGGTTGATTCCTGCATGAGCAATAAGAATTTGTTTAGTTACAAACTCTCTAAATAAAATCTTAAGGGTGACCCTGGTTAGAAAAGGAAAATAACCTAGGGATACACCAGCCTGATTAGCAATAGTAGAATAATGTGGACATTATTGAACAATATTTCATTGTATGGACTTATAATTATTATTATTATTTATTAACGTCCACTTTTTGCTACTATAGCTAATTGGGACGGGTTATCTACAGGTTACCACCCATTTCAAGCCAGGGTGGGACTAAGGATTTTCTTTAATAAGTTCAGGACTAATTAAATTCCTATTGCCCAGATGGGAATTGAACTTGCCACTCAAGGTTTACCATGTGAGATTAAAGGCAAAGCTTTAACTCACATGGCTAACCCGAGCCCCTTATAATTATTAAGGATATAGATTAATAAACTAGTAAGAATTTGGTTAGAGTACATTACATTCCTAATCTTTACAGTCCATATTTAATTTCATATTAATACATTATAAGCATAGGGAGAAAATAATATATTAAAACAGATATAAAATATGAGTAATAAATATATTAGGATTTATTTAAAAAACCATCTGTTAAGCAATACTTACGCTTTGGGTCAGAAGAATCTCTATCCAGAACAGCATATCTTGGAATTTCTATCCCTTGACTTTCAAGAATAGAATAAACTTTTCGCCTGTCCTATAAACAGATGAAGCCTTTGAGGTCATACATTTCTGTTTTGTAAGTAGGGGGATTATGGATTTATATTTAATTAATTTTAAATAAATTTATATATATACATTAACACTCTCAAAATTAAGAGAGAAACATGATTACTGAAGTAAATGAATTTAGGAACAATCCTACAATATAAAGCTAAGAACAAAAAACAAAACGAAGCACTTGGTTACATAAAAAAGTTTAAATCTAAGCCATTCAAAAAAACTTCAAAAAATTGCATGCAATCATTTTTTTTTATTTTTTTTTTTTCAAGGAACCTTTACAACATTATTAGTTTTGCTTCATCCAATCTTTGTTTCCAACTTTCAGTTATCCAAAATATTAGAATAAAAATATCTGATGTATCTCCTTAATAAGAAAGTTTTACAGTAATTCAATTTTTTTTTTTTAAATTGCCTGAAATTTTAATTTTTTAGAAAATATTTTTGCATTTGAATTTTTAATTTAAAAATCAATTAATCAAAGGTTTTAGACAATTAAACTACAGTAATACAGAATCAAAAATGATCCCCATCAAAATATAGTTAGACTCTAATCAATTATTATTAAACTTTAAACTGAAAATCTGATGCTCCAATAATCCACATTGTCTTGTATGCTATGAGTAAATAGAATATTTATAATAATAATAGAATTATTAATGATAGATGTAAACATATAAAAACCCCTTTCTAAATTAATTATTATTATTTTTTCTTTATTAAATAAAATGTGCTATGTTACTCACTCTATATGTGCTATTTTATGAAGGGGGGGGGGATTTAATTTATAAATAAAGATCAACACATAATAAAACCATGCATTGAACTGGGTTGACACATGCCAGACAAAAAATATTAGTTTTTTTTCTTTTTCTTTGTTTTAATGACGTATATTTTTATATACAATTAACAATAAAAGTTTAGACCACTATGTAAGTCATAAATAAATAAATGAAAACAATTAATCATAATGTAATACGTCATATACACATTAATAAATGGGTGGATGATTGCTGATTATCTTCCCTGCTCATATTAAAAAATAATTAATACACTCTTATTACTATTTTGTTATTTATTAAAAAGAAACTAAAATAGTTTTAGTTCAATATACTTATATGATATTATATTAGCTATGTAAGTTCTAAAAATTCAATAGGGATGAAGAAAGGGGAAGAGGTAGGAAAATACTAACTTCAGTCAGGGAAAGATAAATTTTGCAAAAGTGGCATTAATAATGATCAAGAATTAAATGTACAAATGCAAGCAAAATTATGTGAATTTAAATGTGGTCATTAAAAATTAGATGAGTACTGTGACAGACAGATAAAAAGACAATGAAAATATAAGGGCCGTTATTGAAGTCTATAGACCCTAAAAAATATACTTATACTAGAATACATTTTATTTCAAAAACATCTTTAAAAATTTACTCTTCATTTGATTGTGTTCAGTAATACATATTTTCTATTAATACAGCAGCCAGATATAATCATATTAAGAGTCAAATATAGTGATAATTACATTTTTTTTTATAATGTGACCACCGTGAACTGGGATTGTATCTCCCTGCTTTAAAAATATTTTAAAAGCTTATCTTCTTAATAAAAGCCTAAAACATTTGTTCCCAATGAACAATCATTTCTCCTCATAAAGTAGTTACAATAAATTTAATAAAGTAGTTATTAATTGAAAATATCTACTCTCAGAATTTAAATACACAAGTTGGAGTTAAAAGGCCCACATTCTGGATTTTCTTCAAACATTGTTTTGAAGCATACTTGATTTGTAGGGGCAGAGGTAGTCCAGTAATTAGAGCAATGGATGACTATGCTAGAGGTGATAAGTTCAAAACTCGGGGCCACACTCTGAATTTAGCTGTGTGGTCATGAAGCTTTCAGGTAGGACTTCTATCCGCTTTTCGAGTGTCTACTCAGCATTGTGAAGCTATTGAGTAGTTTATTGAATAAAGGACCGAAATAAAGAATGGATTGTGTCAAGCTGGCTATTGGACTTTTACATGAAAGCAATAAAATAGGTCTTGGCCCTTCCAGGTGATTCTGCAACGAATTACTTTAGATAACAAAGTTCTTTAAAATTAAAATGACTGATGCAGATCATAAATTCGTTAATTGTGATTTCCTTAAGTTTTGCTCTTTGGAGATAAAGCTTTTTTTTCAGGGATGAATTTTTTTGAGTAAGAAATAATTTTTTCTATGAAAGTGATTATAAAGTTATAAAATTTGTCCAAAAGGGAAAGATTAACAAAAAGGGGAAAATTTAAGAGTCATTGCAAAAATATTTAAAGCCC
Organism: Riptortus pedestris; assembly: GCA_019009955.1. Lineage (NCBI taxonomy): Eukaryota > Metazoa > Arthropoda > Insecta > Hemiptera > Alydidae > Riptortus > Riptortus pedestris. The sequence goes on from CM032228.1 coordinate 117,196,214, forward strand.
TCCCCTCAAAACTTTAGTCCCCCAAAAATAGAATAAGACTAAAATAAATGCTTGAAAAAAAAAAGAGAATACATCATTTACTTGCAGTTTATATTCATGAATTTTAAAAACAAGCATGTTTTTGACATAAATAGGAGGGGGAGTGGTGTTAAGTGAAACATCTTAAAAAGCTGGAAAAATCATTATGCTGAAAGGAATGACTCAACACAAAAAGCAGAGCCAAATGAAATTGTCCAAAGTATAGGGATTACAAGTAGAGTAGGATAAAAAGATCCTCTTCTACTCATTATGTTGAACTTGGCTACAGTCAAGGCAGCCAGAGAAATTAAAGTAACCCTCAAGCAGACCACAGCAATCTAATATCCGGAAGATGCTGGCTGGCACTTACAGTTCTTTGAGAATTTGGGGTATAACAATGACATTAGATCTGAAGGAAGGATAACATAAACATTCCAGAATCATGAAGAAAGAGCAATCATCAAAAGCTATGGGGGCAACCCTTCAAACCTTTATGCGACTAATAATTATTGAAATGTAATGAACAATAAATTACCAGTTTGCATTAGAGTTCTAAAGCCAAGGTTTTCTACTAAGCAATTATAAGATCCATTACCTCATATGGGATTATCAAATCATAAGGGTTAACCAAAGATGATGAATTAGAATCAGTTCATGAACAAAGTAAAAGTGTAACTGTTCACATATTAGCTATTCACTACCCCCCTCCCCCCAGCGACCTTCAGCCAAAAATGTTACCCTGTTGGGCAATCCAATTAATAACTGTTCACTACCCCAGACAAAAATGTTACGCTCTTTGGTAATCATATTAATATGTTTTCTTAGAAGATATGGAGCGACACACTGATGATATGATCACACATTCTATAATCATTTTCTCCTGTAATAAGAAACCATTGTAAATAGGATTTGAAATTTAAGCGGGACATAAGATATTTAGTGGTACAGTTGCTTTCCATGAAAATCACAAAAGCAGGAAAGGGGGGAGGGATTACCTCAAGGTAGAAAAACAAAAAAAAAAATGCATATAACTCAATTATATTCGAGATTGAGAAAAAAGGGTAGAATTGTACATAGTTTTGTTAATTATTTTAGATATTTTTTAATCCAATCCATAATAATGGAGATGAACATGATTTTTTGAATTGTACTACCTATACATTATACACTATTCCTGGTCCTATTTAGGCTATTAATGAACTAAACTTTCTACGAAATGTTTAAATACTGAGTATGGTACTGTTAAAATAAAAAGTGAAGCCACTAAACAAAGAATTTTCATCTCACGTAGTAAAGGATTAATGAAAATAATATGTAGTATTTAAGTTATTTAATGGAATAAAAAGTTTCTTGATATATTGGATTATTGCTAATCTGAGATCAGCAGGTATGACTGTATACTGAAAGCTGGAGAAAAAAAATCATATATCTTTGATTATATTTGAATGAGAAAAATGTACAGAGCACCAATTGAAGATTTCACTTTCATCAAAATGGGTTATGTAGGAATTTTTGATCTATTTCATAATAATAGATATATTGATTTTTTTTAGTTAATCCCTCTTTAAAACCTACCTCTCCTGGTCTAATTAAGTTAATGGTCTTTAAATAAGTTAATATTTTGTTGTACGTGCCACTTAAATAATATAGTATGGAGTTTGACAATGTGAATCAATAATTGCAGCCTCTCGAGCTCTAACAGCAGTGTGTGTGTGAATATATAGTTATCAGTGGAATCTGTGGTCACTTTATATTGTTGATCAGTTCCCAGTAGTCCAGTGTGTTAACTGAAATACTTTGTATTTGCAAGTAACAGCAGTGTCCAAAATACTTATTTTAAAAGAATTTTTCAATTGAGCTAGATTGCAGGCATATTCTAAAATATTTCAGGGATAGACACATATTATTAGAACAACTGTCTTATCTCAGACATGATAATGATAGAGTACCCTGTTAATAAAATTATTTCCCAGTGTTATATATACAAGCTCAATGAATGAGCCAAAATCACACACCTTGTTCATTTCTCAGACAAGTAACTAATGTAGAGAAGTTAAACGTGAGTATAAAATATGACATTTTTCAAGGGAAAACACTGCAGTTTCTTCTTGCATACCACACAGTTATATATTATAAACAACAGAAATACAGGCATTGCCAAATAATAATATTAAAAACTTACAAAACAAATATGTTTCATGAGCATAGTACAGTTATTTATGAAACATAACTTAAAACTTGAAGAAACTAACTTGGAATCCTAGACCATCACTGGTTCCAAATATTAGAGATTGGTGTAAACTAAGACTTGTTGATAGCTAGAGACACTTTAAAGACAATGAAAAAAGAAAAAAAATGTCCATAGTCACTAGGTTAATCTAGAAGATGGAAGAAGAGCTAGAAAACCTTAAACAATATTTAACAAAAGTAAAAAAAAAAAGTTACAAAATTTCAATGAAATAAAAGTGTATTTTATTAAATTCATTAAGATGTTAATATTTATTCTTAATTTCATTAAGAATAAAAATAAGTAAAATTAAAGACTATAATTTTAAAGCAATTTAAACTTTTTTGTTTAATTCAGTATATCCATTCACAATTGAAACATAATTATGAAACTATTAAATCATTTAAAGACAACTGTTTAATTTTGGGCACATTATGTAAAGGAATGTTGTATATTGAACAAAAATACTATTAACTGGCATTATGAAGTTTAATTATCAAATAAGAGCTAATTAATCAAATTGCTGAATATCTTCTGTTTTCTGTAAAAACAAAGCCAAGAGATTTAGTTAATATCTTCCTTATATTATACTATTATATGATTCTATTAAGCATTTTGATTCACAATAAAGAAAAAGAAGGTCTATCACACAGGTACTGCATAACTAAGCAGAAATCCCATCATTTACCAGCTGCAATATCATGCTAATGACATTCCACATCCTATTCCTTTACTCTCTCATAATAAGAAGCCTTTGTAAACAGGATTCATAATTTAATCGGATCATGAGTTGTTTTTGAAACAGTTAGTTTGAAAATCACAAGAAGTGGGAATCAAATGACGGCCAAAATTGAAATCTCTATTTGAGTTAGAGAAAAGATATAGAGTATGTGCCACAAATACCCTTCCTGTGTCTAATGTTGCTTCTAAATTGTAATTTTTGCTATTTAAGACACAATGCAATGGCCTGGTACTACTGGGTTAGTATTAACGCCAGACCTATCAGCAGCAGTCTTATAATTGAAACCAAAAACAGCAGTGTCTCAAGAATTTTTAATGTAGGTAGGATGAAAAAATGTAGGCTACGCTTCCACTATAATAATTTAATAACACGGCAAAGCGCTTTCGATGCTGTGCATCATCGTCAGTGCCCTGTTGACACACACAATAATAGTTACAATTTTCTATAAAATATGTTAGGCACATATAACAAAAAACTTATTTTTCTTAGGACTAAAAACATATAAAATCTAACGTGGAACTAAATAACATATAAAACATTTCATACATCAACAGTTATTTTTAAATTAAGTTGTTACAAGTAGGAAGTTAAAGCTAACAGAAAGAAACCCTATATGAACAAAGACGTTTTACAAAACAGAGAAGAGAAAGGGAGACAAAGGGGACTTACCGAAGGTTTTCGATGTTGACCTGTTGGCTCTTGGAGATAGACTGGCTTTTCATTCCAGCTAGTTGAGGTAAAGAGGCTGTTGGAACAAATTTTACAGGGCAGACATCCTCTTTAATATTAATGTTTTTCTTTGTCGTTAGAAGGTCCAATCTAATCTCTAGTCCCTCAACCCCCCCCCCCCTTAGGTAGGTGGTCCCTTAGGTAGGTGGTGCAAAACTTCCAATTGTAGAGAGTCCTGGTCATGATTTTCGGCAATTAGGTGTTCGGCACCACCTACCTAAGGGAAGGAAAATGGACAGGGTTGAGGGACTAGAGATTAGATTGGACCTTCTAACGGCAAAGAAAAACATTAATATTAAAGAGGAGAATTTTTGGTTATATTGGTACTTCTGGTTTCAAACAATCCAGTGATTGACAAGGTAGTTGCATCCAAATTGTAACTTTTCTTACACCAAGTTAAAATTTATTTAACAGAGAATCCAGATTTGCTATTATTTATAAAAATACTACGTTTTTAAGCATTCTCGTTTTAACTGTTTTGAGTTCCGTATCGCCTAACAGTTGTTATAGTTAGATAGTCCTAACTAGCCTAAAAAAATAAATTTCAACCTCCTAGGAATTAGATTAGACTCTCCGTTAGAAGGTTCCAATGATGAAATGGAGTTTGACATTAGTGATTCCATAGATGTTATCTGCACATTTTGTAGCCAAAAATATTTCGATGATTACAGTGTTGAGGAGTGGGTTATGTGACCATTCTGCTTTTACCTGGAACCACAAAAATTGTGATGGAGCCAGTAGAGTGCACAGAAAATACATTTTTTCCTTTGGTTTGAATGAAAAAGCGACCAATAAAAGTCCGTCACACAGGGTCTGCCTAAACGAAGCAGATTACCCGCATGCTGGTACAGCATACTTATTATCTCATCTCGGGGGGGGGGGGGGTACTGACAGCAGACAGCATTGAAGTATGAATAACTCGCTTAATACTTGAGTTACGGAAAAATGCATAGAACAACAATTGTAGAAAGTCAATAGTTTAACAAGTTTGGTCCTATTAACACTTTCCAATCTGACTCATAATAAAGGAGATATTAAGAATTTTTGAAATTACCTATCCTCTGAACCACCCCTCCCACTGGTCAGACTTCAGCCATTAATGAACATGATCTTTAGTTTTTGCTAAAATGTTTAAATATCGAATTTGTTAACAATCAAACAAAAATTGTGACCTCTAGAGCGTTCACGTACACACACATATATGAATAAGAATATATATGTAGGTTTGAATGGACCACATGTTTGTTGTCTCCTGAGTAGGATCTGATGGACATTTGAGGAAATGTTTTGAAAATTGTGTCATGAGTACGAAGTCAATAGCTGATTTCCCTTAAGAGAAATCTGCTAAAACATATGAAAATTATCATTTATTTAACCATTATTTTATAATAAAATATACAATATAAATATAATATAATATATAATACAATATAAAATGGGTATTATTTGTTTATTTTCTTACTCCCCCCCCCCCTGCCAACCACAGCATTCTATTACATTACATTACAACTACAGCATTCCATGTATTTTGCTCAGAAGAATTTTATCTGGTAGGCAGTAATTGGAAGGGTAGGCAATATTAGAAACCCTCCTGGAAATCACTGAAAATTTAACTTTTTTCAATTCAGCTGTATAACAAACTGGCAAAGGTTGGAGCAGGTTGATAGAATTTTTAAAAAAATAGTTTTGTTGAGAGTTAATTAATTTTTCAGCCTATTAGAAGTTAAAAAATAGATGACATAACAAAAAATAGTTAGAAGAGGCAATACATATACAGTTGACATTTTTATTAAAGATTGATACCTTGGACAATAAATTAGATTTTTAGCTTCCCATGCAGGAAAGCTATTGCAGTTCAAAAATTCAAAAGCAGAAAGATGAATAAATATATAAAAGGGTATCATTCTTAAAGGGTATGCTAATTATCATTGGCATTCTACATGATAAAATGTTATTTACTGACACAAACATTATACTACTATGGCTTATCAAAAATAGAATGCTGGTCACTATATTTATGAGCCAGAGTGGGATAAATTCCTACTGAGCATGCTGGAATCGAACACGTGGCTCTAGGTTTGTTTGTATTAAGACCAACTCCTTAACACACATGGCTAACAAGAGTCCCGAGATTCCACATAAATTTACAAAAGCACAGAAATATTGATTGGGAACCTGGCCCCACCCCTTGATTATTTACCTCCTGAATATTTAAATTTGTGATAACTTAGGCTACAGAGGATACATGGACAAATAAATATTAGCTGGATGAATGCAGTCTTGATCTTTAGGGGTGAATGTGCAGAACACAAGGTAGAATATTTGATAAGTCTAAGATAGCCCTCCTAATTTAGCAATTTTTATTTAGCACTTCTCAATCAAGACAGAACTTAGTGTGAAATCTACCATGCCACGATTACTGTCTGGTTTTATATGGAAGTAGAGTGTAACCCAACTGTCACTTAGTATACTTTGATTCCATAATAGTACTGTTTCAAGTCCTCAATTATGAACAGGGCTGTGGATACAGAACAGAAGTAAAGGTTGAGGAAATGCTCTCACTATTGCCCCTGTAATATGTTTTGGACAGTTAATCTTCGGCCTTTCTTTAATACTATTTCAGCCCAACAATTAAATATAAAGTTACCCCTAACCATATTTCATGAGATACATACAAAAGAAAGTATTTTGATTATTGTAATGGATACAACACAGCATCACTATTTTTTACAATTTTTATTTATTTTTTTGTATTTATGTTGTTTTAAACTCTGTCGCTGGGAACTTATTATAGTTGTCGTGTGTCCCACGATATTTCGCCAGTCTTCCAACCGGCTTCTTCTGGTTAGGAGCTGTCACAAGCACTCACCAAACATGACCACCAGAACAAGCCGGTTGGAAGACCGGCAAAATATTGTGGGCCACCACATTAAAGACACCGCTGGAGATATGCCGCACATGACAACTATTTTTTGTATTTATTATCCCACCCACTTGGTGGTGGGACTCGAATCCTGCTATGTATGTCTAAAAATTCCTTCCTCTACTTAGTCAATTAGTGGATATATTCACTTATAATCCTTGCTATTCTCCAAATACTCCACTTATCATTCTTCAAGTGGAAGAAGGACCTGACATAATAACTAATGCTACTTTATTACAAGTTCAAACAATTGTCTAAAGGCTTGTACTCCAGTTGGTCCCAGCTAAACATACTACTAATGGGAAAGGAGAATCACTTTTTTTCACTAGCTCTTCAACATATTCCTTCTAATTTAGTTGTTGGCCCATTGAATCACTAGATATAGGAAAGGGATATGTTGAACACTATCTTTTCTATAAAAAACACTATACTTTCTGTAAAATTAGTAAGAAAGTGAGCAGTGGCTCTTCATGGCTTTATTCCATAGAAATTAGTTGTTTTAATCACCTTCTCTTTAACTAAGTACTTATTTTTAGAACTTATTTGGGGATATAAGTAAGTGTTAAAATGTTTATAAGAGAAACCATTACTAGTATCAAATCACATGGAATCATAACCTTCTCACCTTTTATGTTACACTATCATTCATTAGATTTTAGATGGTATGCCATATTTTGTCAAAGTGTAAATGACAAAGTTCTTTTATTTATTTTTTTAAACTCCAAATTTGTTGACATTTGTGTCAATTAAACATCATTTCTGGGAAACTTAACATTATGATTTCATTTCAAGAAAAAAAAAGCAGCTGAAGGTAAATTAGTAATATGTGAGGCTTGAGGAGGGAGTGTTTGAAAATGTGGAATAGGAGGCATTATTAAAAATACTAGTGTCAACTGCAAGACTTTGCTGAATCTTTAAGACTCAAAAAGCAATTTAATTTTGCCTTGAAGCTGAATCTGACAGCAAGCCACTTGGGTACCATACAAATTAAAGCAGAAGGACATGAAAAATAAATATTCATATGCAGACAACTACTCCAAAGACAAAAAAGTCAATCACACAGATGTATAAAACAAGCAAATTTTCCACATGCTATAATGAGAAGCTCCTAATATCTCAAATTTGATTCTCTTCTTTTCCTATAATAAGATGTCTATATTGAATCAACCTAAAATTAAAGTTGGACATGAGTTGCTTAAAGATACAGTTGCTTTAATGAAAATGCATAATTAGGAGTGAGGACAACTGAAAGACGAAAAAAAAAAAGACAAATATCTCAGTTAATAATTAGTCAATGAAAAATGTGTAAACCAAGTGCTGTGTATTACTTTGTTAATACATTTGACTGTACAACATTTTTTGATCTGACAAGTAACAATGGAGATAAACATGATTTTGTATATTACTCCCTCTCTAGTCCCCAACTATTATAGGCCAGACCCCCCTTCCCCCATTAACAAATTTTATCCCTAGTTTTATACGAATCTATTAAATACTTAGTATTAAATAATCCAAGTAAAAATTGAGGCCTCTAGAATATAGAATATTCATCTTATGACATCACATCCAACATTATCCTTGCTTACCCATAATAAAGGTGGGGAAAAAATAACGTGTATGGTATCTAAGCTTGGAATAAGTCATTTCGTGATATACTGGACTATTGTTAAAGTGAGATAAGTAGGAGTGGGAGTTTAATGAAGGTTGCTTAAAATAAGAGGGATATTTCAAATTTTTGATTTTATATACCCAAACTAAAATAATAAAAATGTATTAATTATTACTCTCATTTTATCTATAAATGATTACAAAGACAAAGTTTCTTAACTTTTCTTCATGGTTGAGCTATTTTTATATTTAATATTGAAAATTGATGAAAATTGTCGTCATTCTGCTCCTACTGGCTGGTGTGGTGTGATGAGACCCTGCTGTCCTCCAGCACCCTGTGTGATCATTCCGGAAGAAAGATTTGTTTTGAATTCCCCCTCCAAAATACCGATTCATTCAGCTTCTAGCCATCTTCATTTATATCCTATCTCTGGGCAGGAAGTTTTGTTGTGAGTTTGAACAGTTTTTGAATAATCCACTGCAGTTTTTCAAGCTAACAGGTAACTGGAATTGGATAAATTTTTTCTTCATAACTCATTATTTACTGGTATTATAATAATGCATTATTTGAAGTTGAAGTAATAGAGTTTTTTTTTTTTTTTTTTTTTTTTTTTTTTTTTTTTGTGGTAGCTTGATACATGTTCTACATACCAATTCTAACCTTTCACTACATACAGCCCTCTAAGTAATATAATTTATTTGTACCTTGGTGAATAATATAAATAAACATGATGGTTGTAAGTATCATTGGCGCATAATTATAGTGCAAATTTTTAGAATAGCTTCAGTTTTTAATTTCCATTATGTAAATCTTTTTGTTTGTTATCATCAAACAATGCACTTATGAATAATCTATACAATGTGATCATTAATTTAACATATATTATTTTCATATGACACATACACAGTGTCATCACCATCTAGCCTGTTATCCTATCATCATCTTGTTAGATGATTTAAATTTGAAATCTGTTAACAAGATTGAAATCATTATTCAATTAAAACAAAAAATTCTATAAAAGTCGTTCAAATTTATTTATTCAATATATATGTAAATGAAAAAAATAATTTTAGGGCAAATTATTCTTAATATTTATATGTGTGTATTGGTCTTATAGACCTATATGATTCAATTGAATCTATGATCACGTGCACCTTCAAACACCTGATAAGAATCTATATTTATAAGAATAAATAAACCCTATTAGTCTTTTACTAATAAAAATAAGGGCAAATAAAAAGAAAACAATATTAAAAGGTGTATCATAAATATAATTAATATACATTTAACAATATAATAAATATTTATAATTCATACTGAGACATATAAAAAAATATTATATTAAATAAATTTTATAGTTTTTGTGGATTCCATAGTTTAAATATGCTGAAGTAGAGAGAGAAGTTAACTTTACATGCTTCTGATTGAACAGACGACTCAGAAGTGTAAACATACCCTAGAGTGATGAATTAAAAATTTCAGTAGAAAATTAGCTCCCAGTTCCTTATCTTCATCCAGGGCCATATCTACGATGATTTTCACCTTGAAAGATGATTTTCTTCAAATAGAATACTGGTAATCTTAGGGAAGCTGCATGAGATAACTGCTTCGTATCATCAAGAACGTCCTAAAGTCCACATTTCTACTTTTTGTATACTTGCAAGTTATTTATTGCCTGTGCAGGACTAAACATATACCTATGTGCAGTATAAAAAGTATTTTATATTATTTCTGCCCATAGCTTATTATTAATTTCAATATGTATATCCTGATAAACAAATACCTCGTTGGTAGATAATTCGCTGGTGCGGGAAATTCAAATCCAAGTTTCCTCTCTCTCTTTACGTGTTTAACTTCTATACCGTCTTTCCCTACCCATAACTTTTTGATTACTATAATCTTTATAAAAACATATTGCAATTCTACCACTCTAGTGATCATAATTTTAATTTGATCATTACCAAAAACTATAGAGCAAGTTCGTTAATGCCGTGAAATTGCACCAGGAGGGGGGGGGGTAAAATAAAAAAATTCCAAATATCTCCGTGTTCCAGATCAAACATATTAAAAACTTGTGGCCAATATTATTTCCTAACTTGTTCTATACAATTTTTCTCTAACTCAAATATTAACAGAGTTATTTGTAATTTCTTTAGAGTTTCTGTCTTCAGTTATCTCTCAACTCCACTCACGTGATTTAGAATATATATATATATATCTAATAATGAGCCTAAATTTCAAGCCCTGTTTACATAAGTATCTTATTACGTAGAGACGAAATAAAAAAATAAAAATAAAAACTATTGGATGTCATCAGCATATCAGTGCAGCAGATAAAAGATCCTTAGTTTACAAAGCACCTGCATGAGAATTTTTCTAAGATAAGAGCTTGAAGCAAAATGTTATACCAAAATTACACATTATAAATTTTTGAGGGAAAAATCACTCCCCCTCAACAAGATCAATAAAATTCAGTCAGTGCATACAAATTAACAAATTCCAAGGCTAAATTTAGTCACCTGACAATATAAATACATATTCTTGAAACAAGTATTTATATATTATGACGTGAATATAAACAATAATTAAGATATTAAATAACAATTATTTATTCCATTATATGTATGTTTAGCATTAGTTTAAAATATAAATAAATTAATTTAATTGTTTTGAATTATAATACTATCACTCACTTCTTTTAAGTCATATACTCAATTTTTGACAAGAGCTAATTTTACAGAGGAATCAAAAACAAATACTACTAATCTACGTACATCAAATTTACTGACAAGATGTCATGCTTTCAAAAGCAAAACTAAAGTTAAAAAGGTACAAAATATTGATAGCAAAACTACTTTCCACATTTACTCAATACCTGAATATCATACTGCATGTGAAGGTTGTTGATCACATATGGATTATTCAATGTGGCATATTGTATAGCTTTCTCTAATGGAAAACCTTTAGAATGGAATGATATTAGGCAATCACATGATGGCCATTCTTCTACAGGTTTCTAAAAAAAAAAAAAAGAAAGAAAGAAGAAAAATAATTAAACTTTATTTTCTAAATGTATGAAGGGCAAATAAAAGATATGTAGTTTTTTAAAAAAAAAATGAATTATTTTATTTTTAATTTGAGAAAAATGTTTCGTGCCAACTAAGCTACAGGCAAACTGGGTACAAACTACAATGAAAAATTTTCTCTCCAAGGTGAGTGAAGTTATTTTTTCTCAAATGGAATTAATTAAATTATTATTTTTTAATGGTGATATATTCAGTTCAAATCAATCAAATATAGTGTTTACACTTAGTAGGGTTACTTATTATTGAGCTGTTAAAATTGGCATTAATTGTCCTTCTTCGAACACAAATTGGCACTGGACATCAACCTGGTTGCAAGGGTTTTATATTAGTCGGAAAAACATGCAGTAGTTTAGTTGGCAAACCAGTGGGCTAGATATCTAGAAAACACAGGTTTCATCAAGTTTAGATGGAGAAAAAATGTCATCTCAAATAAAAAATAACTGAAGGTGTATTCCATCCACAAAATCAATAAAATATAGAAATTCACTTTCGTTATTCAAAATGAAAAACAAAAAACTAAGGTCATTATGTGCTTATAATAATTATAATTATTTTTGGTAATTAGCTAGTCTTAAGATATTGGTGATGAAGTTCAACATCTAAAAGAAACAGTGAGACAGAAGTCTAGGAGTAGAGATTTCTGAGTAGAAGACTGCTTGTTACTGACAGAGGCACTGTAGACATCTCATGATATGAATACATTTTTGGGCACTATATTGTTTAACCAAGTAGCCATTTAGCAGGTTAACCTTACCCCCTAATAGAAAATCAGCCATTGAGTTTATTCTCATGAAACAATTTTTCATGTTTTATTGATATTTCTTCAAACGCCCACTGATCCTACTAAGTAAATGACCAGTCATCACTTCAAGACTGCAAAAATTAAGCCGATTTCCCTTGAGCTAGAATGAAACTCATATTATGTCATTTCATATTCTATTCTGTAATTTTTTCTTAGTGAAAGCCTTAATTTAAGCTGGACATGAAATGATGATATTATAGAAAAAATAATTCAATTAATATACCCTTCCTATAGAGCACTCCATTAGCTTTTTAGCCACCTCGGTATGAATGTTTTTGTATCTATAATATTACTTATTATTGATAACATTTTGTATGTTACAAATAGTTGGTTGTGATATATATAAATTTATAATGTGGAAAAGGTATGGTGTCTACTAGAAGTAAAGCATTTTTAAAGGACTTACTATGTAAATACTAGTGATAACTGTGTATTAAAAATTAATGTTAAAGTTTTTGCAAGTCCCAAACCAGTTCTCAGTTCTAGTTTTGAAATTGGAGTTAATAGTGTATTGATTAGTAATATAGAATATAGTATAGAATCATAAAATAAATATGATAAGTAATAATATATCACGTTAATGACAGAGGCTTTTTTTTTCATTCATTATTTTTTTTTTACGGTCATTTGATTCAAGGGCTATGACTAATATAAAATTTAAATTATAACAACATGCGATAAAATTGTGAATCCCCACCCTGACTAGAAAAGGGTGGTTCCCTGTAGATAATAGATAGATCCCAATTAGCCAAAGGAGCATAAAGTGGACGTAAATAAAATAAAATAAAAAAAATTGTGAATCCTATTAGAAAGTAAATAAAGTCAAATAGGATTCACAAATTTAGAAAGTTAATAAAGTCAAAAGAGTGGCGAGTTAGATTCCCGCCCGGCCAGAGGAATTTATTTAGTGACGGGATTCATTAAATAAAATCCATAGTCCCACCCTGGCTAGAAAAGGGTAGACCTGTAGATAACCCCCCTCCCCCAATTAGCTTTAGTTGCAAAAAGTGGACGTTAATAAATAATGTTTAAAAAAATAACAAACAAATAAATAAAAAAATAACAAATAATTTTTAAAAAATAGTGACCTCTATTTCTACAGATATAAGTACCACTGTGAAATTGCAATCATTGTAAAATTCTATGAAAACAATGGCTAAGATTTTATGAATGATTATATCAATAAGCAAGTATTTAATTCTATAGTAATGATGGAACAAAGGTGATTTTTTTTCCCATGAGTGCAGTAATTTTTTCAGATTGATCCAGTACGCCTATAAATTAACTAAAAAATATGGCTCAACAAGCAGGATTAAGGCCTATACATGTATTGCCACATACATTACTACATTTTTTTAATCCAATTATTAAAATTTTTGCTAGTAAAGAAAATAATATCTTAAAGAAAAAAATATAGTCATAGGTAATTATATCAGTTAGAGTTTCAACCAGAATGTACATTACTAATTTTAATTAGCGAATTATATAATGAAATGTCAATATTCATAAGTGATATGATTGGCATTTATGTAACTGATTAGATATGATATTGGAGTGGGGAGAGGTTTAAGGACCTTCAATTAGGATGCAAAGACAATCATATTCAGTTTTATCAGTTGGTAAGGAGATGCTCGACTAGTAGGATCATTTCCTCACCAACTGATGATAAAGGTACTAATTTATGAGAATATTCCTGGATTTGTTCCAATCCAATCTAAAAAAAAATAAAAAATGAAAACTTAAAACTACAAAAATTGATCTTGAAGTACAAAATCACTACAGATGTATGCTAAAATAATGATTTAAGAACAGGAAAACTGAAGTTCTTGAAGAATCATTTCTAGAAAACAGGATGGGTGAACACAGCACTCATGATAATAAATAATTAAAGAAAAGAGCTTACTTCAGAAGAGTGAAACTACCAAAAAATTGAAAAATACAATGGATAATACCTTTTGTTGAGATGAGATAATCAATCATAAGCTCAAATGTTATTTACAAGGCATAGGTAAAAGTACAATTTACATTAAGTTAATCATGCTATACTCAAATGTTATCAGACTCCACCAGCATTCAGTTATATTATCAAATTTCTCAATTTATTTTAAAACTACCATTTTATTTATCAAGATTTTAAAAATAAAATTATTATTCATAGTCCAAATGGTAAACAATGATTTTCTGCATCTCTAGCTCAATAAAATCTTACATTGTGTTCTGAATCAATAGTACTCATTACCTATTGAAAAGAGACAAAGTAAAACGAAAGCTGTATTTCATTACAAACGTAAGTGAAAGTGTGACTTCACAATTCTCATGCTAAGAAGTATCCAGTTTAAAAATACCCTCCTTCATAAATATGCATGATTTCTAAGTCCAATGAATCTCTCAGGGTCATCTATAACGATACATTTTGGCAAATGTTACTCAACTAACTTCATATAAAAATTTAGAGGAAGTACTGTGTAGCTACCTCCACAATGACTTCTTCCGGAAACACATGTACCCGTATGTACTGAAACTCCTGCAGCCTTGTAAGGATTTCTCGCATTGGCTTTGACTCAGATTTTTTGGACATAGCACAAATTCCAACAACCACTTGCTTTCCTCCATCTTCATCATCATCATCTTCATCATTACTTTGCTAAAAATCAAATCATGAGTAATGCTTAGAATCATAATTAGAAAGCAAGAGAAAATTAAAAATGAGAAAAAATACATCCCAAGAGTTTAAAAGCTAAGCATTCAGAAGTCTGGAAGTCTTCTAAACCTCATCTCATTTCACTATAGAAATATATATGGCATAACAAAGAGACACTAATACAGCAATTGTTTTAAAAAAGAGAACAACTATAAATGTGATTATAATTATTCTACTTAGAAAAGGTAATATGAAATATTTTTATTTCCATATACTAAAGTGAAGCTATTATTATAAGAAATAGCTTTTTGTAGAGAATGAAGTAGAGATGATTAACCTAGCTCAGGAGGGGGGAGGGGGGCTTCTGATAAAGAATGTGTTTGAGGGTAAATACCAAGTTTTGCCCTCAAGTTTTGCTGGCATAGGCCAATCACCATTCAGTGATGACTACTCACGTTCTCCGGGAAAAAAAAGAAGTAATAAAGTCGTCTCCAGTAACTATATGCAGCATGGAAAGTGCATTGTAAGGAGAGCTGTCTTGTATAGCTACTGGTTATGGCAGGAATTTTAAGTTTCAAACTTTCAAAACAAACATAAAATAATAGAAGGCCAAAAGATTCTAGGGCGAAAAATTTGAGGTTATTACCTCTCTAGGAAAGGGTGATTGCATGCACATGACAAACAAGCAAGAGCATAAAGCAACTTTCGAGAAACATTGATGAAATTCATTAAAATTTATTTAGTGATTGTCTCAATAAAATCCTTAGTCTCATATACTATAGAAAAGGGCAGTGACCTGTAAAAATAACCTGTCCCTATTCTATGTGAATGTCAATTTATAAATACCAGATATCAGCAATTCATGAATTTCAATTTACACCAATGCTTCCCTAACAGTTTAGTACGTAAAAAGACATGTCTGAGCGCCTAGTCCACTCTGAGCGCCAGGTAAACTGTTTGATTGAATGAATGTGGGCAGCTTTAAGATTCCACTCTTCCATGGTGCTTAACCTGTTTGAGTCCATTAAGCCATACCTTTTATAAGTATGAGACAATCAATCCACAGCAATAATGAAGAAGCAAAAAGCCAGTTAATAAAATAACCAAAAATTATGACTTCACCAGCGATAACTTGGGATTTCGTAGGCACAAAAATAATTTGGGGTAAGGTTCAAGTTTGCTTCTTCCCATTTATTATTTTTTTAAAACAGTTACAGTAGGCTGATGGCACCATTATAACTTTTTCTGAAATACTGACAGTAGTGTTTCTTATTGAATGTAATAGATACACCATTAACTAAAGTCTGTCATGCATGGGCTGCATAAACTATACAGATATGACTCATTGCAGTGATAAAAATATAGCCTGGTATAGATGAAATAAACATTTTCAGAAACTAAAATCTTAAATAATGACATCATCACAATGTATTTGCATGTACCTCCCACAGTCCCAAGTTTAATGAAAACAATATTTGGTATTTAAGCTTCCAAAAAAGTGGTTTATGAGTTTTATTGTCATATTAACAGCTTATTGTTAATATGACATGAGTAGGGGGTGTTTACTGAAGACTAAAAACTAAAAAGTTCAAATATTTCGGTTAATATTCGTGACAGAGAAAATATACATACATAACTTTTATACGGAATTAATTTGCAATAAGATTAGTTACAATTTTTTAATTCAACGTATAAAAACAGAGATTTTTAGAATTTTCCAAATTCTCCATCTGATTTAGCTGTTAACGAACTTGTTTAGATTTACATTAAACACTAATATATCGAGTTTCGTAACGATAGGACAAAATTTGTGACCACTAGAGAGGTTACAGTGTATATGTGTGTGTGTGTGTGTATGCATGCATATATATATATATATATATATATATGTGTGTGTGTGTGTGTGTGTGTGTGTGTACATATATATACTACTAAAACACAGATCCTCCTACTTTCTCATTTCATTTGATCTACAATCCGAGTACCTGGTAAGAAAGACATCTTTCTTACCAAGGTACTCAATGGCTCAAATGATAGAGTATCCACAAAAAGCAGAAGGATCTAGGTTTGAATCCCAGCTGAGACAAATATTTTTTTCTTAAAATATAAATATCACAAATTGTAAAAACACTATTATTGTATTCTAATTACCAAAATAATGAAAATAAAAAGTGTAATGCTTAGTATGCAATGACCCTGATTGCTAATTGTTAAGAATTGTATGACAATGGGTCTATCTAGATAACAATATTTTAATTTCTCTGAATTTGTATATTATTCCCCCCTTTTTAGAGAAATATTCATCAGGTGGTCAAATGACATTAATTTATTGTTTGGAAATATTTTGAGGTTCCTGAATTTGTTTTTTGAATGTTTAGTACTTATCATATTAAAAGGAATGCCAACCAAAAAATCGACCGTCAGCTGCTAACATTTTTACTAAATTCTGTGTGTGTGGTTCACAAGTGCTAACTATTAGCCTCAACAGTTTTCCATCGTTGTGTAACTTTAGAAGCCCATATATACATTAAGAGAATCATGGAGTTGTGGTTCCATATTTTGCTTCTATCTAGTAGGAAAAAAACCATCACAGCTCCCTGTCAGGGGGAATATCCATGAAAAAGTTATCCTTAAACATCTTTACCCTATCCTTGACCCCAAAATTCAACTCTATAAATTCGGTTTAAACCTTTCCACTACCTAGCATTGTCATAGAATAATTAAATTCTTTCCTCCTCATTCAAAATCAAACATTTCTGCTCTGGAACCTTACTCAAAATTTCCCAAACTTTTGCTAAGTTTGGAACCATAGTCTTTTATTTAAACTAAAAAATATTCTCCTCCTACCTACTTCCTCATCCTTAAATCCAAACTTACTGACAGATACATCCAAGTTTCATTTGTTTCCTCGAATTCTTCCTTGTTTCCCCAACTTGCAGGAGTTTCTCAGGATGGCATTCTAAATACTTTCTTATCAATTATTTATACTACTGACATCCCATCACCCCCTAAAAGATCTCTCCACATGTATGTTGATGTACTGAGATTCTAACATCCAACCCTGATTCCATCTTGGCATCTGTATCATTGCAAAAACACCTTTCACTACTCAAATCTTGGAGGATTAAGTTTAAACGGCAGTAAATCCAGCCACGTAACTTCACTCTATGTCGTTTCACTTGTCCACCAATGACATTCAATAACATTCCAATTCAAGCTGTCTTCATGCTTATTGGGTGAATTCCAATTCGTCAGAAATCATAAATAAAGTACCTAGGTCTAACATTAGACAAGTGACTAACTTCGAAACCTAACATCATACTAAAAAGACAGGAACTGAATCAATGGTACAGACAACTACTAAGACTCCTAAATAACAGATCCAAATTACCTCTAGCTAATAAACAGCTAATATACACAACATTGGGGTTCCACAAAACCAACAAATTCCCACAAAAACCAAACCCTCCAATTCAAAATACTCCGAAAAATTAATGGTACACCATTTTAAGTGTCCAATTTAACTTTACATATTGACCAGAATATCAAATTTGTCCACTTACTAGCAAAATACTGATATCAGAAATCCCATTCTCTCCTTCCCAGACATTCCAGTCCAATCAATTTCCTTAACCCGTATTCCCCCAAAGCACAAGACTATGCATAAGAGTTAGTGGCCTCGAGGTTTTCTTTTGTAGTGAGCGTGATGAATATAATTATTTTGACAAGTGATCAAATAAAAGCTGATATCATGCCATTGTAGTAGGAATAGTCACTGGACACATTCCCTACTCGTCATTCGACATTTAAATTTCTGTACATATAGCTTTTGTTTGAAATAATGTATGTAATTGTTCTAAATAAAATAAATTTGAAAAATTAAAAAAAAAAAACTATCTTTATTTATCTACTGCTTCTGAGTTAAGAAAATCCTCAAATATTATTACTTTGTTTTGTAATCTAATCGTTGGATTGTAACCAATGACTTCATATATATATATACATAGTGGAACCCCGTTATAACGACCCCTCGCATAAACCGACTCTTTTTTTCGATAGAATCTCTCTCAATAGTCCGACCTTTTGAAACATTGCTCCTCGCATAAACTGACTATTTCTGAGAAGAAACACCCCTTGTTTAGATACAACTTTCCTCTGTATGTACTTTGAAACTATTTTCCTGGAAAGATGATTCACTTCTCTCTCCTTGTTGTTTGAAAAATCAGTTCAATCTTATCTTCCACAGTGTTAACATCAAAGCGTTATACAATGTCTAAAAAAAGGAAGTCTTGTACTATCGCGGAAAAACTTGAGGCCCTTGAAAAAATCGAAAAGGGTGAGCGACTTATCAAAGTAGCTAGTGATTTAGGAGTTGGCGTTACTACTGTGAAGGGCTGGAAAAAAAATCGGGACTAATTAATTTCATTTAGTCAGATGACCCAACCAATAAAAAAAGACTTAGAAAACCTGCATCGGAGGTATTGGATGAAGAGGTTTGGTTATGCCAAGAAAGAGAGAAAGGAACTCCCCTTTCTGGGCCTCTCATCAAAGCCAAAGCTACATCGTTACATTCATCACTTAATGCAGAAGGAGATTTCACGCGAGTGAGGGCTGGCTGCATAGGTGGAAAAAAAGGCATGGCATTCAACAGTTTACTATCAGCGGTGAAAAATTATCTGCTGACCAAGAACCTGCGATAGCATTCATCGATTCATTCAGGAACATCTTAGTAAACGAAGAATTGTCAACAGAGCAGGTATATAATTTAGATGAGACAGGCTTAAATTTTAAAATGTTGCCCAATAAAACTCTAGCTGCAAAAACAATAAAAACATTGTCAGTTATAAACTAGCAAAAGAAATACTGACCCTAGCTTTATGTAGTAATGGATCAGGAACTCATAAACTGCCCCTTTTTGTCATTGGCAAATCTCGCAAGCCACGAGCTTTCAAGAATATCAGAAATTTATCTGCTCTACCTGTCCACTATCGAGCTCAAAAGTCAGCATGGATGGATCGTGAATTATTTTCCGAGTGGTTCAATAATGTCTTTATGCCAGAAGTTGCAAACTACTTAAAAGATAAAAATCTACCCCAAAAAGCCATTCTACTTCTGGATAATGCGCCTTCGCAACCCACAGACCTCGAGAAAAATGAGGTAAGAACCATTTTTTTTACCTCCTAATGTAACTCTCTGGATCCAACCAATGGACCAAGGAGTGATCCAATCACTCAAAAGACGGTACCGATCAAAATTCATGAGCTCCTTGATTGAGAAAACAGCAACAGGTTTTAGTCTCATGGAAGCCGTAAAATCCATTAACATTAAAGATGTAATTTATATGTTAGTTGCAGCTTGGGAAGAGCTTCCGCCATCAACATTGGAAAAATCTTGGAAAAAACTCTGCCCGAACATCAATGATGATCAAAGCGCAGAGGTTCAAGAGAACAAGCATTCCGTGGTTCAGTTCATGCACGATTGGGAATATTTAAACAGTAGCTCTTTCATTGAAACACCTGACCAACGTGAGATTGAGGAATGGCTAAACAGCGATGAACCAGCATACAAGGCTCTGACTCATGATGAACTTACCCAAACGGTTTCAGCTGTAGAAAATGAAGAAGACGACGATGATGAGGACAATGTGGACACTCCAGCCTGCAGCCGCAAAATCAACCATTCAGAGGCAGTCGATGCTTTCGAGGCAGCTCTTCGTTATGCTGAACAACAAACCGTCACAAAACCAGTTGATATTTTTTTGAAAGTAATGGAGGGATTATGCCTCCATGAAAAGGCGCTCTTGTGTTAAACAAACAAAAATCGATAGTTTTTGGTAATTTTAAAATCTATCTACGCATTATGTATGTACATATTAGTCATCGTAAATGTGTTTTTTTTTCATTGTGTACATTTTGTTTACATACATACCTATGTATGTATTTAAATGTTTAATTTTTCTGTTTCATTTATACTAAATAAATTGATGTTTTGTATTCTAATTTTTATGTATTTTTCATTCACCCTTGAACATACGTGTCTAATTCCCCAGCGTAACAGACTCCGGTTAATCCGACCTTTTCCTGGGACCAACCTCACCCCAAGTCCCAAACAGGTCGGTATAACGGGGTTCCACTGAATATACATATATATAATATATCCCATCTTTTTCAATGTATTCCTGTTCATTTAATATTACAGTATTACTAGATCTATTTACCTTTTAAAATATCTGGATTCCTTTTTATATTCAAATGTGACTCTTTCATACTTTGTTACTTCTTATTCTAAAATAATATCTACTTCTGGAGGAATAAATCTTTAATTATTTTGGCCATTATTTCTATTAATTAAGTTTGTATATCGATGCCTTATTCAGTTTTTCCTTTGCAATGTATTGCTACATATTCCAGCATATATTACACATACGTGAAAAAGTTTGTTTTGTCTTTTGACTAATTGGTTCGAGTAAGCGAAACTTACAAGAACTAAACAAAAAAACAAATAAATTCAAAAAAAGCAATTTGTTTTTATCTAGACAACTGATAGAGATAAAAGAATTTTAATGATTATCCCGGCCTTCACATAACAAGTCCTGAAGGTTCAAGTAGGAACGAAACTGTATGTTCTAGTACTAGGCTGTCTGCTTTAAATTAACCGAATTGAAATACAAATTAATTATAACAGGCTCTTAGTATTTATAAAAAAATTGTATAAACTTCTTTTTCATGCCTATTGAAAAAATAAGACAATACTAACTTAAACAAAGGTCAATGATTGTTTAAATTCAATAATTAAAGACATAATATTTAAAAATAAAAAAAAACTACATTGCTGGAAATATGTACCCATCAATCATTTTTTTTTTAGTCCATTCATAGTTCATGAAAACATTATCCATTAGGGAATAAATAATATTGTTTAGTTAAGAAATATTACTCATCACATCAGGCTAGGTTAGACCTTAGCATTTAAATTTAAATATAAAGAAAATTTTTTATTAATAATCAAACCTCTTTATAATTGATATTTATGTTTTTAGCAGATTTCCCTAAAGGGACCAACCATATGTGGTGAGACATTTTGGAAACGCATTTAACCAAAATGTTACACTACTTACTCCAAATGAGGAAGATGATGAGAGATTTGTGCGTTTGGCAGTACTTATAAATGTGAACAGTTCTTTTCATTGATGAAAGTTAATCAAAACATCGTACAAAACTGACTGATGATAATTTGGAATATTATTTTCGTCTTTGTATCATTGGAATTAATTCAAACATTAATGGATTAGTTTCCCAAATTCAAGCTCATTGATTTCAGTGTCGCTATTTAACTTTTGTTGTTCGTAATAATTCCAAATTTTACAATTTTATTATAATGTTGTACCTATTTTTATCATTTCATTTTTTTTATTTTAATAAATTGTATTATAATTACATTGTTGATATAATTTCATGTCTGATATATATTGTTAAAAATTATGAACACTACTTTTAAAAGCGGCCCGGCCTGCAAATGTATTTGCACACTTTTTTGATTCAAGGTATTGGAACAAAGATATCATATATCACCTTCAAATGAAATAATTTGAAATGAAGTGCTAAATGTTAACAAACATTTTGTTTATTGAATTTAATAGAAGTTCAAGGAACCCATGATGACATCAGATTTTTATGTTCCTAACAAACAATATCCAACATAACCTGTAATTATATCCAACATTTTATTTTAATGACCAAGGGAAAATTCCTGTAAATAATGCCAAGAAAATCATACAAAAATAAAAGTGTTTTTATTTTATACTTCACTGACCAATAGGAGGGCAAGAATTGGAATGGGAAATAGTTATAAGGCCAAATAAAAAAATTAAAGGTTGCACATCCCTCTTTTTTAAAAATATTTTCAAAGAAGTTATGAATAAATCAAGGTATAAGAAATTGATGTGTTAATTTTCACAAGTGCACATAGAAGTTTGTGAGCATTTATATATTACAGAGCTAAAACAAATGGGTAAGAATCGATTGTACAGTTCTAACATTTCAAAATGGTATTGACATTTTTTGTTTATGATTTACAGAAACATTAATATAAAAAGTGCACTTGTCAGAAGTTTGATGAATTTTACTTATTTATCATGTTATTATATTATTAAAACCAGGAAAGTAAAAGAATTAATTTTATAAATAATTTGTATTTAAATATCACTAGGCAAGTGAGAGTGGAGAAGAGGTGGACTGATGTCATCCAGCCTGTGCAGTCCAGATTCCTCAGGGAGCTACATATTATTAATTAAATTAAACATATGTTCCTCTCTTTTAATGGTTCAAAAAAGTTAATATCTTCAACACACATAACAACACGACATTTAATTTGCAACCATTTCAGAATAAAAGAAAACTTGTATATCCTATAATGTGATGGGATTCACTAAAAATTTAAAAATGAGTGCTACCTCAAATCCTCAATAATTAAAAAAAATGCTATTTTTAGGTTAATATACATATGATCTTATATCAACACTAGCTCAGTAACCCGGCTTCGCCCGGGAATTCATTTGAGGCTGGATGGTGATGGTATTTTTTTTGGCAAGGCTTTACTTTGCACAATATTTTGACATTTACCCGTCCCAGTGTTTAGGGCTATTACCCGTCGTTTCTGTGGATTTGTTAATAATAACATTTGTAAATTCAGGCCTCCCTTATAACCCCCACTCCTGCCCGTTTCTAGAAATATTAGTATGGCTTATTATAAGGATGGCGTTAGTGCTAATACACATACCGAGTGTTTTATTTAGTTCGGTTGAGTCTTTTGTGCCAAATAAAATTGTTGACTCCCGCTATAATTTTTAGCGTATAACGCCTTTATACTTCGGTATACAACGATATTGTATATAACAAAAGTTTCTCTAAATAACAAAATAAACAACTTTTGTTATGTTCATATTTGCCGAAACCCCAATAGGAAACGAAATATCACTATTTTTAATTTCAGACCTCCCTTATAACCCCCACTCCTGCCCGTCCCTAGAAATGTTAGTATAGCTTATTATAAAAAAGGCGCTAGTGCTAACTCACATACCGAGTTTGGTTTTGTTCGGTTGAGTTTTTTGGGCCAAATAAAATTGTTGACTTCCTTAGTAGTTTTTAACGTATAACTCATTTATGCTTAGGTATACCACAAAAGTGTTTATAACAAAAGTTACTATAAATAACAAAATAAACAACTTTTGTTATGTTCATATTTCATATATATATTGAAAACCAATAGGAAATGAAATATCGCTATTTTTAATTTCAGGCTTCCCTTATAACCCCCACTCCTGTTCGTCTCAGAGAATATTAATATAGCCTAAAGTCTAAGTTGGGTTAGTAGTAATATATATACCAAGTTTCATAAAATTCGGTTCAGCCGTTTATGCGTGAAAAGGTAACAAACAAACAAACAAACATACACGAAAGAAACAAAATGCAGTTATGGTGTCTATGACATGTGAAACGAAAAGTTATCATGAAATTTCGCGAAAAAAATCAATGTACAGACAGAGGTTACAATTTTATATATATATATAGATTAAATTGTCAAAAAATGATAAAATAGGGGTAAAGATAGGACAAGTAAATGCCTGATACAGTAATCCATATCAGATATTTTTGAATTTAAGAATTCAGAAATATATACATACAAAAAATTGTGAATGGACTTCATTTATATCATCTCCTAGGTAAGATTGATGGACATTTGAAGATATTTTTCAAAAATTGTGTCATGAAAGAACCTCAACAGCGGAGGCCCTTAAGGAAAATCTGCTAAAAAGATATATGGACTAGAGAAAGATTGGACATAGTTTAAACTCAAAATGTAACGCTGTCTGTTATTCAGACTTTCTGAAAGCTGAATCAAAATTTGGAATTTCTTGGTACAATTGATCCATGCTAAAATCTGTATGATTTAAATTTTAATTCGAAGGAGCCCATTTTTGTATGTGTACATTACTTCATTATCATTTGGGATGACAATGAGTTTACAATCCCATTATCAATGGATTTTTAATATTTTTATTATAACTACATTTGTTCAAGACTATCTTAATGATTTATATTCCCTACCCCTGGTTTCATTTATGCCAATGGAAGGATGCATATGTTGAAACTGTTTATATAAACATAATATTAATAATAATAGATCAAAGAATCTTTCTTATATTCTTAGTTATAAACACCAACTTCATGCAAGGGATCCATAAAGCATGTTGCCATACCATGATTTCTGCTAAGCATTCAATATGGGGAACATTGTTGGGGCTTTTGGGCTGTAAGAGGAGGAAAGGAAAGAAGATAAACAGCCTATTACTCACAGGAAGGAACATACACATTTACTTTGAGAGAGATTTAGTAATGTAATGAAATGGGATATGAAGAACAAAAATTTAAAAAATAAAAGCAATGTAGGATTATGTCAAGGAAAGGAGAGGTACCATTTGTTGAGGGCCAAGATAAGTCCGAATGCAATTGAGGTAACTGCCTTGACGTGTATGTGTCCCAGAGCAGAGGCATACATTCAACTTCTCTTGAGCCATCCTCTTATCTAGCCAAATAAGTTAAAGAAATAAAAGAAAAAAAATTACAATAATAATATTTGCAACATATTAACTTAAATCAATGTAATTTCATAGGTTTTGAGTGATATCTTTGGCTTCAAAGCCGAATATTACTAACAAATGTTCACACAAAAAACATTAAAACTAGCTATTATTGTTTTAGAGAAAAAAATTGATAGGATGAGCATATGATCAATGTGTATCACCGAAAACCTATGTCATCTAATAGTGTGCAATAGATCGCCTATTAGCCATAAAAATGATTAATGGATAAATGAAAGTAGTTTTCAGAATAGAATAGAAGCAAACTGTCAGACTCCAACTACCTAAATATAAAACTCAAGTGTTTAGCATAAGGGATGTAAATGATTCATATATTTATTAAGCTAGTTTTTTCATAACTTCTTCGTATAAAAAATCAATCAGTGAATTAGCATAGAACAATTGGTGGTATATTAGAGACAATGTTAAATCGAATAATGAGTACATGCTAAACAATTTGGTATTATTAAATAAAAGTTAAAAACTTGAAATAATAAAAAAGGAGTCCTTGTTCCAATAATAATTTTATTCTAAACTGCACAGGTTTTGCAGAGTACTGATCAACTAAATATAATATAATAAAAATGGCCAATGTACTAAATAATGAAACATCCCATATAAAGTTTTATTTGATGTGGTTTTATGTTAGTAAATTATGCTTTCTATAATAATTAAATTATTTTAATGTGAGGCAGAAACTCTAAGAAAGTGTTGTGATACCTTTATCAAAAATGCTGTACAACTGTGAAACACTGACCGAAATATTTTAAAAATTGTAGATTACTTGCAAGATTATTTGAAATTGTTTCCATAACCCCACCTTTACTCTGGAAACCACTAAAAATTAATTTTTAAAAGGGTTTTGACAAACGATAAAAACAATTGTATGGAATATTAAATTTTGCATTAAGCGTGCAAAGAAAACTGCACATGTTTATTTTCATATAATATTTTATATTGACAACAATAAAATAAAAAATATTTTATATAATTTAAATACTGAGACATGTGGCCCCTCCGCCCTGTGCATGTGTGTATATATATATATATACTCACACATATATGAAAAATGTCCATTGAAAAGTAATTTTTAAAGAGCCAGTATTAAATCTAAATTACCTGGATTATTCTATTAAAAATGTCTGTCACACAAGTGCTGTATTAATTATGGAGTTTTCCCACATGCTTTACATGCTGATAACATCATCTCACTTTCTATTTTCTATTTCTCTGGTAATGAGAAGCTTATGAAAACAGCACTTGAAATTGCAGATCGACATAAGCTATTAGTGATCTAACTTTAAGAGAGTTACAAGAATAGGAGTGGAAGTTAATTGAATGCTGTACCAAAAACTAATAAAAATGGTAAGTTAATATAGGAGTGAGAGAAAAATGTTTAGAACAGCAAATATGAAATGTTAATTCTTTAAATTTGATTAAATAACTCATGTGATCCAACTCATAACAATGGATTTATAGATAATAGCAATGGTGTTATACATGAATTTGTACTCTTTCTCTAAACACCCACCCCTCTGGTCTCATTTCAGTTATTAACAAACTTAACCTTTAGTTTTACATAAAATATTTAAATATCAAGTTTTTAAGAAAAAAAAATCATGGCTGTTGGAGCATAAAAAGATTCTCTCTCTCTCTCTCTCTCTCTCTCTCACACACACACACACACACACACACACACACACACACATAATTATGGGATGAATATTATAATATATACACCATAAAAAAGCTTTTTACGGCACCATTATCCTTCCCTAATTGAGTGGAGGGATGAATTTTCTCTGAGATTCATTAGTCCCAATTCTTGTTCTGTCACGAGTTCTGCAGCTGAGCGTATACCATTATATTATACAGAATATGAAAATTAAGTAGTGTGGGAGTAAATATCAATGGAAAAAGTGTTCCCCTAATTTTGACACTACTGGAGAGAATACTATTTAAGAGTACTAGAACGACTGAGCAGTGAAGCTTCAAGCAAGAGATTTTCTAATTTTTTGTGGTCCACATAACAAATTCTAAAATATTTATGACAATTATTACTAAATTGAATATTTTATAAATAATATGTCAAATGAAAAAATTATAGACAAAACCTTAGAACCACACAGAGACAGAAGACTTTCGTATCTAGTGAAGTCATAGATGTGTAAGAGGAATTAGAATTGAGGGCAATATAAATCATTTTGCATTCCACCATCCTAATTACAGGTGCCTAAAATGGTTCAATGGGGAGGAGGACCAGAGAGGCAGGTAAAAGCTAAATGATAAAGCCCATTAATCTCTTGGTTACCAAATAATGATGGGATCATATACTTCTGTCTATATGGTTTCATATACTTTGTCTTATCCTTTTTTATACAGAGTCTTAAGTCCTGAGCTCCTTATAATATACCTGTAATCAATACATTATCAGCATACACCTTTATGCTGTTTGAGTCCATCATACTGCCTGGATTAGTTTTTATTTGTTGGATTGTCAGTTCAAGAGTGAGAAAAAGAAAAACACTTTATTAACACTTTCACTGCCACCTCCTCTTTCCCTAGTTTCACTCTGTGTGCTGGCTCCGTATGACAAAACTTACCTAAATTTGAAAGTTGAAGCGTTCCTGAACAGATTTGTTAAAACCAATGGTTCTCTTTTAATCTCCGGTGTTTAACTGAGTACCACTGTAAATTTCAAGCTTTTTCTTTGTGAGTCGGGGTGGGGAGAAACAATGGTCTGGAGTTATACCTGCTCCGTAGCATCTACGGAGCCAGCACACAGAGTGAAACTCATGCTTCCATATACGGTACGGAGGTGGCAGTGAAAGTGTTAAAGAATTAAGGGTGACTGCTCACCCTTGGTGAGTAGCTGACTACACAGCGAAATAGTCAATCAAATGACATAAAAAAAAAGTAAATGTTAATAAAATAAAAGTT
The DNA here is from genome assembly GCA_019009955.1 of Riptortus pedestris. Classification (NCBI taxonomy): domain Eukaryota; kingdom Metazoa; phylum Arthropoda; class Insecta; order Hemiptera; family Alydidae; genus Riptortus; species Riptortus pedestris. Next base: position 117,224,570 of record CM032228.1, read on the forward strand.
GAGCTATAATAAAATTCGTAAGTTTGCCACAAAAATTAAGCCAAAAAAAAAAAACGAAAATAAGAGTATAAAATAAAATCCGTCATGCAGGGGCTGCGTAAACTATGCAGATTTCCCACGTGAAGTTTTACAATAGAGAAATCTGCCTAATAACAACTGTAGTAGTAAGAAACCTCTAAACCTATTCACGAGGGACGAATAGTTACGGAAACGGCCGCCAGAGCTCTCGGCGGAAAGTCCGAACAGCCGACTCCTGCCGACCACACGCAGAATACAAATGCAAATATCTCGGTTAATATTCAAGATACAGAATAAATGTATAGAACAATATTTATAGAAAATTTAATTTGCAATAAGATTGGTTCTATACAATTTTTCCGATGCATAATAACGGAGATATTTTGAGTTTTCGAAAATCGCCTCCTCTAAACCCCCCTCCTCCCACTGGTCCGATTTCAGCCATTAACGAACTTGATCTTCCTTTTTACATAAAACGATTAAATTTCGAGTTTGGAGACGATTAAACAAAAATTGTGACCGCTAAAGCGGTAACAGACAAGGAAATCAGCATGTTTTGTAGAACAAAAATGACTAAGATTGGAAATCAGAAAAAGGTACAGGCTAAAATTGGTCTTTTGGGACTATAATCATGAAGGAATCAACAAACAAAAAAATCACTTGATAATAAAGTCAGCAACTAACTCTGGATCACTCATGGCATGGCCCTTTATGAATCTTTAGAATAAAGTGACTATGCAGAATATGGGTCCTTTGGTATTTCAAGAGATGAGGATGTCCATACCACAAGCTTCACACCAGGCTTCAGTCTGGTAGAGAATGTATTTACCATCCCATACCACACTAGAGCTAGCAATCCAACATCCCTAGAGGGTGGGTATATTATATCCCCTACCCAAAACAGTGATCAAATATAACATTACGAATGTGAATCATAGTTTGAAATATGTTTTATCATAAATGACTTCATTAATAATAAATTTATTGTTGAAAGTAGAATTGCCATAAAATTACATTCAATTATTTAGTAATTATTTAATTGTTTATTTTTAAATTTAAATTATTTTTATTTTTGTATATTTTAAAAAAATCCAATTTTAAAATTTGGGCTTAGGACGAAAACAACACACTGATAAAATAAATTTAAAATATTTCATTTAATTACTAAATATATTTAAAATTAAAGATGTAACCCATCATTTTTATAAATAAAATTGTATAACATTAGATGGGTAAATGAAACAGAAGTTTCACCAATATTATCTTAAACTTCTATAATAAATAAAAAAAGTAGAAATTAAAAAAAAAACAAAAAAAAAAAAACAATATGGTTTTATTACTCCCCCCCCCTCTACATTATAAAAACTTTACTACTTAAAACAATAAGGAACTATTCTAATTACCTCTTGAAAATCGGTCAAAATTCCCAAATATTGCACAATTTAAACTTGAGTTTTATACTAGTCAAAAAATATAAAGTGAGGATGAAAACAGAGCAATAAAGACCAATAAGAAACAAATTATATACCTCTGAATTATAATATTCATACTCTGAATCCAAAACTTCCATGAAAAAAGAATTCAGGGCAACGTATACAATATATTGTATCAGATCTTGTACATCAATAGAAAAAATTCAAACTGATCTTATCATTTATAACACAAAATCTTGCATAATCAATGCGTGGAGGAGAGGGGGAATTCAATTGCTTCAGTAGTGCAAACACATTCGACAATTTGGTATCTAAATACTTATTTTATGTAGGTTCAAAAACCAAGTAGAACCCTATAATGCTTAGGGACACAATCATTCAGATTACATGCAGTTAGTTAGAAAACAAAGATCTTGATTAGTAGAGAGAAAAAAAGAAAGAAGCATACCATCAACCAATAATGCTCTGCTGAGCCATCAGCATCCGTAATATAAATATGAGGAATTCGGACAGGTTCTACCATCTTAACTGACCTTTTGGCATGTAGAGAAAATGTTATTATATTAATTGCTTTAAGTTATTAAACTTAAATATTAAAAAATGAATGCAAACAAAAGTCTGAGGTCAGTCCAAAAAAAAAAAAAATAAATAAATTTCCTTCTTCTAAAATTAAAAACTACTTTAGTGTAATATTTGTGACACTAGGTCTCACCTTTGTACTAGATCTCACAACATTAGAGCTTTCATGTCCAACATAGAATGATGGTCTAGATTTTCTTAATCCTTGATATCCATGCTCAAGTTCAGTGTAAGACATTTTAACTACAAAATCAAATGTCATAAAATGTTTTCATGAAATCCATTTTCCCGGTAATAGGAATCATCCCTATGATTATATCCTTACTTATCTCAATGTAAAGTTTACATGATCACTAAATTTAATGGTAAAAAAATAAATTAAATCAGGGCTTGATCAACTTATCAGCTGATAAAAAAGAGGTATCAGTGTTGCATTTACTTATGCAGTCACTTTTTATTTAAAATAACAAACAAAACGAGAATTAAGAATGACATTCTGAAGTCTTGAGATAACGAGTCTTATTTAATTTTTAATTTCTTTGGCACTAAAATGTCAAAGGGTATGTAAAGGGTGGGGGGGGGCATAATAAACGGAGGACATTTTATTTGGGTTGCACCAGCTTATCAATGATTGCCTTCTGCAGAATCGATTCCATTTTCAATCGAAAATCTGAATCAATTGCTAGAGATAAAAAGTCCTTCACGCAGGGTCTGTGCACTCTAAGCACATTTCCCACGGGTTGGTATGGCATTCTACTGATCATTTCTCCCCGAATAATTTCTATTTCTTAGTAAAAATCCTAGGAGTAGGGGTGGTGGTTTACAGAAGGCTGAAAACAAGAAAGTGCTAATAACTGCTTAATTTTTGGGTTACGAATAAATATTTTTAAACTGCTTAATTTTTGGGTTACGAATAAATATTTTTAACATTAATTATAGAGCATCATTAGTTTAACAAGGTTGGTTCTATAACATTTTTGATTGGACTCATAATAACGGAGATAATTTGAATTATGGAATTCCCCTAACCTCTGAAAACTTCCCCCTATTTTATGTCCTATTTTTGCCATTAACTAATATGATCTTTATTATTGGATAAAAAAAATTAAACATCAAGTTTGCTTTATATAAACTAAACATCATTGAGTCGAGACTGTAAAATATTAATTGATGACGTCATCGCTGAACGCAATTTGAATGTATGTCAAATAATGAAGGCACATTGAAAACAATATTTCGTATTTAAGCTTGAAATAAAATTTTCTATGATATACTGGTTTATTGTTAACTTACGATGACTAAAAGTGCGAGTTTACTGAAGGCTGAAAATTAAAAAAGTCCGTCACGCAGGGGCTGCGTAAACTAAGCAGATTTCCCACGTAAAGTTATACAATAGAGAAATCTCCATTCCAGTGCTGAACAGTTACGGAAATGGCCGGGCTAGCTTTCGGCGGGAACGAATACAAGCGACCATAGCTCGTCCGTTACACTTAATAAAAATGGTAGGATCGATGGGCATTTGAAGAAAAATTTCGAAAATCGCGTCATGTGTACGACCTCAATAGCTGATTGTCCCCTAAGGGAAATCTGTTAAACGTCCGCCCCGACCGTGTAAGCTGAGGAGGCTGGAATGGTACGCGGTGGTAAGGTTTACCCTCTTGGGAAACCTGCTTAGTTTACGCAGCTGCTGCAAGCAACAGTCTTTTTCCGTTAGTCATAATAATGCTATAGTTGAATGAAGGTTTTCCAATTTTACATAATTCTTTTGAAAGCTCATTGACCTGGATCCCTAGCATTATCCTATTAATCACTTGTTAATCCAGTAATGAACTCATCGAGTGCATTACCCGTTCTATATTCCTGTGGAATTCTATAGGACTCAGAATGGAGAAATTATTTCAAAATTGTTCAACACAAAATTACAAATTTGTCCTTAACTCTGTTTTTGATGGCCTTCTAGAAATTGATGGCAAAAAAATAAAAGGTTTTTGAGTATAGACTATATAAAGTCTATTGTTTATAACCATTGAATGTTTGATTTCTTATATATTTATATTTTATTGTAAATGCAACTGTCTATAAATATTGCTTCATACACTTTTTCTCTATTTCTATATTAATGAGATATTTGCATTTTAGCAGATTTCTCTTTAATTGTTACCAAAATCGATATTTAGACGTTTTATGTAAAAAGAAAGATCAAGTTCGTTAATAGCTGAAATCGGACCAGGGGGAGGGGGGGGGTTTAGAGGGGAGAATTTTGAAAATTCAAAATATCTCCGTTACTATGCGTCAGATCGAAAAAATGTTAAAATCAATCTTATAGCAAATTAAATATACTATAAATAGTGTTATATACATTTATTCCCTATCTTGAATACTAACCAAGATATTTGCATTTTTCACTTTTCAGCCTTCAGCAAACCCCCACGTCTACTCATGTTACATAAACAATACTCGTTTATGTAATAAAACATATCATTCGAAGCTTAAATACAAAATATTGTTTTCAAGAGCAGTGGCGGCTCGCATCTAAAAAAGTCCGTCGCGCAGGGGCTGCGTAAACTAAGCAGATTTCCTACGTGAAGTTTTACAATAGAGAAATCTGCCTAATAACAACTGTAGTTGTAAGAAACCTCTAAACCTATTCATGAGGGACGAATAGTTACCAAAACGGCCGCCAGAGCTCACGGCGGAAAGTCCGAACATAGACTGCTGCCGAGCACACGCAGAATACAAATGCAAATATCTCAGTTAATATTCAAGATACAGAATAAATGTATAGAACAATATTTATAGTAAATTTAATTTGCAATAAGATTGATTCTGTTATCTTTTTCGATCCGACGTATAGTAACGGAGATATTTTGAATTTTCGAAAATCCTCCTCTCTAAACCCCCCTCCCACTGGTCCGATTTCAGCCGTTAAGGAACAAGATCTTTCTTTTTACATAAAACAACTAAATATCGAGTTTGGTAACGATAAAAAAAATTGCGACCGCTAGAGGGGTAACAGACAAATATATATATATATATCTATATATATATAAAATTGTAACCTCTGTCTGTACATTGATTTTTTTCGCGAAATTTCACGATAACTTTTCGTTTCACATGTCATAGACACCATATCTGCATTTTGTTTCTTTCGTGTATGTTTGTTTGTTTGTTTGTTTGTTTGTTTGTTTGTTTGTTTGTTTGTTTGTTTGTTACCTTTTCACGCATAAACGGCTGAACCGAATTTTATGAAACTTGGTATGTATATTACTACTAACCCAACTTAGACTTTAGGCTATATTAATTTTCTCTGAGGCGAACAGGAGTGGGGGTTATAAGGGAAGCCTGAAATTAAAAATAGCGATATTTCATTTTATATTGGTTTTTCGGCAAATATGCACATAACAAAAGTTGTTTATTTTGTTATTTAGAGTAACTTTTGTTATATACACTTTTGTCGTATACCGAAGTTTAAATGCGTTATACGCTAAAAATTATAGCGGGAGTCAACAATATTATTTGCCAAAAAAGACTCAACCGAACTAAATAAAACTCGGTATGTGTATTAGCAGTGAGGCCTTCATTATAATAAGCCATACCAACATTTCTATGGACGGGCAGGAGTGGGGGTTATAAGGGAAGCCTGAAATTAAAAATAGCGATATTTCGTTTCCTATTGGTTTTTCCGCAAACATAAACATAACAAAAGTTGTTTATTTTGTTATTTGGAGTAACTTTTGTTATATACACTTTTGTCGTATACCTAAGTATAAATGAGTTATACGTTTAAACCTTAGCGGGCACTAACGGCTGAACCGAACTTAACAAATCTCGGTATGTCAATTAGCATTAATTCTTCCATGATTATAAGTTATATTAAAATTTTTAGGTTCGAACGGGAGGGCGGTTATAAGGGAGGCCTGAAATAAAAATTCACCATATTTACATGTATAAGAGACGGGAAATATAAAAATAGCGAAGACTGTGAAGAATTATCGAAGAAATAATTCTATTATTAGCAAATCACCGGCAACGACGGGTATCAATCCTAAACACTGGGACGGGTAAATGTCAAAATTTTGTGCAATGTAAAGCCTGCTAAAAAATACCATCACCATTCAGCCTCAAATGAATTCCCGGGCGAAGCCGGGTATCTGAGCTAGTATATATATATATATATATATATATATATATATATATATATATATACTAGCTCAGATACCCGGCTTCGCCCGGGAATTCATCTGAGGCTGAATGGTGATGGTATTTTTTAGCAGGCTTTACATTGCACAATATTTTGACATTTACCCGTCCCAGTTTTTAGGATTGATACCCATCTTTGCCGTGGATTTGCTAATAATAGAATTATTTGTGATAAGGCTTCACAGTCTTCGATATTTTTATATTTCCCGTCTCTTATACATGTAAATATGGTGAATTTTTATTTCAGGCCTCCCTTTTAACCCCCCTCCCGTTTGAACCTAAAAAATTTAATATAACTTATAATCATGAAAGAATTAATGCTAATTGACATACCGAGTTTTGTTAAGTTCGGTTCAGCCGTTAGTGCCCGCTAAAGTTTTAACGTATAACTCATTTATACTTAGGTATACGAAAAAAGTGTATATAACAAAAGTTACTCCAAATAATAAAATAAACAACTTTTGTTATGTTTATAATTGCGGAAAAACCAATAGGAAACGACATATCGCTATTTTTAATTTCAGGCTTCCCTTATAACCCCCACTCCTGCCCGTCCCTAGAAATGTTTGTATGGCTTATTATAATGAAGGCCTCACTGCTAATACACATACCGAGTTTTATTTAGTTCGGTTGAGTCTTTTTTGGCTAATAATATTGTTGACTCCCGCTATAATTTTTAGCGTATAACGCATTTAAACTTCGGTATACGAAAAAATGTATATAACAAAAGTTACTCTAAATAACAAAATAAACAACTTTTGTTATGTGCATATGTACCGAAAAACCAATAGAAAACGAAATATCGCTATTTTTAATTTCATGCTTCCCTTATAACCCCGACTCCTGTTCGTCTCAGAGAAAATTAATATAGCCTAAAGTCTAAGTTGGGTTAGTAGTAATACACATACCAAGTTTCATAAAATTCGGTTCAGCCGTTTATGCGTGAAAAGGTAACAAACAAACAAACAAATAAACAAACAAACAAACAGACACCAAAGAAACAAAATGCAGTTATGGTGTCTATGACATGTGAAACGAAAAGTTATCGTGAAATTTCGCGAAAAAAATCAATGTACAGACAGAGGTTACAATTTTATATATATATATATGTATAGATATAGATATAGATTGTAACCTCTGTCTGTACATTGATTTTATTCGCGAAATTTCACAATAACTTTTCGTTTCACATATCATAGACACCATAACTGCATTTTGTTTCTTTCGTGTATGTTTGTTTGTTTGTTTGTTTGTTTGTTACCTTTTCACGCATAAACGGCTGAACCGAATTTTATGAAACTTGGTATGTATATTACTACTAACCCAACTTAGACTTTAGGCTATATTAATTTTCTCTGAGACGAACAGGAGTGGTGGTTATAAGGGAAGCCTGAAATTAAAAATAGCGATATTTCGTTTTCTATTGGGTTTTCGGAAAATATGCATATAACAAAAGTTGTTTATTTTGTTATTTAGAGTAACTTTTGTTATATACACTTTTGTCGTTAACCGAAGTTTAAATGCGTTATACGCTAAAAATTATAGCGGGAGTCAACAATATTATTTGCCAAAAAAGACTCAACCGAACTAAATAAAACCCGATATGTGTATTAGCAGTGAGGCCTTCATTATAATAAGCCATACAAACATTTCTAGGGACGGGCAGGAGTGGGGGTTATAAGGGAAGCCTAAAATTAAAAATAGCGATATTTCGTTTCCTATTGGTTTTTCCGCAAATATAAACATAACAAAAGTTGTTTATTTTGTTATTTGGAGTAACTTTTGTTATATACACTTTTGTCGTATCCTAAGTATAAATGAGTTTTACGTTAAAACGTTGGCGGGAGCCAACAATTTTATTGGGCACTAACGAACTTAACAAAGCTCGGTATGTCAATTAGCATTAATTCTTCCATGATTATAAGTTATATTAAAATTTTTAGGTTCGAACGGGAGGGGGGTTATAAGGAAGGCCTGAAATAAAAATTCACCTTATTTACATGTATAAGAGACGGGAAATATCAAAATATCGAGTACAGTGAAGTCTTATCGAACAAATATTCTATTATTAGCAAATCCACGGCAACGACGGGTATCACTCCTAAACACTGGGGCGGGTAAATGTCAAAATATTGTGCAATGTAAAGCCTGCTAAAAAGTACCATCACCATTCAGCCTCAAATGAATTCCCGGGCGAAGCCGGGTATCTGAGCTAGTAGTGTTATATAAATATTTATTCTCTCTCTTGAATATTAACCGAGATATTTGCATTTTTCTGTTTTCAGCTTCTGAGACGAGATCGGCTAACTTCGGGTCCACTCGTGAGTTTCCGTCAAGAGCTAGTATATATATATATATATATATATATATATATATATATATATATAAAATTGTAACCTCTGTCTGTACATTGATTTTTTTCGCGAAATTTCACGATAACTTTTCGTTTCACATGTCATAGACACCATAACTGCATTTTGTTTCTTTGGTGTCTGTTTGTTTGTTTGTTTGTTTGTTTATTTGTTTGTTTGTTTGTTTATTTGTTTGTTTGTTTGTTACCTTTTCACGCATAAACGGCTGAACCGAATTTTATGAAACTTGGTATGTGTATTACTACTAACCCAACTTAGACTTTAGGCTATATTAATATTCTCTGAGACGAACAGGAGTGGGGGTTATAAGGGAGGCCTGAAATTAAAAATAGCGATATTTCGTCTCCTATTGGTTTTTTGGCAAATATGCATATAACAAAAGTTGTTTATTTTGTTATTTAGAATAACTTTTGTTATATACACTTTTTTCGTATACCGAACTATAAAGGCGTTATACGCTAAAAATTATAGCGGGAGTCAACAATTTTATTTTGCACAAAGACTCAACCAAACTAAATAAAACTCGGTATGTGTATTAGCACTAACGCCTTCCTTATAATAAGCCATACAAACATTTCTAGGGACGGGCAGGAGTGGGGGTTATAAGGGACGCCTGAAACTAAAAATAGTGATATTCCGTTTCCTATTGTTGTTTCGGCAAATATACACATAAGAAAAGTGGTTTATTTGGTTATTTAGAGAAACTTTTGTTATATACACTATCGTCAAATACCGAATTATAAAGGCGTTATACGCTAAAAATTATAGCGGGTGTCAAGAATATTATTTGGCACAAAAGACTCCACCGAACTAAATAAAACTCGATATGTGTATTATCTCTGACGCCTTAATTATCATAAGCCATACCAATATTTCTAGGGGCGGGCAGGAGTGGGGGCTATAAGGTAGGCCTGTAATTAAAAATAGCAATATTTCTTTTTCTACTGGTTTTTCTGCAAATATGCACATGACAAAAGTTGTTTATTTTGTTATTTAAAGTAACTTTGGTTATGTTCACATTTGCTGTATAACATAAACGAGATATGCGTTAAAATCTAAAGCGGAAGCCAACAATTTTGTTGAGCTCAAACGATTGAACCGAATTTAACAAAACTTGGTATGCGAATTAGCATTAATTCTTCCATGATTATAAGCTATATTAAAATGTTTAGGTTCAAACGGTAATGGGGGTTATAAGAAAGGCCTGAGATAAAAATTCGCAATTTTCATTTTCTATTTTTTTTTGGCTAACGTGCACATAGCAAAAGTTGTTTACTTTTGTTATTTAAAGTATCTTTTGTTGTATTCACGTTTGACGTAAATGAAGTTAACACGGCATATACGCTAAATCCATTGCGGGAGTCATTAATTTTATTAGTGCTTATTTAAGTGTTTTTAATAAATGGATATTATAACAAAAGATGTTATGTTTTAGTCTTATATGATAGTTGTAAGTATGATTCGGATTAGTGAGCTTATAAATCTCCGTCGCCTCCTTATTTATTTATTTATTTTCCCAATAATTTTGTTATTTATTTCTAATAGAATATAAGCTATAAGAGCATTTCTGGTATTTAATATATGCTCGATATGAATGTTTAAAGTATTAGTCTCTTCCCCTCATCTAGCTTTTTGAACATAAATGAAATTATGTTTAGGGATCTATTATTTAGTTCCATCAGGGAGATAAATTATTAAAATAATATTCTGAATCAATATTCTAAGGTAAACAACGATGATAACGCTCCTGCGAGAGCGGAAATGGACGGGAGGTAATAGAGTTTAGTTATTTCCTGTGGAATGCTGCCACGACGGAAAGTGATTTACACTGAGGCTTACTAATAGGAATATAATCTTATGTATAAAACTATGCTAAAACTATATGTGCTTGGTTTGATTTTTGGCAGGAAATATGTTCATTATAGATGATATTTAATTGTGATAAATGCTACCCATGATTATGGTTTGAATTATTCAAAAACCGTGAGTCAAAAAGTCGTGAGGGATAAATTAGGAACCCATTTTCATATATTCTTCAAAACTAAAATTTCTATTCTATTAACCCTGAAAGTTACACTTTAGGATTGGCTGTTTTGAAAAAAACAATACATCGTGGAGGGAAGTGCAATTGTACACATTGAAGTCTTGCTATAAAAAAAGTCCGTCACGCAGGGGCTGCGTAAACTAAGCAGATTTCCCCTGTGAAGTTTTACAATAGAGAAATCTGCATACTGGTAACACAATACCACCGTGATTAGATATAGAGAAATCTTTCAGTTAATTAAAATAAATACCCAACTGAAACGGCTTCTGAATTGTAAGAATAATTTATATTTTAATAACTCAAATTTCAGTAGTCCAAGAACTAAAGAAGGGGGGGGGGGTGGCGGATGAACAAAACGTATTTGCATAAATCTCACAAAGTAAGGAAGGTAAGGTAAGGTTAAAAACGCCAGGTTAGAAAAAGCTCCGCCTGAGCCGAGAAATGACGAAGATGGCCGACATAGTCCGAACTATACCCCACCACAGACTTCATAAAAATGCAAATATCTCGGTTAATATTAAAGATAGAGAATAAATGTATATAACAATATTTATAGTAAATTTAATTTGCAATAAGATTGATTCTATACAATTTTTCGATCCGATGCATAATAACAGAGATATTTTGAATTTTCGAAAATCCCCCCCTCTAAACCCCCCCTCCCTCTGGTCCGATTTCAGCCATTAACGAACTTGATCTGTCTTTTTACATAAAACGGTTAAATATCGAGTTTCGTAACGATAAAACAAAAATTGCGACCGCTAGAGCGTTAACAGACAAATATATATATATATAGATATATATATATATAATTTTGAACGGACCTCATTTTCGTCATCTCCTGGGTAGGATCGATGGACATTTGAAGAAAATTTTCGAAAATCGCGTCATGAGTACGACCTCAATAGCTGATTTCCCTTAAGGGAAATCTGCTAATACCATCATTAGTCAGTCAGCAATGATTTCCCGGGCATCGCCAGGTACCTCAGCTAGTATATATATAAAATTATAACCTCTGTCTGTACATTGATTTTTTTCGCGAAATTTCACGATAACTTTTCGTTTCACATGTCATAGACACCATATCTGCATTTTGTTTCTTTCGTGTATGTTTGTTTGTTTGTTTGTTACCTTTTCACGCATAAACGGCTGAACCGAATTTTATGAAACTTAGTATGTATATTACTACTAACCCAACTTAGACTTTAGGCTATATTAATTTTCTCTGAGGCGAACAGGAGTGGGGGTTATAAGGAAAGCCTGAAATTAAAAATAGCGATATTTCGTTTTCTATTGGTTTTTCGGCAAATATGCACATAACAAAAGTTGTTTATTTTGTTATTTAGAGTAACTTTTGTTATATACACTTTTGTCGTATACCGAAGTTTAAAAGCCGGGTATCTGAGCTAGTATATATAAATATATATATATATATACTAGCTCAGATACCCGGCTTCGCCCGGGAATTCATTTGAGGCTTAATGGTGATGGTACTTTTTAGCAGGCTTTACATTGCACAATATTTTGACATTTACCCGTCCCAGTGTTTAGGATTGATACCCGTCGTTGCCGTGGATTTGCTAATAATAGAATATTTGTTCGATAAGACTTCACTGTCTTCGATATTTTTATATTTCCCGTCTCTTATACATGTAAATAAGGTGAATTTCTATTTCTGGCCTTTCTTATAACCCCCCTCCCGTTTGAACCTAAAAATTTTAATATAACTTATAATCATGGAAGAATTAATGCTAATTGACATACCGAGCTTTGTTAAATTCGTTAGTGCCCAATAAAATTGTTGGCTCCCGCTAAAGTTTTAACGTAAAACTCATTTATACTTAGTTATACGACAAAAGTTTATACAACAAAAGTTACTCCAAATAACAAAATAAACAACTTTTGTTATGTTTATATTTGCGGAAAAACCAATAGGAAACGAAATATCACTATTTTTAATTTCAGGCCTCCCTTATAACCCCCACTCCTGCCCGTCCCTAGAAATGTTGGTATGGCTTATTACAATGAAGGCGTTAGTGATAATGCACATACCGAGTTTTATTTAGTTCGGTTGAGTCTTTTTTGGCAAATAATATTGTTGACTCCCGCTATAATTTTTAGCGTATAACGCATTTAAAATTCGGTATACGACAAAAGTGTATATAACAAAAGTTACTCTAAATAACAAAATACACCACTTTTGTTATTTGCATATTTGCCGAAAAACCAATAGAAAACGAAATATCGCTATTTTTAATTTCAGGCTTCCCTTATAACCCCCACTCCTGTTCGCCTCAGAGAAAATTAATATAGCCTAATGTCTAAGTTGGGTTAGTAGTAATATACATACCAAGTTTCATAAAATTCGGTTCAGCCGTTTATGCGTGAAAAGGTAACAAACAAACAAACAAACATACACGAAATAAACAAAATGCAGATATGGTGTCTATGACATGTGAAACGAAAAGTTATCGTGAAATTTCGCGAAAAAAATCAATTTACAGACAGAGGTTACATTTTTATATTTACATAGATATATATAAAATTGTAACCTCTGTCTGTACATTGATTTTTTTCGCAAAATTTCTCGGTAACTTTTCATTTCACATGTCATAGACACCATAACTGCATTTTGTTTCTTTCGTGTCTGTTTGTTTGTTTGTTTATTTGTTTGTTTGTTTGTTACCTTTTCACGCATAAACGGCTGAACCGAATTTTATGAAACTTGGTATGTGTATTACTACTAGCCCAACTTAGACTTTAGGCTATATTAATATTCTCTAAGACGAACAGGAGTGGGGGTTATAAGGGAGGCCTGAAATTAAAAATAGCGATATTTCGATTCCTATTGGTTTTTCGGCACATATGCACATAACAAAAATTGTTTATTTTGTTATTTAGAGTAACTTTTGTTATATACACTTTCGTCGTATACCGAGTTATAAACGAGATATACGCTAAAACCTATAGAGGAAGTGAACTATTTTATGTCACAAAAGAATCAACCAAACTAAATAAAACTCGGTATGTGTATTAGCACTAACGCTTTCATTATAACAAGCCTTGCCAACATTTCTAGGGACGGGCAGGAGTGGGGGTTATAAGGGAAGCCAGAAAATAAAAATAGCGATATTTCGTTTCTTATTGGTTTTTCGGCATATATAGACATAACAAAAGTTGTTTATTGTGTAATTTAGAGTAACTTTTGTTATATTCACTTTTGCCGTATACGGAAGTATAAATGAGTTATACTCTAAAAACTATAGAGGGAGTCCACAATTTTATTTGGTACAAAAGACTCAACTGAACTAAACCAAACTCGGTATTTGAATTAGTACTAACGCCTTCCTTATAATAAGCCATACTAACATTTCTAGGGACGGGCAGGAGTGGGAGTTGTAAGGGAGGCCTGAAATTCAAATAGTGATTTCCTATTGGGGTTTCGGCAAATATGCAAATAACAAAAGTTGTTTATTTTGTTATTTAGAGTAACTTTTGTTATATAAACGTTTGTCGTATACCGAAGTTTAAATGCGTTATACGCTAAAAATTATAGAGGGAGTCAACAATATTATTCGCCAAAAAAGACTCAACCGAACTGAATAAAACTCGGTATGTGTATTAGCAGTGAGGCCTTCATTATAATAAGCCATACCAACATTTCTATGGTCGGGCAGGAGTGGGGGTTATAAGGAAAGCCTGAAATTAAAAATAGTGATATTTCGTTTCCTATTGGTTTTTCCGCAAATATGCACATAAGAAAAGTTGTTTATTTTGTTATTTGGAGTAACTTTTGTTATATACACTTTTGTCGTATACCTAAGTAAAAATGAGTTATACGTTAAAACTTTAGCGGGAGCCAACAATTGTTGGGCACTAACGGCTGAACCGAACTTAACCAAACTCGGTATGTCAATTAGCATTAATTCTTCCATGATTATAAGTTATATTAAAATTTTTAGGTTCAAACGGGAGGGGGGTTATAAGGGAGGCCTGAAATAAAAATTCGCCATATTTACATGTATAAGAGACGGAAAATATAAAAATATCGAAGACAGTGAAGCCTTATCGAACAAATATTCTATTATTAGCAAATCCACGGCAACGACGGGTATCAATCCTAAACACTGGGACGGGTAAATGTCAAAATATTGTGCAATGTAAAGCCTGCTAAAAAATACCATCACCATTCAGCCTCAAATGAATTCCCGGGCGAAGCCGGGTATCTGAGCTAGTATATATATATATATATATATATATATATATATATATATATATATATATATATATATATATATATATATATACTAGCTCAGATACCCGGCTTCGCCCGGGATTTGATTTGAGGCTGAATGGTGATGGTATTTTTTTGGCAAGGCTTTACTTAGCACAATATTTTGACATTTACCCGTCCCAGTGTATAGGGTTATTACCGGTTGTTGGCATTTGTTAATAATAAAATTAATTTTTTGTAAGTCTTCACTGTCCTCCAAATTGTCATATTTCCCATCTTCTGTGCATTATGCATAGATTTCAGTTATTAAGGACAAACTATTAAAATAGACAAAAATGAATATCACAAAACTTGCTCTAAATAACAAAATAAACAACTTTTTTCATGTTCATATTTACTGAAAAACGAATAGAAAACGGAATACCTCTATTTTTAAATTCAGGCCTCCCTTACAACCCCCATTCCTGCCCGTCCCTAGAAATGATGGTATGGCTTATTATAATGAAAGCGTTAGCGCTAATACACATACCGAGTTTTAAATATTTTGGTTGGGTCTTTTGTCCCAAATAAAATTGTTCACTTCCGCTATAGGTTGCAGAGTATATCTCGTTTATAGTTCGGTATACGGAAAAAGTGTATATAACAAAAGTTACTCTAAATAACAAAATAAACAACTTTTGTTATGTTTCTATTTGCCAAAAAACCAATAGGAAACGAAATACCGCTATATTTAATTTCTGGCCTCCCTTACTACCCCCACTCCTGCCCGTCCCTAGAAATGTTGGTATGGCTTGTTATAATGAAGGCTATAGTCCTAATACACGTACCGAGTTTTATTTAGTTCGGTTGATTCTTTTGTACCAAATAAAATTGTTGACTCCCGCTATAATTTTTAGCGTATAACTCATTTATATTTAGGTATACGACGAAAGAGTATATAACAAAAGTTACTCTAAATAATAAAATAAAATACTTTTGTCATGTGCATATTTGACGAAAAACCAATAGGAAACGAAATATCGCTATTTTTAATTTCAGGCCTCCCTTATAACCCCCACTCCTGTTAGTCTCAGAGAATATTAGTGTAGCCTAAAGTCTAAGTTGGGCTAGTAGTAATATATATACAAAGTTTCATAAAATTCGGTTCAGCCGTTTATGCGTGAAAAGGTAACAAACAAACAAACAAACAAACAAACAAACATACACGAAAGAAACAAAATGCAGTTATGGTGTCTATGACATGTGAAACGAAAAGTTATCGTGAAATTTTGCGAAAAAAATCAATGTACAGACAGAGGTTACAATTTTATATATATATATAGATATCTATATATATATATATATATATATATAAAATTGTAACCTCTGTCTGTACATTGATTTTTTTCGCAAAATTTCACGAAAACTTTTCGTTTCACATGTCATAGACACCATATCTGCATTTTGTTTCTTTCGTGTATGTTTGTTTGTTTGTTTGTTACCTTTTCACGCATAAACGGCTGAACCGAATTTTATGAAACTTGGTATGTATATTACTACTAACCCAACTTAGACTTTAGGCTATATTAATTTTCTCTGAGGCGAACAGGAGTGGGGGTTATAAGAGAAGCCTGAAATTAAAAATAGCGATATTTCGTTTTCTATTGGTTTTTTGGCAAATATGCAAATAACAAAAGTGGTGTATTTTGTTATTTAGAGTAACTTTTGTTATATACACTTTTGTCGTATACCGAATTTTAAATGCGTTATACGCTAAAAATTATAGCGGGAGTCAACAATATTATTTGCCAAAAAAGACTCAACCGAACTAAATAAAACTCGGTATGTGCATTATCACTAACGCCTTCATTGTAATAAGCCATACCAACATTTCTAGGGACGGGCAGGAGTGGGGGTTATAAGGGAGGCCTGAAATTAAAAATAGTGATATTTCGTTTCCTATTGGTTTTTCCGCAAATATAAACATAACAAAAGTTGTTTATTTTGTTATTTGGAGTAACTTTTGTTGTATAAACTTTTGTCGTATAACTAAGTATAAATGAGTTTTACGTTAAAACTTTAGCGGGAGCCAACAATTTTATTGGGCACTAACGAATTTAACAAAGCTCGGTATGTCAATTAGCATTAATTCTTCCATGATTATAAGTTATATTAAAATTTTTAGGTTCAAACGGGAGGGGGGTTATAAGAAAGGCCAGAAATAGAAATTCACCTTATTTACATGTATAAGAGACGGGAAATATAAAAATATCGAAGACAGTGAAGTCTTATCGAACAAATATTCTATTATTAGCAAATCCACGGCAACGACGGGTATCAATCCTAAACACTGGGACGGGTAAATGTCAAAATATTGTGCAATGTAAAGTCTGCTAAAAAGTACCATCACCATTCAGCCTCAAATGAATTCCCGGGCGAAGCCGGGTATCTGAGCTAGTATATATATATATATATATATATATATATATATATATATATATATATATATATACTAGCTCAGATACCCGGCTTCGCCCGGGAATTCATTTGAGGCTGAATGGTGATGGTATTTTTTAGCAGGCTTTACATTGCACAATATTTTGACATTTACCCGTCCCAGAGTTTAGGATTGATACCCATCTTTGCCGTGGATTTGCTAATAATAGAATTATTTGTTCGATAAGGCTTCGCAGTCTTCGATATTTTTATATTTCCCGTCTCTTGTACATGTAAATATAACAAAAGTTACTCCAAATAACAAAATAAAAACTTTTGTTATGTTTATATTTGCGGAAAAACCAATAGGAAACGAAATATTGCTATTTTTAATTTCAGGCTTCCCTTATAACCCCCCACTCCTGCCTGTCCATAGAAATGTTGGTATGGCTTATTATAATGAAGGCCTCACTGCTAATACACATACCGAGTTTTATTTAGTTCGGTTGAGTCTTTTTTGGCAAATAATATTGTTGACTCCCGCTATAATTTTTAGCGTATAACGCATTTAAAGTTCGGTATACGACAAAAGTGTATATAACAAAAGTTACTCTAAATAACAAAATAAACAACTTTTGTTATGTGCATATATACCGAAAAACCAATAGAAAACGAAATATCACTATTTTTAATTTCAGGCTTCCCTTATAACCCCCACTCCTGTTCGTCTCAGAGAAAATTAATATAGCCTAAAGTCTAAGTTGGGTTAGTAGTAATATACATACCAAGTTCCATAAAATTCGGTTCAGCCGTTTATGCGTGAAAAGGTAACAAACTAAGTAGTAAATTAAATTTACTATAAATATTGTTATATACATTTATTCTCTATCTTGAATATTAACCGAGATATTTGCATTTGTATGAAGCCTGTGGTCGGGTATAGTTCGGCCATTTCCGCCAGTACTCGTCTCAGGTGCAAGCTTCTTCTAACCTTACCTGTCGTTTCTAACCTTACCTTACCTTCGTTACTTTGTGAGATTTATGCAAATCCCCCCCCTTCTTTAGTTCTTGGACTACTAAAATTTGAGTTATTAAAATATAAATTATTCTTACAATTCAGAAGCCGTTTCAGTTGGGAATTTATTTTAATTGACTGAAAGATTTCTCATTACCGTTTGTATTTAATCACGGTGGTATTGTGTTACCAGTATGCAGATTTCTCTATTGTTAAACTTCACATGGGAAATCTGCTTAGTTTACGCAGCCCCTGCGTGACGGACTTTTATTATACGAGATACATGCAAATATGTTCTGGGGACCCCCTCCTTCTTTAGTTTTTGGACCACTTAAATTTGACTGATTGAGATAAACATTATTCTGATTCATTATAAATTACAGTACTAGAAATAGTAAATAGTTTCCACGTTATATTCAGATGTATTACATTAATTGTTTTTCTTTCCGGTAAGATGTTGGCGGAACTGTTTGATACATTTCAGATGCTTTCCGTCGGGAGGTTTCTTATTATCATTTGTATTTATTCAAGGTGCTAATGTGTTACTAGTATGTAGAATTATCTATTACTAAACTTCAAGCGGGAAATCTGCTTAGTTTACGCAGCCCCTGCCTGACGGACATTTTATTATTGGATATCTAACTAATTTATGCGGTTTGTGACATATACCATCCCCTTAAACTTGAGCAGCAATAACTACAACCACTTTATTCATTCCTTGCATAATTCTTGGATCTGAACGAAGGTATCTGTACAGCTTAAAAATTATTTTATGTTTGGTTAAAAAAATTATTATTACTTAGATGTTACCAAATGATTGATCACATAATGCAACTGCATCACTAAACATCTCACTCAAGCCTAAATTTAATGTTTGTTTACTTTCTAGGCTTTTAGAGACTATAATATAAGATAATATCGTCAGCGTTTGTTTTAGCAGATTTCCCTTAAGGGAAATCAGCTATTGAGGTCGTACTCATGACGCGAGTTTCGAAAAATTTCTTCAAATGTCCATCGATCCTACCCAGGAGATGACGAAAATGAGGTCCGTTCAAAATTATATATATATATCTATATATATATATATATATCTATATCTATATATATATATATATATATATATAATATATATATATATATATATATTATAATATAGATATATATATATATATATATATTTGTCTGTTAACGCTCTAGCGGTCGCAATTTTTGTTTGATCGTTACCAAACTCGGAATTTAATCGTTTTATGTAAAAAGGAAGATCAAGTTCGTTAATGGCTAAAATCGAACCAGTGTGAGGGGGGGTTTAGAGGGGGGGATTTTCGAAAATTCAAAATATCTCCGTTACCATACGTCGGATCAAAAAAGTGTATAGAACCAATCTTATTGCAAATTAAATTTACTATAAATATTGTTCTATACATTTATTCTGTATCTTTAATATTAACCGAGATATTTGGATTTGTATTGTGAGTGTGGTTGGCTATGTTTGGGAGTTTCCGCCGAGCGCACTAGCGCTAGTGTGGCCGTTTCACTAACTATTCGTCCTCGTGAGAATAGGTTATTACTAGGCAGATTTCTCTATTGTAAAACTTCACGTGGGAAATCTGCTTAGTTTACGCAGCCCCTGCGTGACGGACTTTTTTATTTGAGTCCGGATACTTCGAAAAATAGGACTTGCTAAACAAATACAGGAGCTTGTAAACCCTGCGTGGGTTTGAGCTGATAGACACCTTTTGCTGAACTATTTTAAGGGGGGATTGTGTGAATTTGTGGGGTTAGACCGATGGGGCCCCCGTGGGTTGTATCATCAGCGTGTCATCCCTGGGACATCTTGTATTTCTTGGCGCATTTTTAAGATAGATTGAGTTATGATGACTATATTTCCACCATAAACAGGAGGTTGCAAAACCATAACAAAAACAGAATGTTCCACAATTAAATGTATAAAGTATTATTGTTTGGTGCCTATCTTGTATAACATGAATATATTTTTAAAATATATTTAAAAATAAAATAATTTTTAAGCTGTACAGATATCTTCGTTCAGATCCAAGGATTATGCAAGGAAAAGTTGAAAAATGTCACAAACTGCATAAATTAGTTAAATATTCAATAATAAAAAGTCCGTCACGCAGGGGCAGCTAACTAATATATATATATATATATATATATATATATATATATATATATATATATATATATATATATATATATATATTTGTCTGTTAACTCTCTAGCGGTCGCAATTATTGTTTTATCGATACCAAACTCGAAATATATACGTTTTATGTAAAAAGAAAGATCGAGTTCCTTATCGGCTAAAATCGGGCTGGGGGGGGGGGGGTTAGAAGGGGAGGATTTTGTAAATTCGAAATATCTTCGTTATTATATATCGGATTAAAGAAGTGTATAGAACCGATCTTATTGCAACTTTAGTTGTCTATAAATGTTGTCATATACATATGTTCTCTAATATTAATATTAACCGAGAAATTTGGAATTTTTAGTCATCAGCCTTCAGTGGTCCCCCACTCCTGTCCTAATGACAATAATCTGTTATAACATGAACCTCTTTATTCTAAGCTTAAATACCAAAATATTGATTCTATTGGACCTTTTATATGCTAAGTACATGGAAATTCGTTGTGCGATGACGTCATCAATTAAGGTTTTACATTCTTTGTCTCGAAAATCTTTTTTTGATCTATACCATACTGAATATATAAACGTTTTATTCAACACTAAATATCATATTTGTGATTGACTGAAATCGGGGCAGGAATAGGGGGGTGGGGGTTAGGGAAGGAGGTGAATTCAAACATTAAAAATATCTCCATTATTATGAATCGGATCGTAAAATGTTATAGAATCAAACTATTGAAGCTCTATAATTTTTGTTCTGAGCATTTTTTGTAACTCAAGTACTAACCGAGTTATTCGTACTTGCTTATTTTCAGCCTTCTGTTACACGCCTAGCCCCTACTACTCATCAGTTGTTTCTTAGAAATAGAGAATATGTGGTAAGATGAAATCACAAGTGGGCTATTCCAGCAAGATGGAAATCTGCTTAGTTTGCGCTGCCCTGTGTGACGGGCGTTTTTCATTAAGAATGTTTGTTTAAATGTTTCATGTAGAATTTAAAGAAGAATGTACCAAAACCATTAACTAACTCATGAAAAGCATTAACATGAGAGTTTTAAACAGATTTCACCATGCATATGGAAGAGGTAAGTATGTATACCAGGGAGAATACAGAAAGGAAACAAAAGTCGTTCGTGCTCGGGCAAATTTTCAGCTACCGAAACTGGAACAGCTCATTTCCTCTGCATATATTAGCACAACGATATCCAGTTCGAGTTTAAACCTTCTCAGAATCAGTTCAAGTAAGGTTCTCAGTGTATTATTTTTTTTTTTTTGTGTGTTCATAAAAGAAGTACTTCCATCGATGCTTGTTCCATTGGTACGTATGAAAAATTCAAATAATACTAATTATTAATTTATTAGCAAGTTTCCCCCAACGGAAATGAGCTATTGAGGTAGTACTCATAATGATATTTTCGAAAAATGTCTTCAAACTTGGAATAAGGTGTTTCATGATATATGTATTTGCTTATGGTTAAAGTGCGATGACTAAAAGTGGTTCTTCCAGGGAAGCTGGGTGGGAGGGGAACGAATCATTCTGGAAGTAGGTACACACTAAGCCTGTTTTCCTCTACAATGCATAGACATAGTGCACTTTAAGAGCAACAGCTCCATCTTCTGCGCTTGCTAAGAGCATTAGCTTGCACTATGGCTGCTCTCTAAAGCTCTTTGCAGGCATTGAAGATAGAGCTGTTGCTCTAAACGTCCGTCACGCAGGGGCTGCGTTAACTAAGAAGATTTCCCACGTCCGTCACGTATTTGCATTTATCTCAAAACTTAAACGTTCAATGATAACAATATTTGGTATTTGAGCTTCGAATAATATGCTTCATAACATAATAGATTATTGTTAATATGAGATGAGTAGGAATGGGGTTTACTGAAGACCGGAAACTACAAGAAGCAAATATCTCTGTTAATAATGAAGATAGTGAAAACCCGTACATAACAACACTTATAGAAGATTACATTTGCAATAAGATTGATTCTATACTATTTTTCGATCCGACGCATAATAACGGAGATATTGAGAATTTTCGAAAGCCGTTAACGAACTTGATCTTTCTTTTTGTATAAAACGATTACATATCAAGTTTGGTAACGATAAGACAAATATTGCAACCGCTAGAGCGGTAACAGACAAATATATATATATATATATATATATATATATATATATATATATATATATATATATATATGCACAGCTTTGAATAGACCTCATTTTCGTCATCTCCAGGGTAGGATCGATGGACATTTGAAATTTTTTTTTTCAAAAATCGCGTCATGAGTACGACCTCAATAGCTGATTTCCCTTAAGGGGAATCTGCTAAAAGTGCACTACGCCAACATAAAACGCATTGTTGAGGAAAACAGGCCTACTGTGTACATCCAGACTAAACAGGTAGTTTGCTGTAGGCCAAAAAGTCCGTCACGCAGGGGCTGCGTAAACTAAGCAGATTTCCCACGTGAAGTTTTACAATAGAGAAATCTGCCTAATAATAACGACAGTAGTGAGGAATCTCTAGACCTATTCACGAGGGACGAATAGTTACGGAAACGGCCGCACTAGCTCTCGGCGGATAGTCCCGAACATAGCCGACTCCTGCCGACCACACACACAATACAAATGCAAATATCTCGGTTAATATTCAAGATACAGAATAAATGTATAGACCAATATTTATAGGAAGTTTAATTTGCAATACGACTGATTCTATACAATTTTTCGATCCGACACATAATAACGGAGATATTTCGAATTTTCAAAAATCCGTAATAAATAGGTAGGTAGACCGGAAAGACAATCAATTAATGAAATATATCTGAAAATAACATATTAATTTTATTGTAAACAATTTACTAAATCTAGTGCTGAATTCATTTGTAATGAATTAGGATCATTTTATCTCAATTTTAGTAACCAAAAGAAGGGGACGAGGTCAACAGAACGTATTTGCATATATCTCACAAAGTAAAAGTTAAATGAAAACAAGATTTGGTACTTAACAAAAGAATGAATTGTAATGAAGTTGTTCATGAAATAACAGCTTATTATTAATATAACATGAGTAGAACTGGGGATTTGCTGAAGGCTGAAAAATGCAAATATCTCGGTTAATATTCAGGATATAGAATAATAGTATAAGACAATATTTATAGTAAATTTAATTTGCAATAAGATCGGTTCTATACAATTTTTCGATCCGAATAACACAGACAGAGATACTTCGAATTTTCTAAATTCTTCCCTCTAAACCCCCCCCCCCTCCCCCTGGTCCGATTTCAGCCGTTAACGAACTTTCTTTTTACATAAAACGACTAAATATCAAGTTTTGTAACGATTAAACAATAATTAGGCATTTGAAGAAATATTTCAAAAATCGCATCATGAGTAAGACCTCAATAGCTGATTTCCCTTGAGGGAAATCTGCTAATATTTGTCTGTTACCGCTCTAGCGGCCGCAATTCTATTTTAATCGTTACCCAACTCCATATATAAGCGTTATATGTAAAATGAAAGATAAAGGTCGTTAACGGCGATAATCTGACCGTGGGGGTGTTAGAGGGGAAGAATTTCGAATATTCAAAATATCTTTGTTATTATACGTCGGATCGAAAATGTATACAGAACCAATCTTATTGAAAATTTGATTTCCTATAAATGTTGTTTTTCACATATTTTCCCTATCATTAATATTAACCGAGATATTTGGATTATTTTAGTTTTTGGCCTTCAGTAGGCCCCCACTCCTACTCATGTCATATTAACAATTAGCTGTTATATCATGAACCACTTTATTTTAAGCTTAAATACCAAATATTGTTTTCAAGAAACCTTTACTATTTGAGATACATGCAAATTTGTTGCGTGATGGCGTTATCAATTAAGATTTTACGTCCTTGTTTGGATGATGTTACATGATCTATACCATACTCGATATTCAACAGTTTCAGTCAACACTGAAGATCATATTTGTGATTGACTGAAGTCAGACCTTCTCGAATGGTAGGGTTTAGAGAGGGGGGGGGGAATCGAAAATTCAAAATACTGTACTTATTATGAGGCAGATCGTATATGTTATACGGCCAATCTTGTTAACCTGTTGATGCTCTACAATTGTTGCGTTATTCTTCATTTTTTCGTGACTTAAGTATTCAGCGAGTTAATCGTACTGTTTTGTTTTCAGCCTTCAATGTCCTTCCCCTCCTCCCACCGCTCCCTTCTACTCATCTCTTTATTACATTGAAATAGGAAATATGTTGTGATATGAGATCAAAAGTGTATTATACTAGCACGCGGGAAATCTAATCTGATGCGTGATTGACTCTGGTTAAGTTCAGCTCCGTTGTTTGAGCTCAATACAATTGTTGAGTCCCACTATAGTTTTTGTATGTATAACATACGTTGTTTTATTTATATCAAAGTGAACAAATTTTACGTGAGTTTAAGTGTTTGCCTTAATCTCACATGGTAAAACCAAAGTGGCGAGTTCGATTCTCACCTTGGTAATCTTGCTTTATATATCAAAATAAACAACTTTTACTAAGTGCAGATTTACCGAAAGCCCAATAGGAAACGAAATAATGCGATGTTTCATTTCATGGCTCCCTTATTAAGTCCACTCCTGTTCGTCTCTGAAATATTAATGTTGCTTAAAGTCTAAGTTGGGTTATAAGTAATACTCGTACCAAGTTTCATAAAATTTGGTTAGATAGTTTCAGCGTGAATAGGTAACAAACAGACAAGCAGGAACCAAAGCCACAAACTAGAGATATCTTGTCCATGCATTACTGGGCTGGCAACTCTGTAAGGGACCCGGCAAAATTAGTCGTGGCCCTCCCCCCCTGGCGGAATGTTTGATACTAAATATAATACCAACAATTTTTTATTTAGTAATACATACATAACATAATACCTTTACCAGCATGTTTTAATAAGAATATTTTATTTATTGAAAGATTTTAGGCTATTACAAAAATTAATAAATCTAAATTTGCCTGTAATAATAATTCAGGTAAATTAGTTACTTACAAAACATTAGAATTGTTAAAAACAAAAAAAATAAAAACAAAAAAAAAATAAAAAAAAAACCTGTAAGAATAGCATAAACTGCAAAATACAAACATAACATTTACTAATAGAAATATGTATTAGCGATTTATTTACAAATGCAAACATATATTATTTGGGATTTAATTAATAATAAAATTAAAGACTTTTTTAATTTAACTTTTTATTTTCTTCATTTGAGACCCTGCTCCCCCCCCAGGGCCGTGGGCCCTTTGCATTTGCCGACCAGCCGACATGTCTAGTCCGGCTCTATGTCCATGGCACGTGAAAAAGTATAATGAAATTTCGAGAAAAAAAAAATCAATGTACAGAGGTTACAATTTCATATACGTATAGATGTATATTTTGTCCTGTTTCTCCTGGGTAGGATTGATAGACATTCGAAAGTTTTTGAAATTCGGGTCATTCGAGTAGAACCTAAATAGCTGATTTCTCTTAAGGGAAATCTGAGAAAAGTTCTTTTTGAGAATGTTTTGCTGTTTAAACAGTTTGACAAAATTATTATTCTTATTTTTTAGGTTTTCCTCTGCTCATTATGGTTGTTAATCTTCGAAACACCAACAATGAATTGTATTGACTTCCGTATCAAGACTAGGGAATATTTTGTCTCCAATGATAATGAAGACCAGAGAAAGGTATTTATCTTATGTCACTTTGGATTCACAACCTATAAACACAGGCAAAGACAAGCATGCACGTACCCACACGCTCTACATCATAATATGTATATTAAGAGTCTAATGCACTTTGTTGAATAGAATGTATCCAGTGGAGTGAATGATACCGTTCCTCAAATAGATATTACTGATTTTGTTTACCAAGATGAAGGCATACTTGTGAAGGATGTAAGTAAAGATTTATTTATACATAAATAAACTATTAACATTATAATCAGATTATTTTATTTATTTATATTTCCGGAGCTTCGCAACTATGGAGACATTGATCTAAACAAAAAAGTCCGTCACGCAGTGGCTGCGTAAACTAAGCAGGTTTCCCACGTGAAGTTTTACAATAGAGAAATTCCACGAGAGGCGAGAAGATAATGAAACGGCCGAACTAGCTTTTAGCGGGAATGACACTTCGTCCGTTAGCCGCCCAGGATTTAATAAAAATGCAAATATCTCGGTTAATATTCAAGATAGAGAATAAATGTATATAACAATATTTATAGTAAATTTAATTTGTAATAAGATTGATTCTGTATAATGTTTCGATCCGACGTATAGTAACGGAGATATTTCGAATTTACGAAAATCCTCCCCTCTAAACCCCTCCCACTGGTCCGATTTCAGCCGTTAACGAACTTGATCTTTCTTTTTACATAAAACGACTAAATATCGAGTTTGGTAGCGGTTAAACAAAAATTGCGACCGCTAGAGCGGTAACAGACAAATATATATATATATATATATATATATATATATATATATATATACAGTTTTGAACGGACCTCATTTTCGTCATCTACTAGGTAGGATCAATGGACATTTGAAGAAAAATTTCGAAAATTCCGTCATGAGTACAACCTCAATAGCTGATTTCCCTTATGGGAAATCTGCTAAAAGTCCATCACGCAGGGGCTGCGTAAACTAAGCAGATTTCCAATAGAGAAATATGCAGTAGTAGTACCGAATCTCTAAACCAATTTTACGAGAGCCGAACATTTACGGAAACGCCCGAACTAGTTTACGGTGGTATGTTACGTTATCCGCACACACTTAATAAAAATGCAAATATCTCGATTAATATTCAAGATATAGAATAAATGTATATCACAATATTTATAGTAAATTTCATTTGCAATAAGATTGATTCTTATAAGTTTTCAACCCGACATATAGTAACAAAGATATTTTCGAAATTCCCCCGGTTAAACCCCCCCCCCTCTCCACTGGTCCGATTTCAGCCATTAACGAACTTGATCTTTCTTTTTACATAAAACGATTAAATACCGAGTTCAGTAACGATTAAACAAAAATCGCGATCGCTAGATCGTTAACAGACAAATATACACACACATATATATATATATATATATATATATATATATATATACACGACTAAGGAAGGAATAGAAAGTCAAAGATGAGAACACGTTCAGTGTGTCATTCCATGGTGAAATTTAATTAGCTTACAGTAGTACTTGAGTGACGGGTATTAACCGTCCCTTATGGGGCTGTCTGCCGTCAATAAAGAATTTAGTCTTGATATCAGCCTTACTTTTGTTATCATTGTATACTTTATTCAACTCTGGTATAACTATTCGTAAATACTAAAAGGATGAAAAGTTTAGAAATATGTGATTCCCATTTGAACAAATTTCGTGGTTTCCCCAAAACTTCATAATAGGCCTTAGAAAATAAATAATTTAAATGTAGGTGATTCATTTTTACGACGCAACCCATTTTGAACCTATTCCACTTTGGTGTCATCTTGTGTCTTTAGGGACAAATATTTTTCACTTTTTCGCTCTGGAGTTTTCTTCCAATCAAAGTTGTGGTCGATGAATCGATGTCGTTCTCCAGTTCCCAGATGAAGTTATATTCAGTTATCACGTCCAGTTGAGAGTATATTTTGAATACTTCAGCTCCAGGTCTTGACATTTGTATGAGTCCTACGATTTGGCTTATTCAATGAAGTAAATTCGCTGAAAGTGTGTTAATGTGATGGAATGAATACTCAGCACTAAGCATTTGAATATATATCCCATGCAGATATCACTAATGGTATATTTTCTAAAATTATTTTTTAATTTTAGATCTTATATGAACAGAATGGAACAGATAGTGGGATGTATAATGAAGATCTTTTTGAAGGAGACATATTACTACAAGATGTAAGTATTTTGTAATTAAAACAAATAATGTCCATTTATTTCTCTTATGAATTATTCTGGTACATAATCTCATTTTCTTTGGAAGCTTATGGTTAGCCTGCATTGTTAATACGTTTTTTAAACATGAACTCATTCTTCTTTATGAAACGACACAAGCCATAAATCTCTGAAGAATATTTATCATCTATTACATATAATGTAAATATTTTTCAATCAGAACGATTAGCAGACTCCAAAAACGAAATCAGATAATGAAGTTGTTGTACATACGAGGAATTTTTGATAAATGTCTTGACATTTCCATTGATCCTGCCTGAGAAATGACGAAAATGAGGTCTGTTCAAATTTATATGTATGCAAAGTGAAATTGCATTTGTAGATTTAGAAAAAAGCTTTTGATATCGTTAACTTGAAACTGATGTTTGACAGCATGCTTAAAATAGGAATAGATTGGAATAACGGAAAGTTATCTTGGACAGTTGGAATCATCGCTGAAAACAATGATAGTAGAGCTGAAGTGGATAGAAATGTAGCGAAAGTATAATTCATATTTACCGGGCTTTTCCCTCTCCTGTTTCCGGAGTTGAAAAGCGCCAAAAACGATCAGTTCCGCTTCGACGTTGGTATTTTGTATCTGTCCATCTGTTTTCGACTAAAAACAAGTGGGATACTTGAACGCTTGTAATTCAACCGAAGACTCGTTGCGACGCATTTCGGACGCACGGAAGCAGTGGGATCGACATCGTCAGTGGGAGCGCGCTGCAGAAGAGAATCTCAATTATGAGTTTCATATTTGAGTTCGCCTCTATGAATATCATACCCTACAGTTTACAATGAGTTACACCAAATTAAGTTCAGTCGTGACAAATACAAATTTGAACGAACCTCATTTTCATCATCTGGGTAGACTCAAATGAGAAATGAATCGAAAATCGTGCCGTGAGTGCAATCTCAATATCCAACTTCCCTTGAGGAAAATTGGATAAATGTTGTTAAGCCACTCAAAAGTCCCTTACATATTGTGTTATATGCTCTATTGTTTTAACTATCTAAATTTTAATAGCTATACTTATTTAAATGAAGATGGATTTACAGAAACAAATTATTTAGTATTCCTATGAATCCCCAGTATATGATTGTTGTTCATTAAAATAAATTATTTATTTTCCTTCTCTTTCAGCCAGAAGGTAAAAATGCAGTTAAAAATGGAAATAAGTTGTGGCCAAACGCCGCAATAGTTTTTAAAACAGCAGACGATGTAGGTAAGCTATTAATGAATTTTTAGCGAAAAACAGATCAGATTGTGTGTGCGCGTGCGTACGTGCGTTCAAATAATGTGGTTTATGACATAACTGCTTATTGTTAATGGGACATGAGTAGGAGTTATAGCATGAAGCACTTCATTACAAGGTTAAATACCAAATATTATTTTTAATAAAGCTTTATTATACGAGATACAAACAAATACGTTCTGTTGACCCGCCCCCCTCCCTCTTCTTTTGTTCTTGGATTACTAAAATCTGAGTGATTAAGATAGAAATTTTTCTGATTCATTTCAAAATTACTCCACTAGCTATAGTAAATAGTTCTTAATAAAATGTTATATTCAGATATATTTCATTAGTTGTTTTTCTTTCTGGTCAAGAATAGTATTATCAGTGCTGCGAAGTTGGCTAGCCTGTTTGTTTACAATTCAGACGCTTTCCGTTGTAGAGATTATTAACTTGTACATTAACTGAAAGATTCCTGATTACCCGTTTGTATTTATTCAATTAACATTTGCGGTAGTGTTACCAGTGTGGACATTTATCTATTGTAAATCTTCGCATAGGAAATCTGCTTAGTTTACGAAGCCCCTGCATGAAGGACATTATTACTTATCAGATGTTCTCTTTAAGTACTTTACCTTTATAATTACTAAACATCCCACACACCACTAATATTTTATTTAATGTTTCTATAGGCTTCTTACTGCCAGATAAATAGAGAATAGATGTTATGATGAAATCATTTAAGTATAATATTCAAGTATGCGTGTGTGTGTGCTAGTTTACATTGCGTCTGTAGACTTTTAGAAAATTTCCTTCCTAGGAATCAAAATAGTATCTGAAATTTTATAAAAATAATCAAGTATAAAAAAATGGTTATCAATACTCAATAATCATGAAAAATAAAAGGTTTTCAATAACAAGGCAAATAAAGGGTTATCAATACTCAATAACCAAGACAAATAAAGGGTTAGCATACTCAATAATCAAGACAAATAAAGATTTAACTCTCCAGTATGGCAATGGGTTAGTTCCGCCAATATATGATACATTTGTCTTACTTAATGTGGGCACAGTCATTATTACACCAAGCCTGGCAGCCTAGCGGATGCTTCAAGTCTGTCAAATGTTGAATGTCAAAAAAGTGAAAAATTTAATCAAATCCAAGAAATATTTCTTTTGTAGAAGTATATTTCTATTATTACCCTGGCACCCATTTCAGTAAATGCTTTAATAAGTTTCCTATTGCTAGAAATGAAATATGGAAATAAGTAGCAAATAAAGAAAACATTAATTTTATGTTTATTTTAATTTCAACTGCTTGATATAATATTGATTATTATATTTATAGTTTACAAAATATAAACAATTGATAAATTTACTTGTGTACATATTCTTGAACTTTTCTATAATAAAATATAATTTTTAATACTCTTACAGGTTCTTTTGTGAGCAAATGTTTCTTACTGAGTGAATCTGAAGACATAAATAAATTTGTTTATATTTTATAATTCTTATCAAAACTATTATAATAATTTCTTTTATTTAATTTCTTACAAGGGTGCCCAGATTCAAGACAGTGCAAAATATTAATGCACGCTATGGATGTTTACCATAAAAAAACATGCATCCGATTTAAAGAATGGACTGGGGAACGAGATTTTGTTGAGATATTTTATAACAAAGGCAATAGGTGACATTCTATTATATATACACTATTAAATAATCTAAGCAAATTTTAGAAAGTGTGTGTGTGTGTGTGCGCGTATATATATATATATATATATATATATATATATATATATATGTGATTTATTTAATTAAATAATTACTAGGTGTTAGTCCTTGCAGGACTTATGCCTCTACTACTTTTTTAAGTGATAGCCCAGCCTCTACAAGCAAGTCCTCCCACTGACAGCAATCTGACCATTGCCTCGCTCCACCTGATGTACCATTCAGCATTTTCTGGGTAGTCTGCCAGGCTCCATCCTCTCAAAATGGTCTAACCAGTGCAATCTGGCATTCTCAATAGCACAGTCGATATCTGAATTACCACATCCATAAGACCAAATCCATAATCCATGAGTCCAGTGTTCCTTCTTTGGACACCATCCATTTTGACCACACAGGTCCAAATATCTTTCTTAGGCCTAATCTCTCCCAGACCAGTAAGCCTTTTTGCTTTCCAATATAAACTCTTTATGTGCACCTAATAATGCTGTAATATTTTAGCAGTCACATCAACACATTTTCAGCATCCTTCAAGTGCTATGTGAGACTATTGTAAATGATAACAACAGGAGTTTTACTGATGGCCGCATTCATAGTGGGGTTAAACTGTATAAATGACAACAGATATCCTTTCATTAACCCAGTGGTAACCGCAAAGACAAGGGATTTCGTTGTTCATGTAGAAAGAGTTCAGCCCACTGACCGAATTCCAGCTTTAGGATTTTGATGTCCTTTAGAACTCACTTGAGCTTGAAAATCACTCAGCACCTCTTTGTGTTTTCAAGACTATAAGCTATCTTTTTAATATGAATTAGTCTTTCCACTCCTCTTGTTTTCACATTATGCATTGTATGTAATTTGTGATTTTCTTTGGAGCATTCTTAGCTATATATTACTGTCTTCTCAAATTCATTATCAAACCAGGGATTCTTCTTCACCATTTACTGGTCCATCATCTTACACACCACCTTACTCATTGTTTTCTGAACATTTCCCATCTTTTTTCGATACTGTCGTCTTCATGGTACCATTGCTGGTACTGAGTTTGGAGTCTTCCTTGTAGATATTCTTAACTCCCACTTGTAAAAAAAATGTCTGTTCCAAAACAAAACATCTTTTTGTTGTTTGTTTTTTGGTGCCAGCTGCTGCATTTACATAGCCAAAGCTAAGAAATATGCTGCACAGTCAGCTCTCATTTATCTGAAATTTGAGTGGAATGGTACATACTCAACAAAATAGTCTCTTTCATTCCATTGGCTTACCCATAGTTTCTTTGTACATCTCTTTTTGAGGGAATATAGTGGTCATGACTTTCATATCTGCGATAACAAACTCTATAGTTAGGACACTCATTCATTGGTTGACTTATGTTATCTGTCAGCCGGTTGTTGGTCTAAAGTAATCTTTCCATCCTCTCTGAGAATTTAAGCTGCTTAATACCAATTTTGTATATCATCATACATCTTGGCATGCATACTGATCAAAGATATATTGTAGACTTTTCCCTTTAGACTGATTCTGAAGATCCTGCCACTGATACAGCAGTAGTGTATACTAATAGTTCATATCAAAGACTTTTCTAAATCATATACCTTGTGGCTCGCTTGTTCCACAGATTACTACCATTTATTAAGGCATAGTCTGTCAGGTAGACTATTTCAGTTTCTCTCCATCAGATCTCCAGGTGCCCACAATATCCTTGTTATATTGTACTAATACAGTCTCCAAAATATTACTCGCTCTTCTGCTGCTCGGCCAATCCAAGTCCAATATTGAGTTTAAATTTTTTTTCTTCTTCTTTGGTTTCTTTTAATTTTTATCTGCACACATAAGAGTACCAGATGTTGGCTGGGATCCCACCCTAGCATATCCAAAGGGGTCACAATTCTTTTTTCATTGTACTCAGTTAAATATTCCATTCTTGTTGATTACAAGCAATGTTTTTTTTTTAGAGATGCAAATGCATATTCCCCACACTCAATTCTCCTCCTTTATCTATGCTTGGGATTGTCAACAAATGTGATTCTTACATTCCTGTTGGCACCAGAAATAGCCGCAACAGTCTCCTGGTTAGGGCCCTAATAATAGCTTTCTTTAATAATTACGATACATATATTTTTTGAGTGATTTGTTAGGAACATGTAGTAACAGTTTATACTAATTTTTTATAGAATAACATTAAATTTATATAATTATTTTTTAAAATCTGGAATTTTTAGTGGAGCATGTTGGTCTGGTGTTGGAAGGAATGGTGGTCTACAAAGGTTGTCTCTTGGGTATCGCTGTTGGTACTTAGGCATTGCAATTCATGAGCTTGGCCATGCTGTTGGTTTCTGGCACGAGATGAACAGACCTGATAGGGATCAACATATTATCATACACTGGCGCAACATACTTCCAGTGAGAAATTTTATCAATTATTAATTAATAGTTCAGAAAATTTCAAACTAAATATTTTAATTTTTAATAGTTTTGCATCAGTTAAAATTAATTTCTAACAATTTTTTAAATCTAATAGTACTTCTTAAGCCCTCTATACTTTTTAATTAATACTGATTTCATAAGTTTTCTTCTAGTATTCCATTGATAGAAGTTGTTCCCTTCTTCATGTATCATTTCAAATTTTATTTTATTTCGGAGGTGGTAACATTTTCTGCAGTCTGTTAGTAAGTGTTTAATGGATAGCTCTTAGCTACTTACAGTACTGGTAGGTTAGTTTTCTTTGGTCTATCAATTAGTGGAATTGACTTACGTAACCAATTTTCAGAATGGTTTCTACAGGCCTTACAACTAAAACAAATATTTTTTAATCTAAAACTTTCCTAATAAAGAGCTGATTTATTTTTCTTTGAGTTCTTAGGGTTTTGCTTCTTCATTTATTAAGAATTCACCCTCAACAGTTAGTACATTGGGAGAACCATTTGACTTAAAGTCGATAATGATGTATGACGAATATGCTTTTTCTAAGGTAAGTGTCATAGGAGCATTTTTCCATGCTTAGAACTAATGATCATAACATTATAATTATATTATAATATAATTGTGCAATAATCATATTTTGTTTAATATGATTATTATTATTGAAGTTAAATATCAAATAATTTAATCTATAGAATTAAAGTTTGTTTTATTTTCTATTTGTTATGATAAATTCTATATTTAAGACTAAGAACATAAAATCATTTTTTTAAATAAAGGGCAAAAATATGGCATATTTTCTTGAAACGTGAGATACTTTCATTTTATTCCAGATATGATATGTAAATGAAATATGGATTTGCAAAACTAATTTAAATTTATACTGGAGGCATTACTCAAGAATATATTCCCACAGGAATCTACTTCACTATGTATGTGTTTTAACAGAACTTGGTGATATTCAATTTGTAAATGCTACAGGTCCATGCTAAAAAAGGACCTCAATATAATGATGATATTTGATCAAAACATGGTCTTAATGTAAAGCAACTAACTGATATGTGAATTATTAAAAAAATGATTTCTCTTCCAAAATCAAAAAAGGATTTGACTTCATGCTTTCACTTTGTGATTTTTTAAAACATAGATTGGTATTATTGAATGGAGAAACATCTAATGACTCTTGGTTTTGGATTGAAAAATTTGATTTGTTGATTGAAATTGATAACTCTGGAGGAAATTAAATCAAGGCGGAATAGAATTTTGAATTTAGAGATTAGAATTTGAAAAAATAAAAAAGAAGAGAAGAAAAAAATTGCACAATTTTTTTTTCAGGATGGAAGATCACAAACTATAGAAACTAAGTCTCGAGCAACAATTGGGCCTATCTGGAGGAAACGTGGTCTGAGTGATAGTGATATAAGACGAATCCATAAACTCTACAATTGTGATGGTAAGTTTATACTTTGAGTGATAAGAACTTTATACTCAAAGTAACTTTTACCAGTTTCTACAATAGTAAGTGAGAATAAATACTTATACAAACAAAGGCAATAAAAATCAAATTACCATAAGTTGTTTTTAGCTATTTATTTCATGTTTACACGCTAACTTATTAAAACATTTATAAATTTTGAGAACTATTTGAAATAAGAAATTTGATGGCTCTGAAATAGTTTTGAAAGTGATATAAGACTCGTGGTATGTTTAAGGGACACAATAAAATGGATGATCGTTGAAGATAAAAAGGCAATAGGACAATAGATGAAAACCTCATGAAACACTTTCCACTTCTTGTTTTTCAAACTACCTGTTTCATATCCTATATGATGCCTCTTCAGTAATTGCACATACATAATAAAATGAAGAGACACCTTAAAGGACATGAAACATATCGTAAGAAAAATAAATAAGTTCAAGATATTTCATGAGTTTTCCATATATTTACCAACCACATTTTTGCCTTCAACAAAGATTGGATTGAGGTTACATTTTGATAATAGAAAAAATATATGTATGTAGTCAACAATTTATTGCAGTGTATGAATTTGAAAAATTGTACCTCACCTTAATAAATTATCACAACATACGTGAACTTTCAATTCCATGTTCATTTTTTAAGATTAGTAACTGATTACACATTGAGAAAATGGTTTTAAGCATTGTTTGGTTTAAATAATTTATGAAATTTAAACAAATATATATTTCTGAGGATAACACAATATTACTAAAAGAGTATGGATTAAATGTTGTGTACAGACATTATCATGTAAAGTTAAATGAGAACTTACTATTTATATGTTTTAAAATTTACACCATTTAAAGTTTAGCTGTAGTTAAAAGTGCGTACCATCATTACTTTTGTTATGTGATAAAAGTGTATATGAGAAAAATTACTCTAAATCTGTGTTTTGCATCTGTAGCTTTCTGGTAACTATGGTAAGCTCTATATTTTCCTTGGGTCTTACAGAATAAACGTGTCTTCATCCCTTTATCCCTCTTCATTATTTAAAAGAATATGAACAATGTAAATAATGATCATTGATATTATTTGTCATTAAGAAGCATCATCTACCTCTTTCCCACAAAAAGCTGACCCAAGTTAGTGGGTGTGACCTGAGTTATCCTAGAGCTGACTGATTGTCTCTACTCAACTTCTACTCTTGCATGTTTTGGAAATTCAGCATTGTTTTGTTTAAATTATTGTAACTTGAGTTATTCTAAAACTTAAACCATCAGAATGATCTAATAATTTACTTATCTGGGTAAAATAACTCAGACAAAAGTTCCATAACCATAATATAATTTAGATTAAGAATGTGAGGGGGGGGGAGGGGGAGATTTATAAATCCTCAGCAACCCAATTCATACTTAGAACAATTAAATTCTAAAAATATAATGTTATTTGTTTTAATATGACAGAATCAATGAAAGTTTAATGAGGACTAGTCAATTGGTTTGTACATAGATAACAAACATCATTTAATAATTAAACAGAAGTAACATTTTAAAGGAATAAACAGGACACTAATTTTTGTACTTTTTATTTCTAAGTAACCTTACAATCTACTCAAAATATCAATGACCTCTAAAGACAAAGCCAGCTTTCCTAAAATAAAAATATTGAGGTCATTCAATTTGATTCAATTAAAGTTGATCTAAATTAATTCAGATATAGTTGTCAAATTAACCTTGCATTTGACATATATAATTTAATTTTTTAAATAATTATTAACCATATTTATAATTATAAAATCCGATTAATATTATTATTTAATTTTTTTTCTCCAGGATCTAAGGTTAAAGATGGATTTCCCTACAACTTTAAATGTGATTTCAGTGAAAATACTTGTGGCTTTAGGAATAGAGGGAAACTTTTATGGAAGTGGAGAGCTGCTCCTAAATCAAGTGAATTTCTTTATTAATAATGTCATTAATTATTATATTTTAATATATAATATTATTCTTTATTTATATTATATAATAAACATTATTTCATCACATTTATCAGTTGCCTTGTTCTTAAATCTATTCGTAAATGTATTTGTTGAGCAGACTAATATTTACCTATTCATTATATTACAAATAAGCCTATGTGAAAACAAAATAATGAACAAACACTTGATTATAATGTTATCCAGGAGGGTACATATTTGCAGCTGGAAACCAAACATCTTCAAATTCACAGCTAGTATCAGCGAATTTCCATCCAGTTGAAGAAACTAATTCTGATGACTTGGGGTGTTTAGCTTTTTCATACTTTCTCTCTGGATCTTCTACTATTAAAGTTAGTACAATTAAATTGTGAATTCATTTCATTTGAAAGAAACAGAAATAACATGAGACACTAATTGCAATTATTTAAAAAACTAATTCTATTAAACCTTATTCTAGAAAATGAGTGCTCACTTGATTCTGTTAGTAACTTCTCTTTTCGTATTACTATATTTGAGGAAGTCAATAGGATGTTTGATGTCTTCAAAGCATGACATTCAGGTCCTCACCCCTAAGATAATATTTCTGATGTGATTATTCTTTAAAATTTGTCCAATAAGCTTTATCCTCATTTTCTCCATGGTTATAAATAGTGATTCCATTTCCACTCAATTAGAACTTCCATAATTACTTTCAATACAACAGATAATATATAATAATAAATAATAATGTGATTTGTATACCACTTTTTATGTTTTATGTTATATGTTCAACAAGCAAATTATACTTGCATGTGTAATGTTATTTCTGATCTTCCTGAATACTTTGCTTATTAAGTTTAATATAAGGGATGAATAATTAAGAATTTATTTATATAAATATCTTGTTCTTTTGCACTAATTTCATCATTTTAGACCAATTGTAGATATTACATTTGCCACAAAATTGGTTATAAAACATGTTTAGGTCTATGTTATAATAACAGAGATATTACAAAATTTCTTATTTTAGCCCTTCTCTAAAACAATATGTAGTATTTAAGCTTGAAGTAAGACAATTTGTGGTAATCACAAATAATGGATGGGGCCTACTGAAGCTAAAAACTTAAAAATAAAAATATCGTGTTTAATATTAGAGTTAAAGAAAAAATGCATTACATTAATTTTACAATAATTCAACATTTTTATTTAACTCATAACCTCACCTTTTCCTAGTTCGATTTCAGATGTTAATGCACTTTACTTTTCATGAAAAACTTAAGTATCGAGTTTGACAGCTGTAAGCAGTTTGAATTTTAGAGTGGTAATAGACAAATTTATCCATATAAATTTGAATGGACCTCATTTTTATCATTCCATAGGCAAAATTGATGGGTGTTTGAAGGATTTTTTGAAGTATTACGTTATGATTGGAACC
This sequence comes from Riptortus pedestris, assembly GCA_019009955.1. Classification (NCBI taxonomy): domain Eukaryota; kingdom Metazoa; phylum Arthropoda; class Insecta; order Hemiptera; family Alydidae; genus Riptortus; species Riptortus pedestris. Next base: position 117,263,206 of record CM032228.1, read on the forward strand.
TCAATAGCTGTTAAAATCTATAAAAATTGCTAATAGTTTTTTAGGCGAAGTAGAGGTTGCAAAAGTCATTATCTCAGTACAAAATAAAATGTTCAAATGTAGCACTTAGGTAATGGTTTACAAATGTTTATTATTTCCTACTTAATGCCAGTTTATAGAAAGAAAATTGTTGGATTCTCAATTTTTTTAGCAATTACTATGGTGGTCATTACCATATTTTTCTAGGTGTAGAGGAGATAGTTTTAAATCACCTAATAGTGAAACCAGTGAAATTTTCTAGCTTAACATTGTATTTAAGGACATTTGAAAATGCTTCATAGGTAGATTTTATTAACTCTGTAAAATATAAGAACATGAGATTTACAAAATATATAAATCTTTGGCACAGGAATTTTTTGTTAGAAAGAGATTGTAAAATAGAGTTGTGACAACAGACAATTATTTAAATAAATATAATTGAGAATAGAATTGGTTGGGTGAAATATTTTTCTTAGCTGCATGAAGTTTTTCATGTGTTAATGAATGGATGGGGAAGGGATAAGGATCTGCATATGAGATTGCAGGCAGTGTTGAGTTCCATGTGAGTGGAGCAAACTGAATGACAATTAATGAGTCATATTGAATGTCTTCCCCTTTGGGTAGAGGTCATAATTCGGTACATGCTTTAGCTGTAGTGAGAAGTAATTATCAGAGCCCCAACCTGAAATGTGATCAAAGCTAGTGGAGTTGTGGGTTGGACCACTACTTGGTTTCGGCTGGGTGCTGGCCTCAGAAAGATGTTCGGTTTTCAGAGCGATCAGCAAACAACATTTACTAGGAGGGGCTCCAATACCAGTATGTCAGCCAGCCATGGAAACAGTACCAGATCATCAATGGGATCATGAAAACATTGGGATAACTTAGCAATCATGAGTCAAGCAATGAGAATGGTATATGAATTATACAGTTGGCTATGCCAAGGATAGGTCATTGCTGCTATGCTTCCTCACAACTAGCAACCAAACGAAGATAAACAAATAATTATTATGTTTAAGTTCAGGTGGTCAAACAAACCACATTTTATTGAGTGCCAAATATTCCCATCATGTTTCCGAGGTTTGAAACTACTGGGGGAGAGTTCAAATAACTCGAAGCTGATCTTTTTTAGGTCAGCTTTTGCAAAATTTAACGAGTTTGCAAAGAAAATTTTCAGAGCTACTCCAGTGCCACCAATGAACCCTTAAATATGAAATTGAATAGGAAAGGCAGAGGAAGTTGATTAATGATGAATAAATGGCATGGTGGTAAAAAAGAACTTTCTTGATAATGAATTAAAGGAGGCCTTTCAGAAAAGGAACAAGGTAAGAGTGAAAATGCTCAAATAAAAAATAAAAAACAAGCACACTACATAGATACTCCGAAAAGAGTAGAAGTGCAAAAGATTACTACATAGTAAAAAAATCATTTTCAGACATAAAAGAGCCAGAAGTTCCATAAGGACATCTAAAGCCTAAGGCAGGGAGGGGGATACAGTCAGTGGGCTGAATTCTGTCTAGCTATGCAAGGAAATGTTCTCGCAGAAAGTGATCAAGAAAATGTGCTAAATTTTTGTACATGTTGATTGGTTTTCTATTGGATGAAAATCTGTAATGAGGATATTGAAGAAGCTGAGCTACTTGATAGAGATGAGATGGAGGAAATTGTTTTACCTCTGAAAAATAACAAAAGTTCAAAATCCCTATGGAACTGCTGACATATGCAGAAGTCATTATTAGTGAGGAGGTTATCAGTTGATTTATGAAAATGGGTAAAATAAAAAATGTCACACAAGAATAGGAAAAAAAATGCTCCCTTATGCGTAAAAAAAAAAAAAAACACAAATTCAGTTTGCAAAAAGAAATGAGGTTCTTCTTCTGGAAACCATTCAGATCCAGTCCATGGCCATTTGTGGAGGCATTGGAAGGGTTGGACACTTGTAGACAAGCTGAATGAGGACTACAGATCACCTCTTTTCAATTATACAAATGCTTTAAAAAGACCTTAGAGTAAGATATGGTCTTCCAACAGGCAAGTGATTATATGGGTAGGGAGGAAGTGCATGAAATATTACTGTCACAAAGAATGTCTATCAGTCAATCTTATCAGATTAATAAGAATGACTCGGAAAGAGAGTTTTTGAAGGATCTATATCTAATATGGTGTTGCCAATGGCATTAAGGTTACCATTATCTGTAGCCAAGGAGACCCATTATCGTGGCTTAAAGTCACCCTGGAAATCATAATTTGAAAAAATAAAAATAGTGTACTGATTGCTGGTAGAAGTATCACAGCATTGGTTGTTGCTGTGGATGAGTTTACACAACCATCCCAGTATTTAGAACTTAAAAAATAAGTATAGAATGTCTAGACGGACCATGGAAATTTGTAGCCATATAGAATTATTATTTTAAAAATTTGAAAAACATATATTAATTCAAATGATATATGTGCAAATAAAATGTTTTACTTTAAATGGAAGTGCAGTATCCTCATTTTATTTACAGGTACCATTTCTAGTATCTGGCTTTATTCCATTATTATTTTTTTCATAGTTTCTTGGCAAGGGTCACTAACAAAAACTCCTTTTTGGGTCATTGAACATCCCCAGTGTGGAAGGTTCTTATCAACAACTGTAAGAGGGAACGAGAACTTCATAACAAAAAGGAATGGCCCCTCAAGAGCTGGTATACAGGCCACAAAACAGGTAGGGCAATATTGAATAAAGTCTGCGTGGGGGGGAGGAGTTTTTTTTTAGTGACCCTTGCCAATAAACTATGAAGAATATTTGAATATTGGGTTCAGAATAAGAAAAATTATTGTTTTTGTGGTGGGGAGGAGTTTCCATCAGTAAGGTTTGGAGTAAACTGCATGTCAGTCCTTCACTCAGGGGCAGTACAAAATAAGCAGATTTTGCATGTGTTGGACATGTCAGAAGATTTGAAATTGTACATTATCCATTTTTCCTGTAATAAGAAACCTAAGTAAACAGAACTTGAGATACAGAAGCTGGACATGAGATATCTACAGGCTCAGGACCTCTATGTGTAAATTGCATTTGTAGGAATGAGGATTTACTAACGACTGAAAACTAAAGAAATGCTAATAGCTAATGTTAATATCCGAGTTAGACAAAAAAAATATGTATAGAACAATTGAATAAAAAATTTAATTTGTAACAAGATTGATTATGTAATACTTTTTTATCCAGCTCATAATAACAGAGATGTTATTTTTAATTTTTTTTAATTGTTTAACCCCTCTAAACTCCCCTCCTTGTCTGATTAAAATATACTTTATGTTTAGGTCTGAAATAAGACAATTCGTGGTATATTGGTATGTTGCTAATGTGAAATGAGAAAGGGGGGTTTACTTAATGGTGGCTTATGAAAGAAGGCTTCTCAGTAAATGTTAGTCAGAGGAAAGATGTATTTTACAACAATTATGGAAAATTAAATTTATAATAAGATTGGTCATATAACATTTTTGACTCAAAATAACAGATATTTTGAATTTCTGTCCCCCCTCTCTTCCTGGTCCGTTTTCTCCCATTAATGAACTTGATCTTTCTTTTTACATGAAAAGAAGTAATAACCAAGTTTGTTAATGATCAAACAAAAATTATGACCCACTGTCAGAGCGGGTACAGAAATATATATGTATATGTTATTTTGAATGGACCTCATTTTTGTGATCTCCAACATAGGATTGATGGGCAATTTTTCAAAAACTGTGTCATGTGTACATCCTCAATAGCTGATTTCCCTTGAGGAGATCTGTTACAAGCATTGTGTACATGGATGATGGTGACTTTTATCAATATTATACCTTGACCTTCGAGTAAATACTTGAGTGTGGTGACCTCGAAATAAAGAAGAGATTCTGGAGAAGCACACCACACACAAACAGGTCATTTGACAGGATATTTGCTGACCAAATATGCTTCCAACCAAAAGGAAGTGCGGCAGCTCTTGGCCCTTTAAAGGCTGTTATACCACAAAATTTAGTTTATTTATTTTATTATTAACTTTACTTATTTTTAAAATGTTCACATTAAGTTATAACTCCAATTTTATTAAGAAGTAATAAACTTTTTTTATATTAAGGTAAAACAGGAAGTCTTGTCTTCTGTGATAGACTTGAGACAAGGATTTGGAACTGATTTGTGGATTTCAAATAATTCCAAAGAAGGTTGGGAGAATGTCCAAACAAGTATTGATCTCAGTAAACCACACAGAGTAAGCATAATACATTTAATTTGTTCATCATTAATTATTGAAAAGATATATTTTAATAACTTTCTCTACTACAAGCAGCTGTTGAGATTCTTGTATGAGTGATTAGCAAATATTGTTGTTGTATATATGTGTGGTTAGTGGGTGAGAATGGTAGTAAGCCAAAATGCTTTCTTATATTTGGTGATCGGGAAATTCACACAAGTTCTGACAGCATGATGTGAGAAACTAGGAACTTAATTTTATTTACTGTGCCAGTCAGACACTGAACGGGTTTTGACAATTTTTGAAAAAACTGGTAAGCCAGTATAGAGTCTACAACATTAATGTCAACTGTACATTGAATTCGTTGACAAAGGATGTAAAGGCAGTCAACTTTTGGAATCCACAGTAGGTAGGTGCAAGAAGTGGTGATTATCATGCTGTTTTGGTATGTTTTTATCACTTGATAGTTTAGTTTGTTTAATTCTGATTAATTTTTTTTAACTTTAGCAATGCTCAATTAAACGGCACTGCACTGATCTTCTCAAAGATAATGGTACTGCACTGTCCCTTTACTTTTACATGGCACTACACTGTTCTTTACATAAAACGGCACAACACAGTTTTTCACATAAAACACTTCATGTGTTTGCACTGTTCACTAAAGCTGCACTGAACGCACTGTTGATCACTTGAAGAGAGAACCAACTAACTCTGACGAGCTGAGCCACTTTCATAACCAGGCGGTAAACTTCAAAGGGGAATGCCGAGAACGATCTAGACCATCTCTCGGCTCCTTTCATCTACTTCTTACTTCTTAAATATGTGATTAACTCTGTTTAATTTTTCTGTTCTTTGTTTTTGTAACATTATGTATATATTACTAACTTTGAGGCTGCTCAATTAAATTGAATTGCTAAAACACACAGCATATTAAAATCAATTCTAAAGACTATAATAACAATAACAACCCAAAATCCAGGGGAGTTGGAGTGAGGAAGATTTATTCCCCCTTCTGTTGAACTAGTTGTGGGGTACTAGAAGGGCAAGGGGGAACATATCCGCTCCTCACTATCTTTCCTAGAGTTGCTCCAGATTCGTTTGTCTTTTCCATTGAGACCATAAAGTCAGGTTCCACTTGATCAGGTGGTTACATCTGCAATAGCAGGTATCACTGTCTCTTGAGCAGGTCCTGAAATAAACCTGACTGGCTTAGCCTATATCCAAGTCTTTCATCATTTAAATTGCTCAGTGTTTAAATTACCTCATTACCTGAGTTAAATCAATATATACATATAAAATAAAGTTAATATATTACATTTTGTGCAGTCCTAAATTTCATAGAACAAAAAAAAATTTGAAGTGTATAGAGAAAGCTATCTCCATAGTCCACGAGGGCAAAAAAAGAAGAGAAAAAAATGTGTGTGTGTATGTGTGCATGGATGTGTATATGTATGTATGTGTGTGCGTGATAAATAAATATAGAATCGTCCCAATTATTTCGACAAGGAATGAGGAAAACATAAAAATAATAAAACTTTTTATCAGGCCATACTATTAATAACCATAGTTTTCGTGGCTATAAACTATTAGATATTAGAAAGTGTAAAGAACAATGTTAAGTATTTATATATATATATATATATATATATATATATATATATATATTGCATCACTTGTCATTGTTTTGAGGTACATCTGACCCGTGCAAATGCTAACTCATTTACCACGGAAAAACTTTATTGCTCATTCCAGAAGTTGACATACATAAAACAAACAGATAATTGCTTTAAAATTAAAAGTATTTTCATTTGTTGCAGGTTGTATTTGAACCTAGTTTTACTGTCAATGGTGTTGTAGCAATCAATAATGTTAAAATGACTATTGAAAAATGTTTTAACAGCAATAAAGTGATTTGAGGAGGTCTTGGTATGTACTTCGACTAAATAAATATTATTCTTACAACTTGTTTGACATTTTTGTTGATTCTCATGTCTCCGAAATCTTCTAACAAACCTTGTTAATTACACAATTTAAGAAAATGTAGTGTGCCACCATGTGATTCAAACATGCATTGTTCTAGTTAAGAGTTTCATTTGTTGCGCATGTCTTCAAATAAATTATTATATAGTAATTACGTATAATATTATATAATCCAAATACATCTAATGAAGATTGCTAGTTGAATTCATTTTCTAATAAGAGCCAAAATGATTTTGGTTCTAAGTAATATTTTTGGAGAAAAAACAAATGATTATTATGGGTATATTCGCAATAGTATTAAACTAAGCTAAACCCTCAATTAACAACTATATGCATCCATGTTTTAGTAATAGAAAATGTAGTTTAACATGATATTACTCTCAAAAATTTTTTTACATGTCCCTCTAAACCAAATAAACCTAATTGCTTCTTTGTTTAACTATTTCCTATCATAGTAAATTGACATATGAAAGAGGTGGGACTGATTCATGAATAGATTGGCCTCAATACTTTAAAGACGTTGAGATACTTTGAGAATATGCAAAATTAGTTCAAAACACATAAGGAATAAAGTTTTAATAATAGTTAATAACGTACAAATGCCACCTATCTGTAGTCTTGTCATTTACTGCAGTGTAAATTTTAGCAACTTTCTGGTTACCTTCTTCAGGCATGGCATTTTGATTTTAGAAATATGTCAAGAGACTTGATAAATCTCTCTGTTGGATGATTACTTATTTGGGTCTATCCATTGAGGTTGATCCCATCCCTAGTTCGCCAGATAATTGATCGCTGGTGTCCATATTTATAGGAGAGGCCTCATCATTTATATTTTGGAATTTTTTAAATGTTATAAAGCTTCACAGGACCTGTCTTTTCCAGGGAGTAACTTGTATTGATGTTGAAAGGTTAAGATTGTAACAAGATGTGCAATATTTATTTGCCTAAAACGAATATGTTCCCAAAGATTGTAATTGATTTTTTTCTGCTATGATTATAACCATAATTGTATTTGTGATTATGAGAATAATGAGATTAGGATAATCAGAAATAATATACATGGGACCTAATCTCAAGCTAGCAATTACAAGATTCTTCCCCTTTATTTTAACGAAAGTTAACAGATTCCATGATCTTGCTTTGGGAAAATGGAGGTAATTTCACTGAAATATAATGTGGAATCCCGGATTAGGTTAAGAAAATCTGTCATATTGGTATAAATATGAAAATTATGATAATGAATGTGAACACTCCTGTCTCACACATTATGGGAGAGAGAGAGAGAGAGAGAGAAAAAAAAAGTAAACTTCGAATAGGGTAGTGCAAGGACCAGTTCGGTTTTATAAAAATAAAGGGATTGTTTAGTGATTACATCAATCTAATTTTCATGAGTTTCAATTGGAAACCATTATAATTTTAATTTATTTCATTCATTAACAGCTATTACAAACATAATTCATCTAATAGCCTTGTTTTACTTCACAGATGTAACAAGTGAATGACTACATGTTACAGGACAAATGTGTTATGTAATGATAATGGCAGGATGATTTTGTATGTAATTTAATACAAACTTGGAGAAACCATTTCTATTTCAACACATCAATAATGGGCAACAAAGCTAGTATACAATGATATAAATACAATTTTTATTTATTGTTAACTGTTTCATCACGATTATTTTTCTAAAAAGTCAAATTTTATCACCCGGACTGAAAAGGGACTTACCTTTATATCTCTTTATTAGTAACTTGTGAACCTGCAGCTGTTGAAATGGTGTAATCAAATTAACTCTTTTTGTTATTGAGAGATAAAATATGAATATTTCTAAACAACCATTAAACATTTGAAACATTTTTTATAGTAGTCCTCTCTACTGAACACAACCTTAATATGACTAGAGAAGTTTATATTGGGATGCCAAATACACTTATTAAAGAGATAATTTTATTTATAATATTATAAATAATACATAATCCAACTAAGTTTTTGATTGAAAATAATATAACAAATTAAATATTTCTTTATAAATTGATATCAAAATGTATAAAGTTTGAACTTTTATATGTTTGCCTATCATTTCAATTATAATGATTACGTTTATATAATATAAATGTAGAATAAAATAAAATTTCCTTATTACAAAATTACACAAATAATTCCTTATTACATAAATAATAAAGACATCAATCACAGAAGATAATATACACTTAAATTATGGATTCATGAAATAATTTTAAAACAAGTAATAATAAACCTGCCTTATTAAAAAGACCTTATAGATGAATATAATTATAGGAATGAACAACTCCAGTAACAGGGAAGTACATAACTATAAATATGTAAACTAAAAAATTATAAAATAATCTCTAGGTACAATAAATAAATAAATATTTAAGTTACATCCAGAGTGTAAAAAAAAAGAAGAATGATATAACTGAAAAATTAAAATAATAATGCTCTTAATTTTTTTACTAAAAAGTTAGCTAAATGTAGTAAATAAACCAAAAAAAGCTATTTTGTAAATGTAGTTATTACTTTTTATTTTATTATGAATACTTTTACAAAGACCTTGAAAATTATAAATATGAATAGTAATTGGAAGACAAACATAGTCTACAATTTGTGACCTTTTTCATCCTACGAGAATGTAACAGATTACTACCGAAATTGAGATAACAGCTCATTATAGGAATCACTTAATCATTATTAGACTTTTTTTTTCAGATTGTCATTGATAGTGGCCTTGCCTCCGCTCTACAGATAGCATCTGTTTTTAACAGGTATCTCGTACTAAAGATTCAATATGGTCAATTTTAAATCTTTCTTAAAACCCCTTACAAGAAACATAATGTTTAGCATACATTTCTTCTCAGTTATACCACAGATGGGGAGCAGTAAATATCTCTGTAAAGTAAATTTGTTTCATAGCTGAAGTTTAATTTTTTTGCAGATGACAGAAGGCTCAAACTAATTGAAAATACAAATATGTTTTCCTCATAATCTCAAGAAATAAACATTATAAAATTTTAAAAGTCTGAAATTTGAGGTACACCACTGACCTAAAATATTAGTAATTCTATACAAATAATTCCAAAGAAATTTTCCCCACGATACGAGAGAGGAGTTTAAAAGAAAAAAACACTCTTGAACACATATGGTATTATTTTTTTGAGTTGATCATATACAATAGAAATTTGTATATTTTCTGAGGGCTAAACTGATGTTTCAAAGAGAAGAGGAAGTTATAGAAGGAGCAAGCCCTCAGTAAATTTAATGCCATCTGTATCATGGATTATGCTTGCCAATAAACTTTGACATATTTAACATACACCTCTGTTAGTGCATGTACCATCTCAGACACCAATATAAGTGTAGTAAACAGTGATTTTCCAGTCCCAAGTGTTAGAATAAATTTAGTAGTACAATATATGACCTAAAAGAGCCTTACCAGTAGGAGTAGCTGGAATATGGCTATAATACTGTAATAATAATTATATATTCAATTAATGGTAGCAATCTATCAGCAATGAAATAACAGAAAAAGGAAATGAACATCTCCAATTATGGCTTCTATCTTTCAAGTACCCAATATGAAACTAAAAGTTTAAAAAATTGAACATATTATGCAGGTCTAAATGAATTGTCTATGTAATAGATGTTTCGAATAAATATAATTATATCTATAATAAAAGAAATCTGGTCAGAATAATTTTTAATTTATAATTATATGACTGTAACACGTTATAGGAGATGAATGTGAATGATCATATATAACTTTACTCAAATTCATTCAATTTCTATGATTAGAAGATTTAAAATAGTCCATTCTAATTTTTATCACAGTTCAAATATTGAAAGTAATATGAAAAATTAAAAGAAAGTTTGATAAGATATACCAAAACTAGGCAATTCTAATATACTTCTTGATAATTGGTATTCAGCCTAGATTCGTCTCTCTCCAGTACATTCAACTCAAATATGAGTGTTTGTGTTTATCTTTGGTGTGAAAATTATAATCCCTTTCAATTTCATTTTATCGAATATTACAACAAAAGTCATAGTTGGGTGGATCAGCTGGAACTGCTGGGGGTTCTTGAGGAATATCAATACCCTCAGCATCAAGAAGTCTAAGTTTAATATCCATTGATAACAGTGTTTCTAGATCATTATCTGTTTCCTTGCTAACCATTTTATTCCCTAAAATTAAAAAAAAAATATATATAAAAAAAGTACTAGGTACAAATATTTCTTTTAAATACTCGCATAATCACTGAAATAATTATTTAATAAATGTGTCTTTTCCCTATTACAAAACCTTTGCATTATTAACTTATATGTCCACTTACCAAGAAGAGCATTAATGCCATCAGTCCAATAATCAAAGACCTGTTCATCAGGGGCAACAAAATCAAGAGACTGGACTTCAGCAGAATCAAGAGTTAAAGAAAAGGCAAGCTGATGTGTTGTTTTACGCCCACTGAAAATTTGCATACAAAATTTGAGTCGCTAAATAGAGTAATTTCTAGCAATGTATATCTAAGCTAGTGGCAACTTCATTTAATTTGTTTATGTTAATAGAAAATATAACTTAAAAATAATACAAATATCTTTGCATGCTGTGAGTTGAGTTTAAATTGCAAGACATTTTATTTTCAATCTCATTTCTATGGATAAGTTAGCTTTTATAACTTTATTCTATTCCCGTTCCTCTCCCCCATGGGGAACAAAGCACAATATTAAATATTTAAAACTGGGCCTTGAGATCACACAACTGCTTGATGAAGTTCCGAAAGCCCTAATACATCTAAGCTCCTGACAGGACCAAGAGGGAGATTGAGGCCTTCTTGGCCAGAGTATGACTTCAGCAAGCAGTTAGGTGGTATAAAAGCAACATACTAATGCGAGTGAGGGAGTATAAACCCAATCAAGATATACCAATGCCATAAATGCTAGAGGTTCAGCCACACTAAGGCAGACTGCTTTCTACTTCTCCCAAAGTTTGTGCGATGTTCAGGCAAACATATGGTCCCAGATTGCGACAGAAATGCTAATCCTCTTAACTGTGCCAACTGTGGAGACGCACATCCTACCTCCTTTAGCAATATACGTTTTGGCATAGAAGTAAACTCCAACTCTAGAGAGTGCTGATATCCTATTAACAATACTCATATTCTTTAAACATGAACAAAAAATTTCCCATTTCTATCCAAGCATTTACATGAAACACACAAAATTTCAAAATACATAAATGTATAATAAATAACGATATAGAACCAAAATTCTAAACCCAATTCATTCTTTACATTTTTTTGATATGTATTTTTACCCCCCCCCCCCCTACTAGTTGAAAATTCGGATTCTCGTATAGCCTATTATGTACCTTGAAAAATTGACTCAAAAATACACAAATCCATAGAAATCTTCTGAGCCATTTTTGAGTGATTTAGTAACAAACGGCAGACAGACAAGATTTTTGATGTTGATGCCCATTGTTCTTAGAATGGTAAAAAAAGCTGAAGCACAATGTGCTATTATGCCCCTTCCCTCCCTACCCAGTCAGCATACTGTAAGTGTGACGCAGTCTAAGTATTAAGAGAACTTTGTTAGAAAACATATTTATGTTACTCCAACCAGTTTAACTTATTTATTAGTTTCAATTAATTTATGTATTTGTAAAAAATATTAAAAGAAATGTATTTGCATTCTACGTAACAAACTCTAAATAATGATGCAAAACGTGTTAAATAGAGGTGACATAGTTTTTAAGATGATGATAACCATGATATTTTAGTTAGACCCCAGGGTGCATTGAATTTAAACATGAATAATCAGCTCAAACTGTGCTATCAAAATAAATACAGATAGACACAAAAATTCCTGTCACTTTCAACAAACAGCAGGACTCAGTTATGCTGATCAACAAGATCTGGCCAAATATAATAAATATTGTTTTTATTTACTTTATCAATTCTTCCCTGGCTACTTTATTTTATTAAATTTAATACTAAAAAATGAATAAAAAACAAAGATTTGAGCCTACTGGTCCAATAGATTAAAAAAAGAAAAGGTGAATAGAGTTCAGACAAAATGAAGTAATAGAATAAAAAAAAAAAATCCACACAGGTCAGAGATGGTCTTCAGCTATCCTGTACAAGAAGTATTCATTTCAAATGACTGTGAGCAGTGTAAGGGTAGCTAATTTTGTAAGATTTTCAATTAATATGACATGCTAAAAAAGTCAATTTATATTAATCTCCCCCTGGGCTTTGTGAGGCCTCATAAGCAAATGGTGATCAGTATTTGATACAGTGAAATACTAAAGAATGTAAAATCTTTTTAAAGATGCTGTAGTAGAAGTAGTAGTTCTCACTAATAATAAATTGAAAGTAATCAGACATTCAATGAGGTTATGTTAATTAATTAGTGCATTTTTCTTTTTATTAAGTAGAGCATAATTTATCATTATTATGCTCGGAAAGATTTTTAATCAAGAATTAATTTTAAATAACATTTCAAGTGATATGCATAACATTTCAAGTATACTTCAAGGTTTTTTTTATCTCATAATAAAAGGTTTTAAAATTTGATTGGAATCAAACTCAGCTCACAACTAAAATACTGAATAATAATAAAGTAGTATAAGAATATTAAATGATTAGTATTTCTTTGATTTATAAATATTATTAATGATAATATTTTACCGTGCATCTTTCATGTGCGGACATTCTTTTCCTGTAACAAGGGCTTTAATATCAATGACAGCAAGTTTATTGGGCAACTGCTCAACTGTTGGAGAATGTTTTTCATCGCAGTCTCCATAATGAAATACTTTATGAGATGGTGATAAACGAACATACCAGAACTTGTCTTTTATTCTCTGAAATTAAATGGTTTAAAATGAATTACTAATAAGAGTGGGATAAAAACGAATAAATCATCAATACTAAATCGAACACATAAATTAAACAAACTAAGAATAATATAAATATTATTTTGACCGAGATTGTCCTATTAGTAAATACTGGTATGATCCTGTTTTAAAAGTCTTCATAATTTGAAGATTACATGTTTCATTATGACATAACTAAAATATTTAATTTAAGCCATCATAATATGATTCTAACAAATCTTTGGCCAGTAAAATAAATAATTATATTGAGATTGTAACAATTTTTTGGCAAGTAAAATAAATAAATAATTGAATGTAGGAGTAATATAGTAGCTATCGACAGCTACAACTAAACTTAGTCATTCAATGCATGTAAACTGCTTGAAGTGGCTAAATTCTGTAAATAAATTCTAAATTGAATTTTCTTGTGGGCCAATAAAGGAGCCAAAAAAATGTATAGGATCTTTTCTGTTTATCATAAAAAGACCTAAAAATTACTCCTTGTAAAACTTTTGGCCAAAAACAGAGATATTTGGTATTTCTTCTCTTAACCTTATGGTGTCCACAAAATGAGTGTAATGATCTAGTTCCCCGAACCCTTAGATTATATTCCTTTACTTTTAACTTTGAATTTAGTTAACAAGTTTATTTTTAATCTTTTACTAATGAAATTTCCCATTCTCCTATGCAAAAGATTTTGTATGATCATTGGTTTTACGCCACTATGACAGATAATTACATAACAACAATTTTGTGCTCAAATAGAAAAGTTATGATTCACAAAAAATGTCTTGAAGATGACAAATTATAAATACATTGTTGACATTTAAGTTGTTGGCTCATTCAAACAAACCAAAATATAAAGACTTACAGCAAAATTTGCCATATTTAAAAATAGGGCAAATGAGAATGCAGTGTAAATTGTTTTTATAAAATTTAACATTGGAAATAACTTTATAACGAGGCCAATACCCAAAAACATTAACAGTATTATCTTTAAATTGTTTTGATTTGGCTATTTTTGTATAACTACAATCGATTTTAAATAATACACATTATAAAAGACTAATTTCATCTCATTAAATATAATATTTAGTAGGAATATCTAGTTCAATGCTCCCTTATCTATTATACATTAAGTGATACTTAAATTATACATCTTACTCTTTCCTGGAGGAGAATACTTTAAGGTGAAAGATTTGATACTGAAATATAAAATTGAAACTGAAAAAAAGAAGGGGGAAAATGAGCAAAAGACAAAAATAATGTGTGCTATGACAAAGTTATCATCTTTTGGTGATCAATAAAAATACTAGACCAAATCGGTCTAATTGGGCTCCTAAATATCTTAAATGCCACTCCCATAGAATATTGTAAAGTAAACAAAATTACCTGTCCTCTTTGTGAATATTTTGTAAATCTTGTTCCATCTACAAGAAAACTTAATCGTTGTTGCTTGATGAGGTCCAGAATTTCAGGGGTAATCATTTCTTTTAATTCAACGATCGGGCGAGCATGTGATTCCCACTCTTCTCTATTTACTCTCTCTTGCTGCCAAAGATTAGTTATTTCACTGTATGTAAGGAAAAACAATTTTGCTCGAAACTTATCCAGTGCACTTGGTTGCGAAGCTAGGGCTCTTGTTATCTGCTCCCGGACCACACTAAAAACCTAGATTACAATATTAGTTGGTTATTTTTATGCCTATTTAAACTATGTTTTGCTTCCACTCAATAAATATAAATGCAAATAAAAAATCTAAAAATGTTAAAACAATCATGGATAATTTTAATTTGCAATATTGTTTTAATTTGGAATATTGAATTTGATTTAACTCTGAAAAATAATCAATTTCTTCAAAATTTTATTAAATACAAACATTTTGTTCCAAACATCTTTTAATTTAATTTTAATCAAAGTATTTAATATTTGTTTAACTGCCTGTCAGCAACAAAATAGAAATGAAAATCAAACAAGGGGCTCTGGTTAGCCATGTGAGTTAAGGCAATCGGTCTTAATCTTATTTGGTTACCTAGGCAGTAGGAATGTATTTAGAGATCAACTCATTAAATAAAATCCTTAGTTCCCTCCTTGAAAAGGGTGGTAACCTGTAGATAACCCGCCCCAATTAGTCTTAGGTGCACAAAGTGGACAAGAAAAAATAAAGGGCAAATCAAGGGGGGGGGAATCAAGAAGAAACTAAGGGTAAGCATAGACACTAGATAATTTGAACACATATTGAATCTCTCTCTCCTCTCTCTTTCTCTCACACACACATATATGCACACGCACGTACACACTTGTGTTTGGCAACTTAACAGATTAATAACTTTACCAAATGTATGGATTTTTTAAAGGGTTTTTATGAATAAATGAAAATAAGGTCACTGTCTGTCTCTCTTCACTGTTCACAAGGCAGTGGACAATATAAAGCATAATCACAGAATAGTATTCATCATAATGTAGTAATGTGTGTGGTATCATAGCTGAGGTACCTTCCCGTCTTTGTGTTGAAAATAATTAGACTGAATAATGAGGGTGAATGTTATTTTCATTGCAAGCATGCACTACTAGACACAATCTTTTTACATTTCCTTTCCCAGTATTCACTTTCATTTTCTACCTTTATAACTTAGAACTAATGAGAATTGGGGTACTATTAAGAGTCAATGTTATGTGGTATCTAATCAATCCCATTTCCCTATTCAAAATATTATGGGCCATATAAATCATTATCATGGATAGTAAGTATTCTATATTAAAAACCATGTAAAAATAATAGTTCCTTTGGATAGAAGGGAGATATGTGACTAAATTCTTTAGTTTAGTTTACAGAATATAGTATCACAGCTAATAGCACTAAGGTAATATTGATCTCAAGTACAACTAATTAGTATTATATCAATTTTAATGCGCTGGAAAGAGATGATACAATATGAAGCTTGTATAAAAACGTCCTTTTCCTTCACTGCATCCTTATTAGTACATCAGACCTCTTACAAAAAACTGCTTCCATCATCAGTACTCCTTACCTTTGATAGTAGTTTACTGTGATGCTGGAGCCAGTGCTATGATAATAAACACAATATTAAAGATATATTGAGCTTTCTATTCTTGACTCATGTAATTGTAGAGCTCAACCAAAAAAAAGGTCAATGTGCTTGATGAAACTTGTTGATCGGAGTCTATGTGCAATGGGGTTTTGTAGCTATTTGTGTTAAAAGCTCCAGGTGACATACGCACCTAGTATAGACAAGCAGAGGACCATTCGTCACTGAAGCTACTAATTCAAAAGTTCTTCCCTGATGGGAAATTGTAGGTTATGTTTGATGAAATATGTGAGCATGCTAATATTAAATGTTATTAAATGTCATCGGAAAAGTGGAGCAAGATGAGGAGGGGGTTGTTTAATGTTCTAATACCTAGCCCTGGCTTTTTGTCCTCCCATGCTACCTAAAACAAGTACTTTAACTGGAGAATATCTGTATTGAAACTATTGCTGCTAACCCCCTGCTTTAGTAGGATGTAGTTGTTTTCCCCTTTTAAATGCAGTCCTTAATTTTCTAGCCTTAGTTTCTATTGTTCAGGTAAATGACATAGAACTACACTTTTTCTTTAGCTGCTCATGTAAGTCCTATTCCATAATTATCTGTTTGTTTGGCTATTTTGTCTCATTCTCTAGTAAATAGTTCGGTTGATTTTTTTGATTGGTTAACACTATATTTAATTCTTCATGGTATCAGTTTTAAAAATCAAAAATTGTTCTTTCTGTAAGTGAAATTGCTTCCCTACAGAGTAAACAAAGGGAAGTAAGAATAATTTTTTTGAAATAAAAAGAATTTCAACTCTTTCTGTGCAGATCCATTCCATGGAGAAAAACGAAATTCGTTAAGCAGGAGTTATATAAAATCAGCAAATTTCTCCACGCTGGAATGCCACACAGATGGCATTGTATTCTTTATTTCTTCCTTAATGAATCCTATGTAAACAAGACTCCAAATTTAAGTTGTTCATCAGATACTTAGTGATATAATAGCTGAATGTGGGAATTGTATGTGAGGGACAGTGGGGCTTAACCCTTAGGCTTTGTTAGAGACTGATATACAGTGCTGTGAAAAAGTCTTTGAACAAATCTGTTCTTGTGAGAATAATTTCATTTTAGCACTTAATTTTTTACTTATTATTTTGCTAAGAGTCCTAAATGTATTGTGCATTTAACTTTCTAATGTAAAAATGTGTACAGTGGTGGATAAAAGGATTTGTAACTGCTTGTCAATATTGTCACTATTAGGTTCTAAATTCTTTTTATAATCCTTTCTATTGACATCATCTTAATGTTTACATTATTATCATCTCTTTCTCTTGTACTCAGTATAAACGTTCAATTGGAAGGTACAACATATTTGTGAAAACAAAAAGAAACGTTTTTATTCATAGAATACTGCATTTTTCAAACAGTAAGTAAAATTTATAGTGTAAAATAATTTTCCTTAATAAACTTATTTTTTTTTGTACTTTAAACTAACTGATTTTCAGGAAATGGCGAAAATTAATCTTCTTGATAGACAGAAAGTGATTATTTTGTATCAGCAGGGCCTTACTATTCGTGAAATTCAAAGGCAAGTGAAAGGTTCTATTTCAGGAATACACTATATTATTAAAAAATTTAAAAACAGCAAATGTATTGTGGACTTAAAACGTTCTGGTAAGCCCCGAAAGTTAAACCGTGCTGCAGAAAAACATTTGAAGTTGTTGTCTTTGCGCAACCGCAAAAAGAATAGCACACAACTTGCTCAAGAATTAGCTGAAGCCACAGGTACACAAGTATCTTCTTCTTTGGTTAGAAGGAAACATAAGTTTTGGACTTAGGGGATGTGTGGCTAAGAAAAAACCATTTTTCCGTCGTGGAAATAAAGGAAAGCGTTTGAAATTTGTGAAAGAACATGAAAATTAGACCGAAGAGGACTGGAAAAAAGTTTTATGGACCGACGAATCAAAATTCGAAATGTTTGGCTCTAGGAGAAGATAGTATGTAAGGCGGCGGCCAGGAGAGGAGTATTTGGAAGAATGCTTAAATCCAACTATGAAGCATGGAGGAGGTTCTATAATGGTTTGGGGTTGCTTCTCCGGCTATGGAGTAGGAGAACTTGTGAGAATAGAAGGGAAAATGGATGCTAAAAAATATCACAGTATTCTTACATCTAACGCAATACCATCTGGGTTGAGGCTTATAGGGCCGGGGTTTGTTTTGCAGCATGACAATGATCCAAAGCATACAGCTAGAACTATCAAAGATTTTTCAGAAGGCAAGAAAAGAAGGACAGGGACAGTTAAAATGTATGGAATGGCCACCTCAGAGTCCTGATTTTAATCTTATAGAGCATTTGTGGGAATTACTTGATAGAAAAAGAATTGAAAGGCAACCAAATTCTTTAGAAGAGCTTTGGAGAATCCTAAAAGAAGAATGGAAAAAAAAAATCCCCTGATTACATAGCCTCTTTAATTTCTAGTGTTAAAGATAGTTTGCTGAGCGCCAAAAGAAATAAAAGAGGACATACTAGATACTAATTTTTTGTTTATGCTATATGGTTATTAAATATTTTTTTGCTGAAATATTATATGGGTGGTATTTTTAATTAAATAAAATATTTGTTTCACAATAATTTTGTTTTTTTCCTTTTCTTCCAACTTAGAGATTATTTAAAAAATTACTTTGTTCAAAGACTTTTTCACAGCACTGTATAAGTCTGATGTTTTATGTGCCCGGAATGCTACGAACTGACATATCAGTAGGGAGGGAGATGTGCCCCTTGTGCTACAGACTGATACAATAGACTGGCAAGTTTAATGATGAATTCCTATGAACTATTATATAAGTTCACCCTCTAATGCCATCTGTTCACTTTTTATAGTCGCTACAGTGTCTTTCAAAGCCAATAGATGTCATATTCATAGGCATTCAATTTTCTCATTCTTGGACTCCCTATTTACTGGGATTCCCTGTATACCTGCTCTTCCTTTTTTCAATCTTAAGTAACATTTCTCATTACTTGCCCAATTTGCCCTTGCATATTTAGTCCGTATATTTTCTGCTTTTCAAGGGAGCAATTGAGTACTTCAAAATGTCTTGAAAAAATGTTTCCGTGATGAGGAAATTTGGTTAGAACTTTTTGTTGGTGTGAGTAAAAGTGAAGGTGATTCTTCTTCATATTATGATGAGGATAGACACTGAAATGTCTGGAATTAGTTACTAGAACATAATTAAAACAACTAGAATGGGAATTATATATTTAGTGCTAGAACGTAAAAAAGTATTCTGCACACAGGGCTCTACAGGGGCTAGATTATCCTGGGCTGCCAATACTCATGCCACACAAGTATTATGCAGTCTAAGGGCTAATGAAGGCTGAAGACAAATTTTCAAGTTACTGCAAAATGTATAGAACTATACCATCAAGCAAATGTCATCAAGATGGATAATGTAATTATTTTGATAGGCAAGGCAATAATGAATATACTTAGACTTTAAATTCTCTCAAAACTCCATTTCTCATCTGATTTTTGTCATTAAGTAATCTGATCATTAATTTTACAAAAATATCTCATCTTCAGGTTGCATAAAATATTTTAATTGATGTGTAAAATTATTATGGAATATTAACAATCACCTTTACAAAGTCTTCAATGGTTGCTCTCATTTCTTTCCAAGTTTTATTAAGAAGTACAATACAAATAGAGAAGAATTCTTCAAATGGATGGTCATGTGTGAAAAACAAAGGATAAAAAGTAGTCCCTTGTTCTGAAGGCGATTCTCCAATGTGAAGAAGGTCACAAAGTAGCCTCACCAGTTCAACCGAAGTTCTTCCAAACGGACATTCATGCTCATCTGCCCTACAAGAGTTTTCAAGGACAACCTAGAAAGATAATTATTTGAAATAATGTCAAAGTTGGGACTAACATTTTAACATTAACATTGTTAATCTTTATCTCAAATCCTATATAAAGATACACTTTAATTTGTTAATTTCATTCAATATTTAAAATTGAAGAACGTTCATGAATAAGTGTAAAAGAAAAACAATAACCTTATACAAGTTGTACATGGTTTAATATTTATTTATTGGGCATTATTTATGTTATTCAATAGATCCATCTTGAACGAATGGGACCGGTAAGACTGCCTAAGAAGATGCTATACGGTTCACTAGAGGAAGTAGGAAGAGAGACAGGCCTAGGCAAAGCTAGTTTAATGACCTGGAAAAGGACTTGCAGAGGTTGGGCATCCGTAATTGGAGGTACATTGGTGAGAACCATGAGGAGTAGTCAAAAATGGTGGTGGCAGAAGCCTTGGTTTTTCAAGTAAGTAAATTCATTTAAACAATAAAAATACAAATTTATTTTCACTATTGACCTATTTAAGAAAGGTATTTCCAAATTTCTCTATACATACGGAATCGAATGTGATAGCCAGAACAGTTGCAAGGGCTAGATACATCTATTCCTTGCTGAAAGGTCTCTGCTTTAAAAGTCTTTACAGAAAGACAATGTAAAAAATGGTATTTAGACCTACAGCTATATAGCAGAGTTAAACATGAACTCTTTCCATGAAAATTGGGAAAGAGAGCTCTCCTGGGATTAGATGTATCTGGAGCCATTAAAGAGTAGAATAGATGGATGGTCAGAAGTATTGGGAGTACAAATAAGTTTTGAGGGATTTATAAAATCTTATATAACTAGCACTAAATCGAAAATAACTACCTTTTTTTGTGCTCTAACAGCAAAACCGAATATACATGGCAAAAAGATAATGCTGTGAATCTGGTGGGATCAGCTTAGAGTAATCTGCTATGAGCTACTCTAGCCTAACGAAACCATTACTGGGGAATGCTACCAACAACAATTGATGCAGTTGAGCCGAGCATTCATTCGAATGCCCACAATATGCTAACACAAATGATAAAGTGATCTTTCAGCATGACAACACTCGGCCACATATTGGAAAAGTCATCAATGACACATTAGAGGCATATCAATTGATATCCTACCCCACCGTATTCACCAGATATTGCTCCTTCTGACTACTACTTGTTCCAGTCAATGTCATGGCTTTGCCAAGCAGCACTTCACATCTTACGAAGAAGTCAAAAATTGGGTTGATTCTTGGATCATCTCAAAAGACGAGAACTTTTTCCAACGCGGAATCTGTATGCAGCCAGAAAGGTGGGGAAATTTATAGGTGATGATGGAAAATACTTTGAATAAAATAAATTTTACCTTTTTTTGGTGAATTAAGCTTCAACATTGTAAAAAAAACCCCTCAAAACTTGTTTGTACTCCCAATAAAGTCAAACTAAAGGTTTTGGGTAAGAACCTAATATCATTGAGCTATTAAGAGTGGGAGGCAAGGCTACTGGGTCACATTCAGAGAATAGTGCTTGGCAGGCTGTCTGAAAGATGTAAGGTCCCCTAGAAAGGGAAAAGATAAATATCTAAAACCCATACAGGGATTATTGCATAATTGAGAGAAAGCTTTGCAAAGGATGGATATCCTTCATTGGAGGAGTTTAACTGCTGATCACAATGAATGGTCTAAGATGGTGGTTAGGCCTAGGGCCTAAAAGGACTGTAGAACCCAATGTAAGGAAATTTTATATCAATAATATTCTATTCTCAAAATGTATGAAATAGTTTGTTCATTTCATACATATGAATGTATAATGCTTATTCATTATTGTGGATAATAAATTATGTTGAGAATGATGAATGATTACCTTAGTGTAGTTCTCAGTTTGGGTTCTTGCAAAGTAAATCATACAATCCAGAGCAAGCATTCCTGGAGGAGTTTCATGAAAATCAAGAGCAGGATTTATGTCACATTTAAATCCTAATTTTTTATAATCTTTAGCAAAAACACCTAACTGTTTACGAGCAAATGAATCCACACCAGTGGTCATTTCAGTATCAAATGCAATTCTTCTTAATTCTTTGATTTTATCATGAGCATCCTGGTCCTAGAAAAATAAATCAAATTATATCTAGAGAAGAAAAATTTGAATAAACAAACAAACAGTTATTCAAATTACCAGAGGTTTTTTAAGTTATTAACGATCATGCAGTTTGTTAATTCTTTGCATAAGCCCCATGGAGAGCCACAATTCTGTTCATATACACACCCTGAACCAACAAAAAATGGATACTTCAGAGCTGTGGCCCAAAAATATTCTTTTGCAATTTGCTTATTTAAACTTAATGTTATATGATGAAATGCTACTTAAAATTATAATAAAGACCATCTGCTGGGGCTGCAGAAACTAAGCGAATTTCCCACACACTGGAATGACACACTAGTCATGTCATTTCACCATATACTTTTTATTTCTAAGTCAAAATTCAATGAGTAGCAGTTGGGGTTTATTGTAGGTTGACAAGAAAATACTAATAGCTCAAAAAATATAAAAAATAATCATCTACAATAACCTAACAATTATATGATATATACTCAATAATTTTCCTTAATCTACAAAACTTTAAAAATCAATATTCACACAAAACACTAGTAAACGTTAAGAGTTAGTAATTTACTAACTGCTAATGCTTACCTGTGTTCTGCGTGTATATTGATTTTACACCATGTTGTTTTTATCCTGTTACTTAAAATAGATTACAAGTTGGTTTTATATCTTTTTAATATATTGAGAATTTTTTATCTTGATTGTTTTTATATTTTTAAAATTTTGTAGGAAAAAAAATGAATGAAACAAAATTTGGGGCTCATTTCCTCATTATTACTTTTTTTCTGAGAAAAATCAAATCAAATTTTCAGTTACCTGCGGATCCATTTTTGTTCGCATTCTTGGTTCTAACAAACCAAGGTAATAGGTTTGGAAAACATATAGCTGATGTGCCATTTCAGACCCCACCTATAGAAAATGAAATACATATTATTACAGTAAATAATAAAAAAAAAAATCAACAAATTTTGAAATTGAGGGAAGCTTGCTTGGAACTCATCACACACACACACACACACAAAACATCTTATACTTTATTATTACTCCTTTTAAGAAATAAGTGATTTATTATGAATGAATGAAAAACAAGTATTAAAGTAAATTAGTATATGAAATCAACTTGAAACAAAAGAATGAACAAAGGCTCAAATGAGGGGTAAAATGTCATCTAACAAGACTAATGGATAAATAAATGGCTTAACAATAAGTGAATAGGAGTCTACAATGAAAAAAGGAAGAAGGTCGTTTCCTGGAAAAATATCACAGAAAGAATGTCAGAAAAAAACAATTTTCAGCATTGTCTGCTGTACTGGTTTATTTTATTCTTATTTTAGCATTTAGGATTAATAATTAAATAACTTCATAAGTAATACCTGACCAGATGAAGCCTGTATTATATTTGTCAATATGGCAGTTCGAATTTGAGTTGAGCAAAGCTGCTCAGCAATAGCCTTCCTTTTAGCCATATCTTGTGCTTTAGCAAGAAAAGCATTTATAAGAGCTAGTGTATTTTGTTGAATGATTGGATTCTGGCTTTGTAAGTGTTGCTCTAGATTAGGGAATGCAACTTCTTTTTCTACTACACTATATTTCCCAGTACTGTTTACTAATATATTTTCCAGAATTGATAATGATGATTGAATAACTTTTCCATCTTGCTGGATGGGGAAATTATTAACATAACTTGCAATCGTGCTGATAAATGGTATTTCTAGAATATCCCAAGAAACAATCCCATGGTCCATTAATTCCACAAAAGATTTTAAAAGATAGGCTAACATGTTTCCTTTGTATTTAGCATTACCAATTAGAAGGATAACCAAAGATAAACCTTGTTTTGTAATAAACTCTTGTGCAAAGGTATTATCAGTACTTAATTCTGAAAGTTTTTTTAAAGCTTCAGTCTTATCATCAGTTGTTTTGCTGTCCAATATTTGCAGAATGTCCTTAGCAGTCTTTGATGGAGAAAATGAAAGCCGTAAAACGTAACCATTTTTCACTTCATTTCTATTTTTTTCAGTAATATAATTTTTATTATTTTGCTCAGAGAACTGCAAAGCATACTGCTCAGCTTCTGACAAACCCCAGCCATTGCACAGTTCTTGTATGATAGATGCTAATGGTTGTCTCTGATTGAATTCAATCAATTGAGGTACTTGCTCTTCCATTTCAACAGCTATTTTCACAATATTAGCATCTTTTATTGCAGTCATATTTGTAACTAATATGATACTCAGGAAATATATTTATTTACAAACACTGATTAGAACTGATAATAATATAACCGCATATAACCTTCCTAATTAATCGATACACAAATTTGTTTTAAGTGAAGTAATCTTAAAAAGTATCCTATTTTTTTGATCATGAATTTGAATTTTTATCATTAATTGTTTTTCAGTAAATCATAACGTGTGAGGAAAAGAAATGTAAAGTAACTTTGTCTACCATAATAAGAAGTATTTTTTTCTTATTTTCATTGAATACAAACTAAATTTGCTCGTATTTGTAATTTTATTTTGAAATTTTTAATTTAATTTGAATTAGTGATAATACTATTATGTTATAAAATAACGACACTAATCGATCTTTACAATCTAGCTTGCAATATGTTTATTGGTTATCATTACGTCAAAGAGAGGGGGTATTGTGATTAATCTGTCTTCTTGTCATAACAGTAAGAAATGGACTGACTACCTTGGATGAAGTTTGTCAAAGATTTGCTGCGTTGATCTTTTGTGGTATGTCAGCATATATCATCAATTCTTAATAGTTCATAACAATTCTAAACCTTCTATTGTTTTTAAGTTCTTTTATATCTTCTTTTTACTTATTAGTCTGAGATTACTGTATATGAGTTGATAAATTATTGATTCCATTGTTTTTTCTTAACAGCTTTACTATGGACTCATCTGTAAATACTCGTCCACTTCTACAGAGAAGTGAATCTGAAAGTGATTTTGATGAGGACCCCACTGCTGTGAGGCCTGAGAGCAGTGAAGATGTAGTTATCAAAGATACAAAACCATTGTTTAACTCTTGGGAACCTGCTGACAGGTATTAACAAAATTGTATCTCCTCCATTTGAAAAATCCTGTTAGAATTGAGTTAATTATACTGTGTAGTAAAATTTTGTCACACATTTTGACATGTTTCAAGAAATTAAAAATGATTTTATTTTTATTTTTTTAATTTAAGAACCACTCTATGGCACTGGTGCTGATTGGAACAGTTTTCAAACAAAAAAATATGATATACTGTCATTATTTAAAGCACAGCTACTTTTTAAATAATGAAATGATGGATAATCAGTCTTTAGTTACAACTCCTCATCTCAATTTCGTTATTATTTTTTAATTATTGCGTATATATATATATATATATATATATATATACACACATATACACATACATACATATATGTACACACTCATATATACATATATTTAATTATTAGTCTAATATATAGCGTGATGTTATGCTGAGTATATGAGGTGAACAAATTTCAAGGTCCTTTATCAACTTTAAAATATGTATGAATGAATTGAATTTAATATTTTATGCCAGTTTACGGTTTACATACCTAAATCTCAGTGCTTATTTTAAGAAATGTAAATCATTTTCTATATTATTTTTATAGTTTTCCCCATTATTTTTTAAAATTCACTGTTGTTAATAGATTATCACAATTTTTGTACTAGATATTATGCCAAAGTAAATAAGTATATCTTAAAATTATATTTAATGGCTATAAGTTTTATGAATGTTTCAGTTTATTCCACTCATACTTTGTAAACAGGACAATTCTTGCTGGATAATTTATTCACAAACTGGTTTTCTTCATTTATTTTTATTTTACCTGAGAGGCTTACATAACATTTATTTATTTAGAACATCGTTCGTATATTATAAAGAAAAATGAATGTTATATAATTCTTGAATGAAAATGATTTATACAATAGGGCACTTTACAACTATTCTTACACTATTTAATACACACAAATCAAATGCCTATTGTGCAAAAGATGTTCAAGGGGGAAAAAAATTTAATGAATTAATGAAAAATCCCACTACACTTAAAATAGAATTAATTCAAAGCGTGGTTCAACTAAACTACATAGCTGCAATAATGATAATTAGGAAGTATTTACTTTCTACAGTACTAATGGCATAGGCATAGACTTTAGGGAGCAACCCCCCCCCCCTTAATACATGAGGGAGCGATAAATATAATTTTGCCTTCTCCCCCTCAATAGTTTGATCTGCAAAAATAAAAATCAAGAACAAATAATTTATATGATCAAATAAAAAATACAAAGTGAAAGAAATTAAGAAAAGTCTTTTATACAGGGGCAGTATAACTTCAGATTTCCCGCAGGCTGTTATATGACGTGCTGTTGGATTCAACTCATTATCTCCTTTAATGAAAAGCCTATGTATGATGGAATCAACATACCTGCTAGATCTGAGGGACTCAGTTACTCTTAGTGAAAATCACATGAGTAGAAGTGCAGAGTTTACTGAGTCAGAATTTCTAAAAAATGCAAATACCTCTGTTAATGTTTGAGATAAAGAAAAAATGCACTGTGGAACATTTATAGGAATTTAAATTTGTTATAAGATTGGTTGTTTAGAATTTTTTGATCCGATTCATAATAACTGAGATTACAAATTTTCAGATTTGACCCCTCTATCCCCACCCCATTCTTCATGATTCAATTTCAGCCATCTACACTCCTGTCTTTCAATTGTATTTGCTTTCTATAGTAGTCTATAAATGTATTAGTTTGGTTTAGATAGTCTGTTTAGATTGTTGGGCATAAAGTTTTTAATGAGAACGCTAGTGCTCCATTGATTTTCCTTTGAGCTTTGTGGGTCTTAAACAATATAATAATAATAAAGTCTCAAAAGACGGGTTTAATTCACATGTAAATTCCATGTGAAATGAAAAAGTATCATGAAATTTTGAAAAAAAAAAAAAAATCAATGTACAGACTGATGTTACAATTTTATATATAAATAAAACAACTGGTTACAAATAAAGCCTAATAAAAGATGGGAAGTGGGACTTTTGGGCTGCTTTGGGAGAGAGGGTAGCACTAGTCATGGTCTCCTTTTAATTTATATTATAAATGGTTTGCTTTAGTGCTTGATCTTTTAATTGTTGTAAATCTTTGCAGATATAATATTGGATATATCATATTCTACATTCTCGGGACAATTATTCTTCTGCCATGGTTTTTCTTCATAACTGCTGAAGAGGTTTGTAAAATATTGATTTGTTTTACTTACTACATAAACATGCTAGTAATTATATTTATAACAAAATTATTTCAGTATTGGATGTACAAATTTCGACCTCTGAATACTAATGTTACTCTGACTGATCAAGGGAGATCAGAATTACAGGCTTGTTTTACTTCATATATGACAATTGCTGCGACTGTTCCAAGTACATTGTTTTTAATTATCAATCCTCTCATCAACCATAAGTAAGAATTATTTTAAATTAATGAGTTTAATTATTCTTATATTTAATAAATCTGATAAACATAATTTTTTTCCTGCCAGGATTTCACTAAATGTTCGAATGATTGGATCTTTGGTGTCAATGCTTATTTTATTTGTTTTGACAACTGTTTTCGTAAAAATAAACACTGATGCATGTAAGTTAGTCTTTTATATAATGATAATATAGTGCATTATATATGATGATGTTTAACATATACAGCTTTTTTATTTACTGTTTGCAGTAAACTCGTTTTTAGCTGGGAGTGGTAATGAAGAGTGCCTTCATTTGCATTTTATGACTTTAAATCCTAATATTAAATAAAATCTAAGTCCAGTATTTTAAATTTATTGATTAACCCTTAGGCTGCTACAGACTGATCATCAGTCCAGGGTTTTCTGTGCCAGGAATGCTGTATACTGGTATATCAGTCCAGAGGTAGACGTTCTCCGTATGCTACAGACTGATATAGTAGTTCCTACGAACTATTAAGGTTCTTCCTGTATTGCCATCTGTTCACTTTGATAGAAGTTGCAGTGTCCTTTAAAGCCGGTCGATGGCATAAGGATTCACTTTTTTCATTTTTAGCTTCCTAATACTGAGTTTCCCCTTTATACCTGCTCTGTCACTTTTTCAATCCAGTACCATTGCTCATTACATGCAATTTAGTCAGTATATTTTCTGCTTCTCAAGGGAACTGTTGAGTGCTTCTAAATGTTGGGAAAAGAGAATTTTTACGATGAGGATAGACATCGAAATGTGCCTAATGGTGTAATACCTAGAATGATTATCATTTGGGCCTGCGATCCTTGGACATCTGGCACTTGGCCATGAAGAAAGCCCCCGGCCCCCAAGGATAACCCTTTCTCCCTAAACCATTTTAACTTCTTGAGACAAAGCTGAAATAAACTCCAACCCTAGGAGCAATGTAGTGAGTAGATAACAATTCCTCATAAAGTGTGACAATACAGGCAGCCATAACTTAATTAATGTCTTCTCTGACTTTCAAGTTTACTGTAAACAGTGAATGAAAATCTCAAAGGTGGTTGGTAAGGAAATCTAATGGTAACTGGACAGGAAATTGGTTGGAGATAATCAGAGATAAACCTATCTTAATTCCACCCTTCACTCTTTTTGTATTCTCAGTATTACAATAGATAACATCATGCTCTTACTGCTATTGTAACTGACAAAAATTTAGCAACTCCTTAATAAAGTATAAAGTAATAAAGCAATACTTTTGGCAGGAATGTCTTTGAAGAAGTAACTTTCTATTATTTGTTAATTATTTAAAATAGAAAAATACACTATTTGTAACAGTGTTATAATTGGTTGTTCCAGTTGTCTAAATTTAAACCCAGGTTGTTACCCTTCATACAAAATCCTTAGTCTCACTCTGGTTCGAAGAATATAGTAAACAGTAGATAAATTGTGCCATAAGTCTTGGTAGCATAAAATTGAAGTCAATTTTAAAATTAGAAGTATTTTATTACTTTTCTGAAGATTCTGTTTAGAATTTTACTTTAATTTGCCTTCAAGGAGTAATAATAGGAAGGTCATTTTATAAATCTTATTTAGTTTAAAAGAGAAGTACATGATTGTATTTTATTAAATCTAATTTCATTAGTTATAGCTTCAATCTATAAAAATGGGGAATAGTATGGGATAAATTCTATATGATGCATCTACCAGTCATTCCCTTGTTCCTTCATTGTTCAGAAAAGGTTATATCTTTTTTGGAACTAAAATTCAGAATTTTTTTTTCTAAGAGTACTTTATAGCCCTTTCAACATGTAAACCTTTTTTAGCTTTTAATACTAAGGGATGGATAATAAATCAATAAAATCATTGGCTTCATGGAGTATTAATTTTATTA
Organism: Riptortus pedestris; assembly: GCA_019009955.1. Taxonomy (NCBI): domain Eukaryota; kingdom Metazoa; phylum Arthropoda; class Insecta; order Hemiptera; family Alydidae; genus Riptortus; species Riptortus pedestris. The sequence goes on from CM032228.1 coordinate 117,292,709, forward strand.
AATTCCTCGCAACTTATTCCAAAATATTTTAAACATATAATATAATAAGAAGATTTCAAATTTCTGCTTCAAATTCTCCAAAATATTCATTTAACTTTAATATCTGAATAAGAATAAAGATTTTATAAATTGTAACAGATAAAATTAAAATTGAATTCATTACTACGATTTCAAAGGAAGCCAATAAGTCCATTCATAAAAAAACAATGTGGAGACTTCCCTTAAAGTAAAAACGTTTTAAAATTATATTGTGTGAAAATAGAAAGCTTTACAATATTCTCTAATTTCTTATGGTAGTCAAGATGATGTATTACTGGCAGGAAAGTGATATATTTTTATTGTTCTTATTCTGGACCCAATATTTTTTATATATTCTTCATATTTGATGGCAAGGGTCACCAATAAAAAACCTTTATTTCAGTACAAACTTTATTGAAATTACCCTCCATGCAGAACAGGTTTGCTGCAGCGGGATATTATATTATATAATTAATATTATTTAGAATAACTCTGATTTTGTTTTATTTTAGGGCAACATGGATTCTTTGTTTTAACTCTGATTGTTATCGTTGCATTAAATGGTAAGATTTATTTTATTTTTCTCAATTAATGTATTTTATATCTGGACTAGCTAAGGTACCCGGCTTCGCCCGGGAATTCATTTTAGGCTGAATAAAGATGGTATTTTTTTGGCAAGGCTTTACTTTCCACAATATTTTGACATTTACCAGTCACAGTTTTTAGGGTTTATACCCGTCGTTGCTGAGGATTTGTTAAAAATAAAACTATTTATTATTTAAGACTTCACTCTTCTAATATTATTATATTTCCCGTATCCTGTGCATGTAGGTTTTTTTATAATGTAATGAACAGTATAATTCATAGTCGTAGAAAGTATTCTGTCTTCCAAAGCAAGTATGAATTAAAGTTCCTTTCCCTTGATGCGGTCCAAAGCTTAATGGTGACAGGTGTTTTAGATACATCATAACCGAAAAACAAATAGAAAATGAAATATCGCAAATTTTTATTTCAGGCCTCCTTTATAACCCCCACTCCAGTTTGAATCTATAAATTTTAATATAGCTTATAATCATGGAAGAATTAATGCTAATTTACATACCGAGTTTTGTTAAATTCGGTTCAACCGTTAGTGCCCAATAAAATAGTTGGCTCCCGCTTTAGTTTTTGGTGTATATCTCGTTTATACGTTGTTATATGGCAAAAGTGAATATAACAAAAGTTACTCTAAATAACAGAATAAACAATTTTTGTCATGTGCATATTTGCCGAAAAACCATAGGAAACGAAATATCGCTATTTTTAATTTCAACCCTTCCTTATAACCCCCACTCCTGTTCGTCTCAGAGAATATTAATATAGCCTAATGTCTAAGTTGGGCTATTAGAATTATAAATACCAAGTTTCATAAAATTCGGTTCAACCGTTTATGCGTGAAAAGGTAACAAACAAATAAATAAACAAACAAACAGACACGAAAGAAACAAAATGCAGTTATGGTGTTTATGACATGTGAAACGAAAAGTTATCGTGAAATTTTGCGAAAAAAATCAATGTACAGACAGAGGTTACAATTTTATATATATATAGATTTATAGGTCTTCACCCTCCAATAGGCGTGTTGGGGCCCTGAGTGTCCCAACACCTGGTGTTGCTGTTTTGCATGTCAGTGTCCTGACATCATGCTATAGTTTCAGCATTATAATTTTTTTAGACACTGTTAGAGTTTTTTGTAAATTGAATTTTTATCAGATTTCCCCTATGGGTGTATAATCAGCTATTGAGGTTGTACTCATGACACGATTTTCGAAAAAATTCTTCAAAATATTACACACAAAATATACATACTGCTAACACAACACCACCATGAATAAATACAAACGGAAATAAGAAATGTTTCATCCAATTTCAATAACCTGCCGACGGAAGTAGAGGTTTACTAAAAGCCAAAAAAATACAAATAACTCGGTTAATAATTGAGTAACAGAAAAATGTGCTTATAACAATAGCTGCAGAAAATTAAATTATAGAAAGTATTACTACTCATAGTAATGGAGATATTTGAAATTTCCAATTATACCTCCTTAATAATTCCCAGAGTTGGGCAGTAGTTAACTAATTTCAGTAGTTAACTACATTTTAACTACTAACTACAAGTAGTTAACTAATTGAGCAATTAATAACTACTAGTTAGTAGTTAAAATGTAGTTAACTACTTCTTTTAACTACAATAATTGTAGTTATTCTTTTAACTACTAACTACTAGTTAAAAAAAGTAGTTAGAATTTTAACTACTAACTACTAGTTGGTAGTTAACTAAAAAAAATAGTCAATTACCAGGATAGTTAACTACTATTGTAATTAACTACTGTATCAGTGAGTTAACTACAAATTCAACTATCAGTTTACTGAACTCTCAGACATATTCTGAGGTGGTCCTTGTGGAGGGGAGGGGATTTCTTGTCAAGAAAAAGTCCAAGAAATTCTTGGGTCTTTTCTTCAGAGTTAACAGGGGAAAGAAGTCAGAGGACTGATGGTGGGGGGGGGTGATGGGTAGACTATTAGATGACTATTAGTCTAATAGTATTAGAGAGGTCATGGATAGAACATGTAAGACTGGTTGTGGGAGAGGGGCTAATCCTAAACCCTTTAATCCTGTATCTTCCATCATTATTGTTCGCCGATATTCTCCGCGGACTCGACGAGTCATATGTTTTTATTTAATTAAATATTACCATATGTTTTTATTTAATTAAATATTACTATATGTTTATATAATTAAAATAAAGTAGTGTTTTCTTTTTGTTGTACTGAGGCGAACGCGTAGTTTTTTATTCTATTAGCTAAGGCTGGTCAGACGACTTGTGAGTAAGCAAACAATTATCTTATCTGTTTCTTTCTCTTGTCCTCATCCGTTTCTTCCTGTTGACTACCGAGTTTGTTCTGGTGTGCGCTTGTGAGTTGAATATTTCTTTACGCGGGTGCTGTTGAATTTTCAATTGCCTTTAAGTGAATTCATTCATTAAAATGAGTGCCCGTAGCAATGACATGATGGATCAGGACACCATTCACTCACTTCGTTCAACTTCTAATTCCGTTACAAATATGGAAATTAATTCCAGCATACATTCAGAATCGAGTGATAGTGAGAGTGAATCTAACGCAAACGGAAGCCCTTCATCAGGTCAATACATTATGACTATTGTCGATGGAAATTTTTTTAAACTAGTTAGCGATAAATGTACGCCTTCCAAAGTCGTGGCAGTTTGCCGAAGATGTGAGCCCCAACAAAAAGAAATAAAGGGGCACAGAAATTCATCTTCCTATTTTTTAACACATTTGGAAAGGAAACTTGAAAAATCAACAGTAAAAGAATTTCAAGAATATGCAAAAACAAAAAAAAATGCTACTGTTACGAAGCCGTAGTATTCAGCGGAAGCATATTTCTTTACCTAAAATTAAATTGACCCAGGAAGAATTTCAGTCTCAAATTTGTAAGTTTATTTTAAGTTCCATGATTCCCTTCCGTGTCGTCGAGAATGAGTTTTTCAGTGACCTTTTGGAAAGTCTTAGTATAAGCAGTTATGGCCTAAAAATTCCCAGCCGGCGTTCTGTTGTTCAGACATGTGAAGAACTATATGAAAAAAATAATTCTGCTCTACGGGAATTACTGAGTAACAGGGACAGTATTTGCACGTGTTGCAATATTGTATTGATTAATATCACTATGCCAAATTAAAAAAAAAAAAGGAAAAAAATAAAAAGTAGTTAGTAGTTAGTAATCGTAACTACCAACTACTTTTGTAATTAACTAATTTTGTAGTTAACTACTTTTGTAGTTAACTACAAAAGTAATTAAACATTTTTAACTACTAACTAGTAGTTAGAAACATGTAGTTAACTACAAAAGTAATTAACTACAACAGTAGTTATTAGTTTTAACTACTTTCTGCCAAAGTTATTGTAGTTAGTAGTTGTAGTTAAAATTACATTTTGCCCAACTCTGATAATTCCCCTCCTCCATGGGCAATATTAGTCATTACCCATTATAATCTTTAGTTTTCCATGAAAAGGTTTAACGTAAAGTTTGGTGGTGGTCAAATAAAAATGATGTTGTTTAGAACATGTGATCTTAAAATGATGATGTTACACGAAAATTTTTTGCATATATCTTACACATTAAAAGTTCAATGTAAACAATATTTAATATTTAAGCTTTGATTAATGCGTTCCATGATGTAACAGCTTATTTTTAATGTGACATGCATAGGGAGTTTACTGTAGGCTGAAAACTAAAAAATGCATATATATTGAAGTAGAAAAAGGTCAAATTTTTTATTTGACTCCCGGAAATCGGATGTCAAAACTTCGACATTCATAAATGTAATAACCTTTTAGGGCTATAATCATTATTCTAAATATTATATAAAACTAAATTAAAGAAGATATTGATAATTATGTATTTTGACAACGAAGTAAACCCCCATCCTACTTTAAAGTTTGAATTTTCATATAACCTATCTTGTACCTGCTGATAGTCAACTTAAAAATATAAAAGTCCATAGAAATCTTTTTAGCTGATTTTGAGTGGTTGAGTAGCAAATAGGCAGAGAGAAAAATAAGGTTTTCAATTTTGATGCCAATGTTCTTAGAATTGTCTGAAATGTAAAAAATATTAATCCCTACCGAGCTTAAATAAAAAAATAGACAAATACTAGAGTTTTATTTTTATAGATATACCATTATGATTAATCTCAGTCTCTAACTCCATGTCTCTTTTCTTTTAGTTGCTAGTGCCATTTTGCAAAGTGCAGTTTTTGGAGTTGTCGGCCGGTTCCCATCTCGCTATATTGCTGGAACTGTAAGTGGACAAGCATTAGGAGGAATAATGGCAGCTGTTGCTGAAATTGTTTCACTGTGGCTTGGTGCTTCTCCTCTTCTGTCTGCTTTAGTTTATTTCATCATGGCTGATGTGTTTATCTTCATTTCAATACTCGCATATATATTTTTGGCTTCAACAGTAAGTATGAAATAAAATAAATTAGTTTATATTATATTACCTACTCTACAGATTAGGAGAATGTTGTTCTTAAGTAACACATCAACGCCTTTTCTTTTGGAGTATCGATTGTCTACTGATGTTTTCAAAATTATGTTGGCTTCAAATGTTAGAATTTTCTTTGGTAATACAAAATCATTAATTAGGTTGAACAAAACAATGTAGTTCAACCTATTGAACACCATTATGTATTTGCAAAGGTTTATGATACTCATTACTACAAATATAATCACAGGCAAAAAAGTATTATATATTAAAAGTTAATATTCCTCAAGATATGCCAATGAATTATAATACTATTTAGAATACCCCTGAAAAAGAATTTTCATTCTGGTGTCTAGCTTGCCATGGAAAATTGTATGACTTTATGACCTGCATTAAATTTTATTTATTTACTTATATTGGCTCAAAGGGATTCAATTTGTTATGTAGAAGCTCTTGCAGTACAATAAGCCTGATTCAATATTTCTTCAATCATTTATTTGGGTTTTCAAATATAGATTTGAAATGCCAGAATTAAAATAATTATTGAAATTGTGTTTATAATTATTGAAATTTGATTGATTTATGGATTAAAAAAAAATGTAATGATGAATTGAATTTTATTTTTATACACGGTTGTTTGAAGTTTATGTTTCCTTGGGAGGTTGGTTACATTTATGAATACAAGTGTGAATTATTTAATATCATCTATGAGTTCCTATGCTATGAATTTATCAATGAGGGGAGGTTAGTTTTCTCAATGAGCCATAAGTATAGAAGGGATGGGATATATGAATATTTTCTAGAACAGTTTGCTTAGTATTCAGTGTGCGTCAGAGTTTGTTAAATTATATTTTATTGTCATACGTCTCTAAGTAATTAATATTTTAATTGTTTTTTATGAGAATATTTTATTGCACTCAACTAGGACTCAAACCTGGAACTCCTGGCTGTATAATACCCCAGCCCCCACATTACCACTTAAGCCATAGGTATGGCTTGGCTCATTAGTTGCTGGGTTACAACTAAGGTGACAATGATAACCTGTGTTGATTATTTGAGTTGGGGTAATTAATTTCTGTATGATGTAAAGTAGAATACTCCTTCCAAAAGAAAAAAAATTTGTCACACAGGGACTGTGTAAACTAAGCAGATTTTCCACATGCTCCTATGACACGCTATGTATCTCTTTTCCCAATATATTTTCTATTTCTAAATTAAAATCCGATAACTAGAAGTTGGGACTTACTGAAGGCAGAAATCAAGAAAGTAAGAATAACTCACTAAATATTTAAGATACGAAAATATTTATTGAACAACAATTGTTTAACATTAATAGGTCTATAACATTTTTCCATTCTACTCATAATAACAGAGATATTTTGAATTTTCAAATTACCCCCTAATAACCACCCCCCACCCTGATACAATTTTAACCATTAAAGACTATGAACTTTAGTGTTAAATTAAACGGTTAAAAATTGATTATGGTATAGGTCAAATAAACATTTTCAATTAAAACTTAAAATCTTAAACTCAGGTTTGGTTGACCTGGTATTACCGACCAAGGCATAGGCATAATAGGGCCTTGGATAAAAAAAACACACATGCATTAGGGGAAGATAATAACATTTTATTATATTTCCATTACCCTCGCTCTACGTCCTCGGGCATAAAACCCTGAGTTTCAAAATTTTCTGTATGCCACCACTCCCTGGGCTACAAAATGAACGCCGATAAGGCCCGTCCAAGGAATGCTACTTCTCCTGAAAACTCATTTTATCCCGAAATCCAGTAAATAAGGCGATTTTCAGAAAAACAAAATATGTCCATACATACACTTGGAACAAACTGTCATATATGACTGTCTTATGGACTTATCTGACTACCACCCTGCAAAGTTCTACGCCTGAGCCTCAAAGGGGAGGGAAGTTATGCTCGGAAGAGGGATTTATTTTTTTAAAAATGGCCGACTTTACAGTGCCATATCTTGCTCCAGGGTGGAGATACCAGTAATTTGACAATTTTTCTAAGAAGAAACTTGCATGTGGGAGCAATGCCAGATTGTTTGTACATATAGCTAGTTTGGCTGAGAAATTCAGTGCCAAACTGCTAATGCCGTATCGGCGATTTTCATCACTTTTCCCAAAAATTCACCCCACACTGCCAATTCGGACTAGGTATTCTCACTGGTTGAGCGACGCACCACCTAAATCGTGAGAGCTTGAATTTCTGTAAATATTTGTGGAATTTTTTTATTGTAAATTTTTTTCTCTCCTGCTAATGCCTGGAGACTGTCTTTGGGCGTCCATAGTGGAGTGTTTGAGAGTGATAAGAGGCTGTAAATGCCTTTGGTGTTGGCCGATCGGGAGAGTGGCGGAAAGAGGATTTTTAGGAGGGTCGATTATGGAAGTTTCATATATGGCATTCAGGTGGGTTATGGGAAATTGATACGGCAAATTGCCTCTGTGGGTATCTAGACCGTTCGTTCGATTTGAAAAATTATGCTTGGAAACTAAAAAAGAACACAATAGCAGAGGCTTCAAGGTTCGCAAAAAAGTATACTTTCGAATTCAATCGTCTCTTCGGGACAGTAGATGTTGGTCATTCAAGATCAAGGCACCGAGAACAAGTATGTATCCGTGTTTTTCCCCCCCCCCCCCCGAATCGGTAAAGTGATACTCAAAATGGCCAGACAAATACCGAATTTAATGTGTTGCAGGGAGGATCAGAATCTAAAATTTTGGAAGGGCTAAATTCTACAATTTATCATAACAAAAAGCGACCATGAGGAACAAAATGGTACCTCAATCTCGGAAATCCACTGGGCCATTTGAACCACACAGCTTTCAAGAAAATCGGTTTGCAGCTTTAAATAGTAGAAGAATATAGTGTAGGGAACTAAAATAAAGAAAGTGAAGAAGACATTAAATTCAATTCGAATTAACAATCAGCAGATACAGGCATTTATTTTGGAAGGAGGAGTGTAAAATAGAAGTATGCTAGTAGGAGAAAGGTTAAAAGCCTTTGATCTTGTCACTGCTATGCAGAAAAGCCCCGTTGACCTTCCCTCTCCCTCCCCTCTCTCCATCCCTAATAACTCTGGGTTCTGTACTCTTAATTAAAATTGATTCTTTATATTCTATACATATACAATACAATATATATTTAATTTATCAATGTGCAAGCAAATAAAAAAAAAAAAAAAACTTGTCTGTAAAATGATTTTATTGGTCTTGTTATTCAGGTTTTCTTCAAATTTCACAGTAAGGAACTACCTCGTCAAGGTTCTATTCAGTATGAACCAGTTACAGATGTTGATAAGGAAATTCCTATTGTTCGTGAAATATGTTACACAGGAATTTTGAAGAAGGTAATCATTGTATTTATTACACTTTAAAACAATTGTACTGACTTTGTTATTTATTTTGGGGTTATTTTGGGAAGCAAAGATAATAAATTTTGAAGAAATTGGTGTAGTTATAGAATATAATCGTGACACTGGTATGGTGGTGCAATTGAATATATATATATATACTAGCTCAGATACCCGGCTTCGCCCGGGAATTCATTTGATGCTGAATGGTGAAGGTATTTTATTAGCAAGGCTTTACTTTGCACAACATTTTGACATTTATCCGCCCTAGTGTTGAGGGTCTATACCCGTCGTTGCTGTGGATTTGTTAATAATAAAATTCAAGGAAAAGACTTCACTGTCCTCCATATTGCCATATTTCCCGTCTCCTGTGCATTAAGCATAGATTTGAATTATTAAGGACAATGTATTTACATAGATTTGAATTAATTTTTCCAGGTGAGGTACCTGGTAGTTCATATTGGAAAGAATTGTTGAGTATATCAATATTTCTACGCTAATTACTTGTTTCCTACATTGTTCCCGAAAAAATGTATAAAACAAAAGTTACTCTAAATAACAAAGTAAACCCCTTTTGTTATGTGCACGTTTGTCAAAAAACAAATAGACAATAAAATATCGCGAATTTTTTTCCAGGCCTCCCTTATAATCCCCACTCCCGTTCGAACCTAAAAATTTTAATATAGCTTATAATCATGGAAGATTTAATGCTAATTGAGAATCCGAGTTTTGTTAAGTTCGGTTCAATCGTTAGTGCCCAAAAAAATTGTTGGCTCCCGCTAAAGTTTTAGCGTATATCTTGTTTATACTTAAGACAAAAGTGAATATCATAAAAGTTACTCTAAATAACAAAATAAACAACTTTTGTTATGTTCATATTCGCCGAAAAACCAATAGGAAACGAAATATCGCTTTTTTTAATTTCAGGCTTCCCTTATAACCCCCACTCCTGTTCGTCTCAGAGGATATTAATATAGCCTAAAGTCTAAGTTGGGTTAGTAGTAATATACATACCAAGTTTCATAAAATTCGGTTCAGCCGTTTATGTGTGAAAAGGTAACAAACAAACACTCACGAAAGAAACAAAATGCAGTTATGGTGTCTATGACATGTGAAAAGAAAAGTTATCGTGAAAATTTGCGAAAAAAATCAATGTACAGACAGAGGTTACAATTTTATATATATATATATATATATATATATATATATAGATGTAAAACCTGTAATAGCACTTTGCTTGTGCTTATATTAGCAGATGACATCTATTGTCCTGCTGCACTACTGATACATACTGGACAGGGCATCTAGGAAAAGGTTTTTTGAGTGATATTGAACTTATAGGTGAAAGAAAAAAATGCTAGCAGAATGTGGAGAAACAAATAATTATTTCTTGTTTATAATTATAGCAACAAGTTTCTACATTAAAATTTTATATATATAGAGTTCCTTTGGGAAAGCTTAATGGACATTTATTTGGCTAACACCATTGTTGGACATGTCTTGAGTTTACCACAGACAAGAGGATCTGTTATCACTTAACTGGTTAAGTTTGTCCTAGAAGAGATTATCCACATAACAAGAATAATCCTTATGACACAGTATTCAGTAGGCTCATGGGCTGATCACGCACAGAAATATTGAATTGAAACATGTGCACATTGTTATTTAAAGCAGCATTATGAGTATTTATTTTCTCTTTTTTTGCATTTGTCTTCATTATCAATATTAGTCTTGATATTTTCATCTGTTAGGAATTTTATTTTAAACAATTGAGCTTAATATTAAACTGAGATTATTGATATATTTTCAGGGCATTTTTCTTAATATTCTTACAATTCTTTTACTGATTAAAATTGGTTCTATTTTCCATGAATTTGTTTTTTGTAGTGACAGAATTATACATTATGTACTGTTCCCTATGCATTTTCTCTTAAATTCGATTCCATGGGACTGGAGTTTTTGTCTATTATAAGCAGTAGTTTCTTGTTACTGACGTTCTTATGAGTGGTTTACATTCTATCTAACTTATCCTTTATTTTTTTCCCCCCAGATCTGGGTTCACGGAATGTCTTTATGGTACTGTTTTGTGGTGATGTTTTGTGTCTATCCTTCAATAACTGTTCTTGTGAAGCCTATAAATGCAGGAAATGGCTCAGCTTGGAATGGTAAGAACCTACCATATTTCCTAAGATGTATACTATAGAAATCTTTTAAATTCTTCTAGGAAATTATTTGGTTGAAGATCGACATGTATCAAAAAGCAATACGTCCTTATATAAATAAAAAATGCATATCTAACATTTTAGCGGATTCTCCATTATTGTGAGTTGGATTGAAAAATTTTATATAATCAATCTTGATGAAATGCAATATTCTATAACTGTTGTTCTATAATTGTTTTTTTTCTTTTAACTTGAATATTAACCAAACAGCTTGAATTTTTTAATGTTCAGCCTTACATAAACCCCACTACTACCCATTTCACATTAACAATAAGCCAATACATTTCAAGCTTAGATAAAGCCTATTTTTTTCATCAGTGATTACAATGTGAGATAAATACCATCAATGAATATCCTCTAGAGATCTCACTTTTAGTAGATTTCTCTTAAAAGTGAGATAAAAAAAATCCAACCTGGAAGTTCTAAATGAGTTAAGTGAGAGCAAAAGTTTTAACACGGCCATGGAAAAAAGGAGAGTGAAGCTCCTTGGGCATATCATAAGGCATAATGACTTCATTACAAATATATTTGAAGTTAAGATTCTTGGGAATAGCAAAAGTGGAAGGCCTAGAAATTCTATTTTGGAGATACAAGGCATCTTATGGATTTCGGTAAGTATAGTAATGTGAAAAGAGCAGCTTCCAATAGAACACATTGGTTGCGACTACTGTCCGTTAAATCATGATGATATATAATAAATAATGTTACGAAAACTATGTACTTGAAAAATTATGCAGAGTCAATCATGTATTTAAGAAGTATGAAGTAAATTGAGGCAACCCTGCATGAGCAATGACACCAGGAATGTTCTAAGCAACACCATTCTGTGACCTAGGCCTGTCTGGACCCTTGTTTTTTGAACTTGCCACCCGTGTATAAAGCGGCCGAGCTTGCTCGACAGTTAAATAGTTCTCAGTTTTCTTACTAGTGAATAACAGTACAGCTTTAGTGAACAGTGCTTTTTAGTTACAGTGCAGAGCCATGTTTTTGTGAAGATTATTGCAGTGGTGTGTTTTTATGAAAATCAGTGGTGTCTTATTCTTGTGAAGATCAGTGCAGTGCCATGTTTTATGATTCAGTGATTTGCATGATCATGAGTTATTGTACTCTCAAATGTAAAAATTATTTGGGTTTGGTCAAAAAATTGTGAACATAATAAAGTCTGCCTCACAGGGGCTCTATAAACTAAGCAGATATGACACACTAGTGATCTCATCTTACCAAATATTCTCTATTTGTCAGTAAAAGTATCATGAGTAAAATTGGAGGTTACTGAATACTGAAAACATGAAAGTGTGAATATCTTGTTTAATACGTGATTTAAAAAAAAAAAGTATATAACAACAATCATAGAGCATTATTAGTTTAACATGATTTCTTCTATAATATTTTTCGAACTGACTCACAATAATGCAGATATATAGAATTTTCGAATTCTCCCTCTGACCCCCCCCCCCCTATTTCTCGTCCGATTTCAGCCATTAAAGAAAATAATCTTTAGTGTTGAGTGAAACATTTAAATATTGAGTTTGGTTACATATCTTGGCTATTTTCAAGTCAAAAATTTAAAATCTTAATAGATGTCAACACAACATATTTGCATGTATATCACATAGTAAAGGCCAGTTGAAAACATTATTGGGTATTTATGTTTGGAATAAGACGTTTCATGAATTTATTAGGGTTTTGTTAATGTTCAATGACTAAAGTTAGTACTGCTCCCAATGCACCTTTGGGTTTTCTCATGCCAGCGGTGTCTATTTAAGAGTTATTAAACATTTTGAAAAGAAAATTAGCCTAGCTCACTGAGCATGGCTAAAGCATAATACAGTGAAATATTTGAGAAATTCATTTCAGTTCGAAAAGCCTTAGGGGAACCCTTAGCTGCTCCTCCTTTGCCTCTGAGAAACGTGTCTTACCTGTCTTGTTTGTTTCTCACTCAAAAACGACTCAATAGATTTCAATGGACTCATTCTCAATCATATATCCCAAGGTACAACAGAGGCTAAATGAATATTCGAAATTTCAATTAGAAGTGGGGTTTACATTGTTTTATTGAAAATTAATAAATCCATATATCTTGGTTAATGTCTGAGAACAAGTAGAACAAGATTAGTTGTACACAATTTTTTGATCCAACTTATAAAAATGGATATATTTTGAATTTTCGATTTTCCTCCCCTCTGGATCTTCTCCCTCTCTCCCTATCCGATTTTAGCCATTAATGAACTTGATCTTTAGTTTTACATGAAACACTTGTATATCGAGTTTGGAATTGATAAAACAAAAATTGTGACTGCTAGAGCAGTAACAGTCAAATATATACATATATCATTTAGAACCGACATCATTCCCGCTATCTCCTACATTGGATTGATGGGCATTCGAAGACATTTTTTGAAAATTGAGTCATGAGTATAACCTCAATACCTAATTTCCTTTAAGGTCTGCTAAAAATGCCCATTAGACACAAGCTTCAAACAAGAATTTATTTCTATGCTAATTCCCATGAATAAGATATATAAGAAGCACACAATAATTCCCAGGACATATTTCACCCTTAATAAATCTCATTAGTATCTCCTTGTTAAAAAAATTCTTATAGTCAAAAACTTAAACATAATATGATTATTCACATTGATGAAATTTATCAAATTTCGAAACTATTAATATTCTAAGAACAGTAAAACTCTTTGAGAAATGAAATTACTACATATAATTGCTGTTGACAACTTTAATATTTCTTTTGTTGTATCAAATTGTTTCTCAATCATTTTGGAATACATGTTGTATTGCTTTCTAAATTTTAGGAATAATTAAGTATCTTAAAAAATTAGAATTTTATTTTATTTTAATTTATTTGTATTTTAATAATTTATGTTTTGTTTTTAATGATATTTATCTAATCAAATTATGTGATTTTCAGATATTTATTTTGTTCCTGTTGTTACATTCTTGTTGTATAGTATGTGTGACTACATTGGACGTCTGATTTCAGGTTATTTACAATGGGTAAGCTTAAATAGAATATCCTTCAAATTATGTATGCTATAGTACTGTAAAGCATCTAGCATTACTGCTGATGATGAAGTTTGAGCAATATTTTTCCTGAGGACGGATCTTTTATATGTAACATAGCAATTAACTTCTTTGGTTTTAGTAATTTTATTATAAAACTGTCTTTGGTTCTGATTATCGAGGTTTAGGAAATCTTCTCTTTTTTCTCATTTTTTAAAACACTATATTTTGAATGGAGTAAAGGTATAAATTCATTTCCATTCTCCTAATTTTATTTCCACTTCTTATTTGAATTGGTACTCAGATTTACCTTTTATTATTATCATGAGTTGGATTTCAAAATCATATATTTAACCACACAATATTTAACCTATTTATATAAAACTAAAGGTAACATTTTTCAAAAGTTGTATTCAAAGCAGGAAGAATTAAAATCTAAAATTTGAAATGTGGATAAAAAAATGTTATATAATCAATATCGTTAATCATTAAATGTTCTACAATTGTTATTCTGTATGTATTTTTTTCATTAATGTAAATATTAAACCAGTTATTTATATTTATTTACTTTTTTATTTGTCCTGTCAGTCAAGCCCCACTCCCTCATAGGATTTTCACTTATAGCAGTTTTCCAACTTAAATTTCAAGTACTGCTTTCCTACGAAAATTTCAAAACTTTAAGAGACCATAAAATCCAAACCGCTAAAGATATATCAAAAATATTTGGTATGGTTTCTCATAACAATGAATAGAACACCTAAAGTATGTTTCAACAAAATCTGAAAGGATGGGTGTCAGAATTATTTTTTTGTGATTGATATGACATGGAATGACCCATCTGGGTTCCTTAGGAAGCTCTAATGACTATTGACTTTAGTTGCCTTGATCCTTTTTGAATGTGGCATTACAAAAATTAGTTTTGCATTAGTGACAGTGCATTTATAAGATAGTTGAATAAATCAGAAAATAATGTAAAAGTAAATTTAATCAAATTTTTATTATAATACTTTTATTACTGAAGGCCTATTTATATTTTAGCACTTGTCTCTTTAGTCAAACTAAATTTGAATTTATGTTATTTTTCTGAAACATAAGTACATTTCCTCATTGCATCTGTCCATTGATTTAATTATTTTCATCACTTTATTTATTACTTTATTCATGTCAAAATATCTTTTATATTTTGTAGCCTGAGAAAAGGAGCTGGATTATTGGTTTGATGAGCTTACTAAGAACAATTTTCATACCACTTATTATGCTGTGTAATGCTCAGCCCCGTCATCATCTTCCAGTCATTGTCTCATCTGATTGGTATTACATTGCTATCATTATTGCCTTCGGTTTATCTAATGGTTATTTGGCAAATATAACGTTTATAACTGTTCCAAAGTAAGTATTGTACAAATTCTATTGTATGTTTCACACACACACATATATATATTAATTTCTTCAATCTTCTTCGTTATTTGTATTTACTTTTATTTCAGGATTGTTGCCCCACATGAACAAGAAGTAGCATCTACCATGCTTGCAGCATTTCTTGGAGTAGGCTTAGCTTGTGGTTCAGGAATCAGTTTGCTGTTTGTGAAGCTTCTCTAAATGACATATTTCACCTAAAAAGTGAAAATTGCTGGCATAGTAGCTGGCTCAAAATTCTCTGCATCCCGCCAGTTACTTGTATATAAATACCTTGGCAACTAGGTTTTGTCCTGCTTGTCATTAGACATTTTTTTTTCCTGCATGATACCTTTCAGGAAATGAGTATGTATATCAGGGTAAGAGAAAAAAAAATTAAATGTTTATAATGAGTGTATTATATAATCAGAAGGTATATATATTACATATATACATACACTCTTTCTTGTTCTTAAGGATTGGGCTTTTGGAAAATCCCATGTTTTTACCTCTTTTCTTTTTTTTTTTTTCACTGCAGAATAAGGTGAATTTATATTACAGTATAAATATTTTCTTTACAAGTTAATTTAAGTAAACCAGAAAAATTACTTTGCATTAATTGGTGATTATCACAGTATGATAAAATAATTTCTACTTCGCATTTTCAAAAGTAAACTGTGGATTAATTAAATACTAAATCATACATTAACATTCATGAAAGTGCTTTGTACCTAAAATGACAATAATTATATCTTTAATTTCTTTATTTGTAATGCAATTGAGACATAGTATTCAGCACTTTGAAAACAATCTTCAATAATAGTTTTAATATTTTATTCGGCTGTTTCAGCTTAATACTCAAATGCTTTACTAGTGATTAACCAAATGTTTTCTTAATTTCTGTGCTGTATTACTTAATATGTTATGACGAAAAACAAAAAAAAAGATATATTGAGCTAATATAGGTATTAAAAACTAAATTCTAAACCAAGTGCTAAAATGTTATATGAAAGAAAAAATATGTCACCATACAGCATGAGGGAGAGCAGAAATTATAACCCTTGTACATCCAAAAAGATAACTTCTGAAGTTGATATCAAGTATTGTTGACTAGTCTTCTAATAAAAAAATTATATAAAATGCTTTTTCAATACACATATTATCTTTCAAGGAACAAAATGATATTCTGGTAAAATAGTGCTAAAATTCTCACTCACTGAACTCTTGTTTTTTTAAGTACAATATTTTCTAAAAGAATCTTCAACCTTGAGAATTAGTAAGAAGAGTTCTGTATGGAAATATACCACTTGGTTCTCCAATTCTAATGGGCTTGTCCTTGATTGCCATCTCTTAAACTACTTGTCAGATTAAGAAATGTCTTATCATAATTTACTTTCTTAACTTGATTGAAACCTTTGATAAGCTTTTAATTTTATTATGTATTAATGTCCACTTTATACTTCCAGCTAATTGACCCTTTTCTAGGCAGGTAGGATAAGGGAGGTTATTTAGTAAGTTTGTTATTTTATATTTATCCCCAATATAACTTTTAGGGTTGTGTTTGATTTTATAAATCCATGTCTATGGCAGTACTTTGACATTCCTTTCAACCTGTACCCATGCCTTATTTAATGAAGAAATGACATTTCTGCCTTCAGCCAATCTTCAAACTTTCATTTAACCGTTTCTTTGCAGCTGTCTTTTAAAAATTAATATTCTGTGTCGCCAAACTCTTTTTTCTTCATCTGCAAATTGATGTTTTTGAGAACTTAGTGGAAAAATGCTAAAAATGAACTTATTGTTAGTGTGTGTTATTGACCTCCCAGTGATCTATGCACAATTGAATGAGCTCAAACCGCAACTTTACTTGTTATTTCTTAAATTCAGTGCTATACATTTTTATAGGTAAGGGATTGACATTTTATGTTTACCTGTAACAAATAGTGTTGTGTATTTTCTGATTAGATTTAGAAGTACTGATGTTCTCGATAAAAAGCCATTCAAGATATGGTTTAATTATAAATCTACGATGAAACATCTGAGGACAATTTGTTCTAAATATTATCTCCATGTTCTTGTATTTTAATAATTGTTATTTTATAAATTAATTTTCAAAGGGGTTTCTTAATAGACTTTTTGTCCAATTTGCCTTCTTTGCTTTATAGGTTTTTGGAAATGGACATAATATTCAGAGCAAATTGTCCTCAGATGTTCCATTGTAGATTTATAATTAAATTTTTACTTTGTGTTTTATTGAGACCAATAGTATTTACAGATCTATACAGAATATATAAAAGACTGTTTGTTATCAGGAATTCTGGTCAATCCAAAAAATCAAAAAATGTCAATCCCTTACTTGTAATATCAAACTTATAAATAGTTTGAGAGAAATTGGTATTTTATGTTGACTTTTAGCCCCAGTCATGATGGAACTCTTATCCAGCCTATAAAATTGTTGTTAATTTTTAATTTGGCCCATAAGGCATGGTGTGAATATTTTTGAATCCTGGACTCCTTTTTACATATTCCAATGTTACAGGATGTTTCCTCCTTCAGGATAAATGAGAGGTTGTCTTTCTATTAATTTATTTATTTACAACCTATTTTAGTATCATCAGGATAGTTACATAAAAAATACATCATTGACATGAGACACACGTTCTGATGACGAGCCTTTTGTTTTTAGCAGATTTCCCCTCAGGGAATTGAGGTTGTACTCATGACATTATTTACAAAACATTTCTTCAAATGTCCATTGACCCTATCTAGTATATGACAAAATTGAGATCTGTTCAAAATGATATAAATTGTAACATTTACAATTTCTAGAGCTATAATAATCAGTGAAAAATACATAATAAATGCCGAAAAGTGTATATTCAATTGTAAATTTGAATGTAAAGTGAAAGATTCAAAAAGGTAAAATGATTTATCGACTACAGGGATTTATTTTTCGTGTGATGAACAGATATGTTTCCAAAGAAATCAGATATTTATAAAATACGTCCTTTTTAAGGAAGTGGTAGAAGGAAGGTCAAAACAAGCTTCCGCGAGTGAACTCTCGGCCAGAAGAACTCCTGCAGGAAGATTGCCCTCAGCGCTGTGACCCCAACGGGAACACATGGTCTCTGCTTGCTCTTCTTCATATTTTTGTAAGAATACTCTTGTTGCCTAGGCTGGAACACACATGCTCTTTGTCTCATTTGCAGCAGAAATACATCATCATTGAAGATTTTGCTTGCCTTTTTGCCACCGAAGCCATTTATATAAGTCAAGATTTGGCATACTTCGTAATCGAATGCTCTGAATTTGTGTAGGGTGAAGTTATTTTTATCTGTATTTTTTATGTTATGTAATAGGATACCAGTGTATAATAAATCACCACCTGTTCTCCACTTGTCAACATATTTTGTTAATATTATTGTTATTATTTATTAACGTCCACATTTTGTGACTAATGCTAATTGGGATGGGTTATCTATAGGTTATCACCATTTTTTAGCCAGGGTAGGACTAAGGATTTTATTTAATGAGTCCGTCACTAAATAAATCCCTATTGCCTAGACAGGAATCAAACTCGCCAGTCTAGGTTTACCATGAGAGATTAAGGCGAACACTTCAACTCACATGACTAACCTGAGCTCCATTTGTTAATAAATAAATACAGAGTTATCAGCATAAAGAGAATATTTATTCACATGTATTTTTATTTATTCAATTTTTCCTATATTATTACAATATATATACACACACACACACACCACACGTCTCTTACCCCTCACAGTAGACTTTCTTTTTCATTACCAAACTTGATATATAAGTATTTTATGTTAAATTAAACTCAAAGGTCAAGTTTATTAATGGCTGAAATTGGACTTGAGGGAGAGAGGGGTTTAGAGGGGGAGAAAATTCAAAATTCAAGATACCTAGTATTATCTATATTGCGCAAAACAGGTCTTCTATAGGAGTCACAGTTCCTGTCAGTTGCCGCATGTTCACTATTTTTGCCAAATCTAACACAGTTAATGCATTTCGGAGGCGCCGCCTTGTTTGGACACTGTCTGTGGCAATGACCCCGCTCTGAGCAATGAGAGCAGTACACATATTCAGCTGAACAGTTTTTTTGTGTATGTCCTAAATTTTGACACTTATCGCAACGCGTAACAGCCATCCAGTTTCGGATTCTACATGAGTCAAAATTCAGAAAACCCTTCCTTCCTTCATGATTTCACGGTATAGTTCTGGAGAAACCTCAGTCACCCAGTGAACCAATGCTTGACCTTTTCGGACCAGTTTTGAAGATAGGTTTAAAGATATTATTCTCCCTACATATTGAGTGGGCGTTCTGTTTCCAAAAAATTGAACTGATTTCTTCCTTACTCAACTTAACGGATACATCTTATATTATTATTCTGGAATTTCTTTTGTGATGTAAAACTGGTTGAAGTCAGGAGTTTTGCAGAACTTGGGTTTCAACAATTTTGTTTGCTTCAACCTGGTTATGAGCCTTTATAATTACGCCAGCATTGGTTTTTTTAATTTTAATATTGAGGAGGTGCAGGCCAATTTTGTTTTTAATTTCAGACTCAATCAGGACTGTATTGGTATATATGTTTTCTTTTTCTTTCGTTGGTTTGACTAGTATTGTATTATTTTGGGTCAAGCTTAATACCCAATATTGTTTTCAACAGATCTTTACTACTTGAGATACATGCAAATAATGATGTCGTCAATTGACATTTTATTGACCCCCCACTTCTACTCATTGAATTTTTATTTGGAAATAGAGAATATATGGTGAGATGAGATCAGCAGTGTGTTATGCCATGGGAAATCTGCTTAGTTTACGCAGCTCCTGCATGACTGTCTTTTTTTTAATGAGCTTGAGAATGGTGTGATCATAACGAAATCGATTGAAAATAAATAAATTATTAAGAAGACAGCCACTCATTTTCCTGGGGTCTGCACGCTTTCTCAATGAAATCGTACATTTATGGAGAGTTGGTGTAATCAAAAGTTGTGAATTCCATGTTTCTTATGAATCTTTTTCATATGCTTGCTATCTATCAAACTCTCTCTCTTCATGTCTTGAAATCTCTTTTAAAAATTTGAACTCCAGGCTATCCTTTAATTTCTATTAGAATATATTCCTAATGCATCCATAACGGTAACTGTTATCAAGCTGTGCTAAAAATTATTTCTGCCATATATTTTAATATATTTAATGAAAAAAAATATATGCAAATTGATACAATTGACTATATGATACAAACTAAATTGACTTCTTATATGTTCTTATGATTTATTGCTTGTTTAAGTTTCACTGTCAGGATGAAATATTGTTTTCCTCTATATGATATTAGTATGCCAAGTTGGGAGATATTAATAAATTATTTCTATGCATTTATTTGTTATCCATCCTTAAAAATCATACTTAATTTTAAAGAACTACTAATATTCTACTTTTATGTTAATAAAAAGTTATAAATATGTATAATTAGCTTTTAAAAACTTATATCAGTATATGAAATTATTTATCAGCTACTCACTCACCTTATGGAAGTAATAAATGTTTTATGTATATTGAATTTTTTAGTATTCAAATTAATTAAATCTTAGTTTGTAGTCATATAAATTTTTATCAATGTATTTATTCATTAATTTGTTTTTAGTCTATAAAAATTAGTAAATTCATCTATATATTTTGTATGATTCATAAATTGATAACAAATTTACATTCATACATTTGTGAGCTCTTGTATTTTCACTTATATAGTTAGCACAAATGGGAAATGCATTTGTTGAGAAAAATTTATAAATTTAATTTCAGAATACGATTTAAGGGTACATTTTCTTAAATTTAGCTGATTAAGAGCTTATATGTACTTACTTGATTGAGTTGAGTTATAACAAGCTTTCTTTCCTACCTAAATACATCATAGTTCTAAGCATTTAAGATTATTCAGTTTGAAAAAAAAAAGTTATGAACTTCATGATTATCGATAGCGACAAAAACAAAACACAGGCATAAATGTTGTAATTGTTCAAAAGTTTGACTAAATTAATTTTGATTTATTCATTTTTAATTTAATAAATAATTGGATTATTTTTAACTGACTACAATTAATCATTCTATTTTAATGGAAATGTCATCTTGATTTATTAGAAAGTGTGAAGCTTATATGTGATATCATATAATGTGGGAAAAACAGAATTCTTCAAGTTACTCAAATAATTCCAGTTTTATCTTGATTTTATTACTGGTAACATCTTACTAGATAGACATAGAGATGACATACCTAATGACTTTTTGAGTTATAAAGCAAATTTTTTTTCTGGTGGATTTGCAAGGAGTATGCTTTTTGGACTAGTAAACACATTTACTGCTCTGTAATAATAATTTAAATTGTAATAATGTATATCTCTTTTACTCATTAACATGAAAAGAGTAGTTTTAAATGGTTCAATACAAACTTGTACTTAAGAAATGAAAGAAGTATTTCCTGTTGTTATGTTCTCCTAGGTTAGCCAAACTCAAATTATTATTATTTATTAACGTCCCTTTTTTTTTCTACTTTGGCTGATTGGGACAGGCTATCTACAGGTTACCACCCTTTTCTAGACAGGGTGGGACTAAAGATTCTATTTAATGAGTTAAAATTAAATTAAGTTGTTTAACTCAAAATCAAATTGAGTTGTTTAGATAGAAGGCTTGAACCTGGAATATGGAAATATGTATTCCTTGACTGATTCTGCCTGTTCCTGTGAATTCACATTGAATTAAAAGAAGAATTCATAAAGCTAAACTATTATGTTTAACATAAGATTTCACCACACCAAACTAAATTTGATTTATAGGCGAAAATTAGTGTTCACAACCCATCACCATTTACTTTAATTACAGTTAGTTATTTCTTATGTTAAATTTATAAAACTTATAAACAAATATTTGCACAAGCCCTAAAAATATGCTTAGAAATGCATATAAATTCAGTTTTTAATCATAGTATTATATATGTTTACATCAATTTCTATGTGTTATAGAAATATTACATGTGTTTTTTTTTCCGACTATACAGGCTATTTTGCTTAAATTTCAGCAATACATGTTCTAGCAGATCGAAGGTTTTGATTTTTAATCTTCATTTGCGTAGACGTCCCTATTATAATATCTATATCCCTAATAGTTCGGTCTCCATAAGAAACATTATATTAAATAAAAATAGTGCTTGCTCCCTCATGGTTGTGGCATTTTTTTATCAGTAACAGTGGCCTGATTGTAAGTCCAAAATTAAAACTTTTATTTTCATAGGTTGTAAATTTGTGTCTCTCTCTGTTCATCACTTTTGCAGGTTTAATATTTCCATAGTGAGATATAAAATCCACTATTGTCAAACTCCTGTAGGATGTTCCTGGTCCAACTCTTCTTAAATGAATTTGATCTTGAAAATTCATAATAGGATAAAAATGTTACTCTAGACTTGCTGAGTCATTCATAAGGCGTCAGTAAGGATGGGGCCTAACAGTTGATACCATTTTATAATAGTTTACTCCATTGAGTGTTGTAACATACGAACTACGAGTAAATTTATGAAAACAACAAACCTGATGCTTCAGGCATCAGAGTGAACTGAAATAGATAGCATTGAAGAGCTAATAATTATACTAGCTCTTTCAGAGTGAATGCACTACAATCAACACTTCTGTTTGGAAAAAATAATGGCACATTCCAGGCTGTGCCGCCCGTATAGCATAGTAGTGGTTTTAACATTGATTTGCCTTGAATGTTTAGACCCATTCAAATTCTAGAATGACTTCTGCAATGTTTTTGGTGTTATTAATTATATTCAAAAAACATTTTCTTGCAAATAAGAGTAGGTTAGCAATTTATCAAATTGTAAATCCCTATACCATTATTAGTATAAACTGAACATTAACAGAACTTCAAATTTTAATTGTTTAAAATACAGGGGGATATAGATTACTAGTTGATTGATTATTTTTGTTTTAGTGTGTAAATAAAATGTGAGTATTGTATAATTGAAGTTCCAAAAAATCTTTAGTGGTGTCAAATAGAAATTCCAGACATATGTACAAAAAATGAAGGGTATTGTAAATGGAAGGAATAAGGTTATTATTAATGAAAGGAAGAGATTGACATCTTTGTCTTATTTTCAAAAGCAGGATACTGTTAAGAGTGTTCCTTTTGAAACCCAGGATAAAATGATACATTTAAATATAATTTTATGTTGTAAATAATTTCAAATTCAAATTTTTATTCCTTCATTATTATCTTTATGACTTCCTTAGTGCCCTTATATATTTATTTATTGGGCAGTAGGTATTTTTCATACTAATTTCGGGTGTATTTTATATATATATATATATATATATATATTTTTTTTTTTTTTTCTGGTAATTTGCCTTCATTTCCATTTACCCAATAATTTGTGCACACTAGTGTTTAAAGTTTATAAATTGTATATTAATTATAAGTTAAATTATAATTATGGATACCTTGTGAATTTGAAACAAAAAAAGCCTTAGATATAATCAATCCATAATCTTTGTCTTCCTGTAAATCTGAGATCAAGAATCGAATCATCAGAATAATACAGAATAAAGGGGTTTTGAAGGTGTGTTGCCATTTGTTAAACACGAGATTTATGGTTAATAATTTTCTTAATTTAATTAAATAAGAAGGAAAAAAAAATGTTTTTTCCCATTAGCTTTCAATTTGCTTCTAACTATGATTTCTGTATTTTGACATTTTCATGTATACCCAATTGTCTTTCATTCCAATATATACTTATAAATGGAATAAAAAGATCTTTATTGAAAACATAACACTAAGTATGGGTTCTATAATATAATCAATTTATTTATTGTAATTTTTTATAATCATTCCATATAATTTATTAATTTATACATTTTTATTGTAAGTTCATTGTAAAAGAATCTCATTATTGTGTTCATTACTTAATTTTATTAATTTACTTATGTTTATGAAAGTATTTAATTTATTGCTCAATTTCATTAAATGAATTGTAATTTCATTGTACTTTGAATTTTTATACTCAATAGACCTTCTTTAGGTTTAGTGTCTCATACTTATTTATTCATATAAAGTGGCCACCAATTTATCATAAGAAAAAAAAAATGCATGGTTGCTTTCTTAAGAACAAGTATACATTTAAAGTACTGTAAAACTACTCAACTGTAGTCCTACATCCTAACTAAGAATTTCCTAATATTTTTTCTCAAGCCAAACAATCCCAAAGTCAGCTAGTAGATTAAAATTGAAGTAAAAAATAAATTAAAATGAGAAGCATTGAATTCATTCAGATGTGAGTGAATGACTATTTGATGTGCTTTAGTACGTGTATGTGTGTGAGCTGGCGTGTTTGTGTGTTCCGAACAACAGGGACTAAAGTAATAGAACTTACATAAGCTAAAAATGATTTAAATCAATTGTACTCCCCCACCTTCTCCCCATTAAGGTATTTATAATAAGTATTTAATAACTTTATCACAGATTATGGTATTTTGACACAAAAATGAAAACATTTCATTTTTGTGTCAAAAAACTATAATCTGTGATAGTTATTAAATACTTATTATAAATACCTGAATATAAATTATTATACCTTAAAGTTTGGGGAATATGGTCATTATAGTCCCCTGACTATGACCTAACCAGAGCAACAGTAGAGGTCTTGTGTAGCCAAATGAAGAGCTCGCATCATTGCTTACAATGGTCATTTGAACTATTTCCTTCTAACTCCCAGCTGCCATGAGTTTCTTTCTAAGGGATCTAGCCTCCTTTATTGGAATTTTACTCTTCTGAATGATTTTTTCTGGTTCTCTTAACAATATATTTTTGAGGGATTCACTATACCTCAAATCTCACTTAGTAGGCTTTAGCTTATCCAAATCAAAAACATTTTTATTATGTTTATTGTGTATTTAACTGTAGGTATTTTAAGCCTTCACATTAAGTTTATATATCAGTAAATATTTGTTGTTTGTATTCCAGGTTTTATTAAAATAAGAGAAAAACAAAGAATAGGATTTGAGATTTTGTCACCTGATATAGAATTTTTAAGAATTTATTAGTATCTTTCAAAGCATTTAATTACTTGTTATGCTGCTGGGACTTTGTGTAGTACTTTTCAAACTACTTTGAAAATTTTGTTGTTTTGTAAGTAGGGGTACTTTGTTAGTTGACAAAATGTAAATAGCAGACTTCAGTGAACTTCTTCTTCAACTTATTAAAAATATAGTGTATTCATTTCTGATATATGGCTATAAAATAACGGAATGACTAATGTGATAATTTATGTACAGAAAAATTAAAAGTCTAAAATGCAATTTCAATTAGAAAAAAAAAATTAAATGGGATATATCAAAAATACAAAATAGTACTACCGAAATAAAATTTGGACTTTAGTCTTAATTACTTGACTAAAAAGGAAATATTAAAATAAATAATTGTTCAGTCATCCCATTTTGTTCGAAAATGCAAGTCTTCTGTCCCCCCCCCCCCTGAATTACAAAATAAAAATTCTATTAAGACAACTAAATAAATACTTAAAAAAGGACATCAATGGTGGCTTATATTTTTTGTTAAATTAACTTGGAACTTTGTTTATTCAGCCAAACTGGGTCCAATTTATATTTGCACTAATAAATAGTTAAAATTAATTTATCATTGAAAGTTAAGAGTATTTGTCTCAACTGAGAGTATACAAAAAAAATAATGAAATTTAAAAAGTTATGTGAAATTAGACTAATTCACTTAATTATTTTACATAATAATGTGAGTTCTTTATTTGAAAAATTTACTTTCATGTTAATTACAAAAAAATTACAAAAGATCTTCATTTCAGAAGTAGTGTTGCTCCTTAGAACTGTACTTCAGGAAGTAGAATTTTATTCGTTGCAGAACTGCCCACAGCTTTTCTGTTTGACTGAAGATTTCTTGTAATTGAGATGACTTTCCAAATTTAAAACCTATAATGACACAAGTTCCACCATGACTGCCTTCTTAGTATTAACACAGTAATGGTTCATGTATCAGCAATAAGGCAATTGAAATAAAAACACCCCCCACCTAAAAAAAAAAAAAAATCAGTAGATAGAAGTTAAGTCTAAACAAAAACATATTTTTAACAAATGATTAATGATCACATTAAAAATCACAGACCATAGTTGTGTATTTTTATGGAACTTTGTTGTGCTTGTAAGGTTTTCTTTGCTGTAGAATAAAGTAAGTATTCATGTATTTTTAATAAAAGTGCATAAATTGAAAAATATACTTTTAAGTATTTTAATTTAATTAGTCTAATTATATTAATTTGTATTGTTATAGTTAAAGTACATAGTTTAATTATTATTATCTTAAATTGATTTCTTTATTAATAAGCTTGTATATTAATAAACAATGTTCAGTTTGGTACATATGGTGACTGATATTGGAAAATTAGTACATGATTTTTGTTTAAGTATTATGTAAATAATGTAATTAATTATACATTAAATTTACTTTTGGAAATAATTCATCCTTTTCCTCAATATTGTGATAAATCTCTCTTGATATTAGATTAAGTTTAAATTAAAGGTCATTTATTATTTGTTTGGCAAGGAAAGACTAAGAAATGTTATTGATGATATTGACTAATTTTAACTGAGTTAAATAATGAAGCACTATGACTGTTATATAACAATTACAATCAAAATAATGTTAAATCAAAAACACAGCTGGGACTTTGATTACACAAGTTAATCTACAAACACATTTCCTTTAACAAGATTTCACCAATTATATTTTTAAAGTTATTTAATTTTATTTCTTATATTATTATTTTAAAACAATTTAATTTATATCAATATTAAAAGTAGTGTAGTTTTCTCTTTGAATTTACTAATCTTGATGTCTGTTTTTCAATTTATAACTGGTTTCATGTTAATTAGGTATTTAATTGTAATTACCAATTATTAAAAAACTTATACATATTTATTTTTATGTCTTTTTTATCAGTGAGATATTTTTTATAAGTGTAAAAGAGGAAATATTAAAATCAATTTACCAACTCGTTGTTTAGTATATATATAATAAATTCAGTTTAATATGTGATATAGTTTAACATTATTGTTCTGTTATAGGTGTTTAAAATATACTTTTATGCAAATGTATTGTATTTTTTTTTTGTACCCATTTAGTCTAAATATGACAGTTCCCTTTAATGACTTTCATATTATAATTAATTACAGCAATGTAATACTTTCTTTATTCTTAACACCTTCAATGCAGATGTGGCATCTAACACAAGTATTATAGATATGGTACATGTTACTTATTGGAATTCAAGGAGCCTGCAACTGTAATTTTATGCAGTATGTGATAATCATGTTGTATTTGGTAAAAACTAATTAAATATTGGCAAAAAGGGAATATGTGTAATTAACTTAGTGATTTCATTTTTTTGGGGATATATATTAGCAGATTTCCCTTAAGGGAAATCAGCTATTGAGGTCATACTGATGACGTGAGTTTCCTCAAATGTCCATCGATCCTTCCCAGGAAATGACAAAAATGAGGTCCGTTCAAAATTATATATATATATATATATATATATATATATATATATATATATATATATATATATGTCTGTTAATGCTCTAGCAGTTGCAATTTTTGTTTGATCGTTACCAAACTTCATATTTAATCGTTTTATGTAAAAAGAAAGATCAAGTTCGTTAATGGCTGAAATCAGACCTGTGGGGGGGGGGGGGTTTAGAGGGGGATTTTTGTAAGTTTGAAATATCTCCGTTATTATACGTCGATCGAAAAATTGTATAGAATCAACCTTATTGCAAATTAAATTTACTATAAATATTGTTCTATACGTTTATTCTGTATCTTGAATATTGAGCAGGAGTCTGCTATGTTTGGGACTTTCCGCCGAGAGCTATTCGTCCCTCGTGAATAGGTCTAGAGATTCCTTACTGCTACTGTTATTATTAGGCAGATTTCTCTATTGTAAAACTTCACGTGGGAAATCTGCTTAGTTTACGCAGCCCCTGCGTGACGGACTTTTTTTTCTTTTTTTAAAATTTCATACATGAATTTATAGAAAAAATGCTAAGACCATATAAATCTTAACAGTTAAGAATTCATTTTCCTATTTACTATGATAGGACGTTTCCTATCAAACAGTTGTTTATGAATAAATTTATTTTGTTTTCTTCAAAGGAACATTATTCAAGAATTACTTCCCTCTTCTTAATTATATTCAGAATAAAAATTCTCTGGATTTCAGACAGTCTAAATCCTTGAGTAGTAGTCAAATCCAAAAAGCTTCCTGAGCAGGATAAACTCATCTTCCCTTGACAAAAATGTCACTAATCATTGCTTTTTGAAGAACCAAGCAACATATTGCTGTTCTAAAGAAACAATGATGCAACTATTAAAACTGCTGTTTTACTGGAAACACAAAACAAAAATTATTTGAAATATGAACAGTGGAAATTGGTGCTGCTATATATGGGCAAGATTTTACAGAAATATATAGAAACAGGCTTATCACTTGTTGATATTTCTTATTCTTTGATAAAAGTGTTGATTCACATTTGGGTGGGGATTGAAAAACCCTGCCATAGCTATTTTTTTACCATACTCCTAGCCAAACTTTTGAACTATTATTCCATTTTCTCTTTTTGATGAATCCGGTACTTCTCTATTTCCATTCCTAAATAATTTGATGCGTTTTTAATTAGGTTCACGATTAAGTAGGGGCATTTTTTTTTAAATATTATATACAGCTGCTGTGAGAAGGGCCCAAATAAGAATGACTAGTGTAAAAACCTGTTTCGTCTCCTTTCTGTACTGAATAGCACCTAGATCATCTAATTCTCTAGCCATTTTTTTACTGAATATCCGACTTATTAATTTGTCAACATTTTCGTGATAGCCACTGGTCTTGATTTACATTCTAGTATCTCGAGTTTAATCCTTTAATACAAAGTGTTCAATTTCTTATATTTACAAACTCTGGAAAAACCAAATGGATTTCTTGAAATTTACCAAAGTATCTTCTGCCAGATTGTAGTCTAAACTTGTCAGTACATGATCAGATTTACTTACAATTTCTATAGAACCTCACCTGTCACTGAGATTTTGCTGAGTAGTGCTTCCTCTTTCTCACTATTTCACTGGTAGTTTATGATCAGTTGCTACAGGAAAAATTCTACATTACTAAGGTATGCAATCAAATATCTACATAAACAAATATGACAGTTTGTGATTTAATTGTAGATTTCTTTTTAGTTGTGTCGCAGATTTGCAACATCAGGTACCTAGCTTACTTTTCTCCTCATTTATTACTAGCTCATTTTTTGTTGTTCTCTAGATAGCAAGTAATGTAATCGTTTTAATTTAGAACCTAAGATTATTTTAACATCTGATTGATGTTGCCAAAGTGATTTGTTGGAAAATACACAACTGTGTCAAAGCAGAAGAATGAACCACCAATGACTAACAAATTTTCAGAAGGATTTGTCTCACACATTTGTGTAATATGGAAATGCCCTGTCTATTGGTAAAAGAGATGAGCCTTTACCACAGATAATGAAGATCTTCAACCAAGGAAACCAACTGCACCTAGATTGCATTGTAAGGGATGTACATTTGTAAAACACTGTAAATGTAAGGTTGATTAATATTTTAATAAGGACAAGATCATAATTATAAATAAATAATATAAACACCTCATCAATATCAAGATGATCCTTCAGAAAATTCAAGGACAACATCCAATCTAATAGAATTTTAAAAAGCGAAGGCACAAGCATGAAGAATTCTTGCTTAATTTAAGGTGAATTATTGTAGAGCCTTTGTTTCTAGCATAAATAATAGAACAACTAGAGCTGAGTTTTAGAGGAAAATTAGGCTACAATGAGGAGTTAATAATAAATAAAATAAAAACTAAAAATACAACAAACAATATTATGTAAACAGTAAAATACCTAAATAAATGTAAATAGAAAGACAAAAAAATGTTTGAGGAAGACCTCTATGCTGAATATTGGTTCTAAACTCTTGACTCCTCTGGATAATGATTCTTCCTACCTTGATTCTCTAAAACACAGTCATTTATTAATAGGATGACTCTTGACTTCAACCATTTACAGAGGATCACAGCATTTAACATTTCTAGAAGTAGTGGCGCCTTGAATACATTAACACTACCCTTCAGGCTCACTAGTGAATTTCATCGACTCCTAACCTAGATTTAGTGGTTGTAAATATCCTCCTCTCCCCTAGCCTATGGGCTGGATTGTTCAGGTTTTCACTGGTACTGGAAATATTCATCATGTTTCTTTGATGACTTCCTTAGATGTCTATAACTGGCTTCTGTCAAGCTCTACAGGTTATAATTTTATATATCCCTGCTCTCCCTTCCTCTCTCTCTCTCTCTCTCTCTCTCTCCCTCTCTCTCCCTCCCTCCCTCTCCCTCCCTCTCTCTCTCTCTCTCTCCCTCCCTCTCTCTCTCTCTCTCTCTCCCCCCCCCCCCCTCTCTCTCTCTCTCTCTCTCTCTCTCTCTCTCTCTCTCTCTCTCTCTCTCTCACTTACTATTTTATGTTGCCTTGATACTGAGGTTGTAAATTCAAATTGTAAATTTTCTTTTTCCTGAGCATTGTAAGAGAGGACTTTTAAGTCCTAAATGTATCAGGTTATTAAATAAATAAATCAAATCAAATCTCTCTCTCTCTCTCTCCCTCTCTCTCTCTCTCTCTCTCTCTCTCTCTCTCTCTCTCCCCCCCCTCTCTCTCTCTCTCTCTCTCTCTCTCTCTCTCTCCCTCTCTCTCCCTCTCTCTCACTCTCTCTCTCTCTCTCTCCCTCTCTCTCCCTCTCTCTCTCTCTCTCTCCCTCTCTCTCTCTCTCTCTCTCTCTCTCTCTCTCTCTCTCTCTCTCTCTCTCTCTCTCTCTCTCTCTCTCTCTCTCTCTCTCTCTCTCTCTCTCTCTCTCTCTCTCTCTCTCTCTCTCTCTCTCTCTCTCTCTCTCTCTCTCACTCTCTCTCTCTCTCTCTCTCTCTCTCTCTCTCTCTCTCTCTCTCTCTCTCTCTCTCTCTCTCTCTCTCTCTCTCTCTATCTCTCCTCTCACTCTCTCTCTCTCTCTCTCTCTATCTCTCTCTCTCTCTCTCTCTCTCTCTCTCTCTCTCTCTCTCTCTCTCTCTCTCTCTCTCTCTCTAACTTAATATATATAAATCTCCTGTCACGATGTTTGTCCGCGATGGACTCCTAAACTACTTAACCGATTTTAAATTAAATTGGCACACCGTGAGCAGTCTGGTCCAACTTGAGAGATAGGCTATATTAATTTTCTCTGAGACGAACAGGAGTGGGGGTTATAAGGGAGGCCTGAAATTAAAAGTCGTGATATTTCGTTTTCTATTGGTTTTTTCGCAAATATGCACATAACAAAAGTTGTTTATTTTGTTATTTAGAGTAACTTTTGTCATAAACACTTTCATCGTATTCCGAAGTTTAAATGAGTTATACGCTTATGACTATAGCGGGAGTCAACAATATTATTTGGGACAAAAGACCCAACCGAAATAAATAAAACTCGGTATGTGTATTAGCACTAACGCTTTCATTATAAGAAGCCATACCAACATTTCTAGGGACGGGCAGGAGTGGGGGTTTTAAGGGAAGCCAGAAATTAAAAATAGCGATATTTCGTTTCCTATTGATTTATCGGCAAATATGAACATAACAAAAGTAGTTTATTTTGCTATTTAGAGTAACTTTTGTTATATACACTTTTTTCGTATACCGAATTATAAACGAGATATACGCTAAACATTATAGCAGAAGTGAAAAATTTTATTTGGCACAAAAGACTCAACCCAACTAAATAAAACACTCAGCATGTGTATT
This sequence comes from Riptortus pedestris, assembly GCA_019009955.1. Taxonomy (NCBI): domain Eukaryota; kingdom Metazoa; phylum Arthropoda; class Insecta; order Hemiptera; family Alydidae; genus Riptortus; species Riptortus pedestris. The sequence goes on from CM032228.1 coordinate 117,324,723, forward strand.
AGTACTAACGCCTTCCTTATAAAAAGCCATACTATTTCTAGGGACAGGCAGGAGTGGGGGTTATAAGGGAGGCCTGAAATTAATAATAGTGATATTTCGTTTCCTATTGTAGTTTCGGCAAATATGCACATAACAAAAGTTGTTTATTTTGTTATTTAGAAAAAATTGCTCAAGAATTCTTTTCAATATGAACTACCAGGTACCTCACCTGGAAAAATTAATTCAAATGTATGTTAATATTTAGTCCTTAATAATTCAAATCTATGCATAATGCACAGGAAGCGGGAAATATGATAATATGGAGAACAGTGAAGTCTTACATAAAAAATTAATTTTATTATTAACAAATCCACAGAAACGACGGGTATTAACCCTAAACACTGGGACGGGTAAATGTCAAAACATTGTGCAAAATAAAGCCTTGCCAAAAAAATACCATCAACATTCAGCCTCAAATGAATTCCCGAGCGAAGCCGGGTATCTGAGCTAGTAGATATATATATATATATATATATATATATATATATATATATATATATATATATATATATATATATATATATAGTTTCATATATTCTAACTAAGTAATTTATTCCCTTTTACCCATCATCATTTCTTTCCCATGTATTTATAGTGCTTTGAATGCGATTTGAGGTAGGCAGTGTACAACATTTTGAAGTTAAATTTGTGCCTCCCAAATGCATGCTCTAGTCACAATTAGATACCACCATTGGATAGCTGGCCGGTGTTGTGGTCTCGGCCCCTCTCTCAGAGCCATTAAACTGCCAAGGCTGTCTGTGCATCTTTTTTTAGGAATTCCATTTTGGGAGACACCTCTCCCCACACATTTACATCCAAGTGAAATAAAGATAATTATGTTCTCATTTGTTTTACATTCCTTTTTTTTTCTGTAACTCATTCATTTTTTTCTTTGTTTAATTTCTCAAACACTGGTTTCTCATATCCTACAGTACTCCTTTTCTGTATTTTATTAATATCATATGATCAAGAAAGGTGTTCTGATATAAAAGGGGGGGGGAAATTCTTATTGTAAGAGTAACATTTATTTCTAAATTAGCCGTGTTACCCATTTTTGACATGTTGAAATAGAAATGGTCAAATTCACCAATAATGCCCTGCAACATGAATATGAAAAGAGCTGCCATTAAGTTGTTTTAACCAAGATATAAGCATTTAGGATAATTTATGATTAGAATTGCTGTTATACTGAAAATAATTGATATAATAATGGTTCCCCAATATAAATATTGGATAACGGAAGCACTAAATATTCCATTTATTGCCTTCAAATCAGTCATATTTATAGTTTTGAATGAAACTTGGAATGTCTATTGGACAAATATTAACAAATTTATTATTGTCCTTGGAATCAAATAAATCTAGTTTCCTGTCAAAATAAAACAATTATATTACACAATTTTTGCAAAAAGTGGACGTTAATAAATAATAATAATAATAATTACACAATTTGTTCTTTACATTTTTTCAATAAACCAATGCCAATGAAGATATTGATGAATATATATTTTCATGTTGAAGGAAACTCCCACCCCCCCCCCCCTCCTTAAGGAACATTCAGTTTCGCCTATAGCCTTACGTTATACCTTGAGATAATTGACTCATAAATATAAAAAGTCAAAGAAATTTTCTCAGCTGCTTATGAGTGATTGTATATGCAATGTAAAAGAAATTGATCCTTGTCAAAATTAAATCAGACAAACTTTAGAGTTTTATTTATATAAACTTAAACATATGCAAGTAAAATTTTATTTTGGTAAATATAAGTATATTATTAATTGATCTAATACATTAATTGAGTTTAATTGTTTAAATACATTTTATTTTAGGTGTAGCTTATTACAGTACAAAAATGGTTGAAAATGATAATATATTGCTTGTCGCTCTAATACTTAGTAAATAGGTATTATTTTTTTCAGAGCTCCTTTTGGAATTTCTCTTGCACTTTCCTTCCTAGGAGTTAAAGAAGAGTTTAAAAATATTATAAACTTATCCCCAAACTCTGACATTCTGATCCCATGAGCAAGTAGACACACCAACACCATTTGGTGCTACACTTAAAGATGTTATGCGATTTTCATGCCCCTGTAGAGTGCCTGAAATCAAGTGTTTTAAAAGTATAATGTCAAACATGCTTTTTGTGCATATAGTTATTGCATATATAATAATAATATTACCATTATGCTGGGCCTTAAGGGTGTCCCATATGTGAACATTGTTATCATCAGCTCCACATAAAAGAAATCTTCCTGACATTGATAATCCTGCTGAAGTGAATCCTGGTGTTGAGTTCGGTGGTTTCATTACAGAAATTTCTTGATCTGATCTTATGTCAAAAAGGCGAGCTGTTTTGTCTTCACTTCCAGTGCAGAAATTAAATCCATTCGGATGAAACTACAAGTGAAATGCTAAATATGATCCTTCTAAATTCAGAGCAATTAAGCATATAGTAAAAATGTTCAACTTGGTTAAAAATCATTTGAACATTTTTTAATCTGAATTCCTAGCATTTATTATAATAGTAAACTATAAAGTTAAATTATGTAGTATAACATTCAAGAAGAAGGAAAACTTTATTCAGTAATAAAAGTTCGAGCTGCCAAAATATATTGGGTTGATGAATACACAGTTAAATCATCCACATGGCTGATATTTAAAAAAAATAAAGGTAACAGTTTTTTAGATTCAGAAAATAATATTTTAAAATAATGAGTGATGGTATAAATCTACTAAAATAATATAAGATATACAAATAATAATAAAAAGGAAATTGTAAAATTAAGTTCAAATTGTTACGCGTAAATAATTTTTCTAATTCTTCTAATGATATAATACTACCACAATATAATATTACTACATATTGACATTAAAATTACAGAATTCTAAAGACATGCCTCTATAATTTATTTTATTTGTTAGTATTGCTAACATAAAATGTTCATCTAAGTCCACTGTATTTGTAATATTTGACAACAATAATTTCTTCATCCTAAGGTTATTAAATTTAATTGTGATATATTTATTAAACTTGCTAATAAAGTGATGATTAGTCATCAATTGTTTTTCAATATTGTGTTGAATGTGGTAATCGGTAGCCTCAATACATGGCAACACTTGGAGAGCTTGAAGAAGACACCAGTGCACTCTCATTTACATATATATCATCCTTTGTTTTTTATTTACTATTCTAGTGTTTCCATATTGCCAAGCATGCAAGACACTCCCTCTCTATATGCTCTCATATGAAGTCATCCACGGCATCCAGAAGAGGATGCCACAGCTAACGATCGTGACATAATGCAACCTACATACCCTCCTTCAGATCATTCACATCAATATGGAATACCTCTTCACATCTTTTCCTGAGCTGGGACACTTGAAACTTCATGGCAGGCATTCCACTTTCTTCACTTTGCCACCTTAGTGTATAAACACATGCCAAATGTATTTTTTCCAATTTTTATTGATAGAAAAAGTGGCTAAAGTTCAAGTTTTTTTTTTTGTAATAATAAAAAACTCTATACATTCTAAAATTAAAGTTTATGTATATTCAAGAAATTCTAATTCCTAGATTTTGTACACGGACAAATTTTGAGACTTAGTTTCATTTTTAGCATGTATAAAACATGATATTATTTATTTTGTTATTCATACTAAAAGTAAGATACAGTAGTTTTAATGTTTATAAAATAAATAATAAATTAATAAATAAATTTTATAGTGGATTTTTAATTAGAAAAAATAATATTCCTCAATAACAAAAAAAAAGAAAAAGAAAATCTTAGATTCAACGGTATGTCACTTTAGGTTTTAATAGTATTTTCAAGAAGTGAACTATTATGAAATTGAAATTTGTAATTTTTAAGAAGCTAAACACCTCTTGTTCTTCCAGTCTACATAGAAATTGTTGAGAGTAATGAAAAACAAATGAGATAAATAGATCTTTTGTGAAAATCTAGAAATAAATAAAATAAAATTTAGAAAATCATACCTGAATTTTATGGATACTTACACATACTGAGTTGACATCAGCTTCATGTCCAAAAAATACTTGTTGGCATTTTAGACCATCTCTCAAATCCCATAGTTTGCATGTTTTATCAACACTTCCTGTTACAAAACCTTTTGTGTCTGGTGATAAAGATATGCTTACAACATCTCCTGCATGACCAACCTCATCTATAGTCCTTTTTCCAACTTCTACATCCCATAAACATCTGAAAAAAGAGAAATACATTTTAGGAGTACTAATATACAAATATGAAGGGTGGCAAAAGTAAAATAACTTCACAAGTAAGTTGTTTCGTACAGAAATAAATGTTGAATATTTGTTGTCATTTTCTTTTAACCATCTGTCTATGATCAAATTTTAACTATGCGAATAGGAACGGTGCGAACCAGAGACAGTGAGATACCTATTCACTACTTCACCACTATACCTGATCAGGGGTTTTATTATGAATACAATTTCTTTAGAAACTGTCAATTTGAAGTTTAATTTAATAAATAGAGAGGTTTTGCAATGGGAAATTCGATCAATTTCCTTGCAGAAGTTGTATTCATAATTGTTTTGGGTACTGCTTCATTAAATCTAATAGAAACCCCTTTAGAAAAAATATTAACCGTCTCAGTTTGTAGATATTAAATTGTATGTTTTTAAGGTATCATGCTGGAAATGCAAATGATGCTACAATGGATATAAGAATATAAAATTGAATATGGATCAAGAAGAGGTAGGGGAAATATCTTTTCTTTATATAAAGACCTATAAAAACGAAGATGGGATTATGTTTTTAATTCATAGAAAGCTTGCATGCATGGACATTCTATAAATAAAAGGAGCTACTTCAGTGAACTCTGGCAAAAATGCCAAAGCTCAAAAGGGTTGACTGAGTGTACAGTTGCATGATATTATATGTTGGATATCTGGAATGCAATTCTCTACCAAGCACAATGGGAAGCTAAGACCCAGCACAGTTATAAGTAGTAACAGCGTAAGAAACTCGCTCCTAATAAATAAAAGATGTATACATATAATTAGAATATCTTGATTGTGATATTCTAATTATATATATCTGAATATAAAATTGTGATATAGAAGATGAATTAACTTACTAACACAATATTTGTGCTGGTATGATCTGATATTAATGTTTGATTTAATTATATCTGATCTGTGGTGTTATATACCACTTTGATTGACACGGTGTTACTATGATTGAGTCGTCCTTTTGTATTTTATATTATAAATGATTATATTTTTTTATTTATTGGGTAATTTTCATTTGTGAATGCTTCAGTATCTTATACTCTCTTTTTAAGAAATTAGAAAGTGGTCTGTGATTCATTTGAAGTTACAGGACAAATAGATACAAACTTATAAGAATGATATTGAAGCAATTGATGAAGTAGGCAATAATGAAGCTATTGTAAATAAGAATGAAAACATTTTTATTTATTTAATATAAGTGGGTACTCAACTTTAATCATTCAGATGAAATTCATTATTACTCATTTATAATTATTATATACTAGTCATGTTACCAGTCATTGATGTTGAAATGGTTTCTCATGGAAATATAAAGATTAGATACAAAAAATCATCCCCTCATATTCACCAATAATTCCCTGTAATATAAACAGTAAAAGTGCTACCATTCATTTGTTTTACCCGTAATATAAGCAGTTAGACAAATTTATCATTAGAATTGCTGTTATCCATAAAATAATTAATATAACAATGGTTTCCCATCAAAATATGAATATTGGATAAAGGAAGCACTAAATAATCCATTTATTGCCTTCAAGTTAGTCATATTTATAGTTTTGAGCATGAAACATGGAATGTCTATTGGATGAATATTGACATATTTATTATCGTTCTTAGCGCCAAATCTAGTTTCCCATCAAAATAAAACTATTATATTATCTTAGCATTTGGAGAAAACACATAACTTTTTGTTCACACATTCTGTTTTATTATGATAGAAGAATGTATGAGGTGTAACGAATCAAATTATAAGCAGTAAAGTATCAAAACACTCATATTAACAATTCTCTTACCCTTAATTCATGTACAAACAATTTCCTCAACACATGTGGAAGTCAAAAGTTCAAAATTCACTAATATAAATAACAATTTAGAACCAAAAATGTTATTACAAGTACAATATGTTCCTTACATTTTTTTTCAATAAAGACAATGCTAATGAAGATATTGATGAATAGGTATTTTAATGTTGAAGTAACACCCCCCCCACCCCTCCTAGCGGAAAATTGGATTCTCATATAGCCTATGTTGTACCTTGGCATAATTGACTTACAAATATAAAATTTCAAAGGAATCTTTTGAGTGATTGAGTAACAAACGGGAGGACAGACAGACAAGATTTTCAATTTTGATGCCATTGTTCTTAGAAGGGCAGAAGTTAAGAAATAAGGGTGATTTAAACTTTAAATAATAACTTTTAGAGAAACAGAGCAACAAAAAAACAAAAAACAAACAGGAACTATAACAACCTATATTCAACACAGTAAAAATTATGTAAGCATATAATAAAAATAGTTTCTAACAATGCCATTTTTAGAGCCCCCAAAGAATTTATTATAATATTGTAATATAAATTTGGTTTATCCTTTTTTAAGCGGAGGTAAAGTTACTTTAACATTTATATGTTAATGTTAGGGATATTGATATAGGTACTTTTCAGAACTAAAATATGTAATTTTTTCAAAGAAGTGTCCTGGAAGGAATAAATAACACTGGGAACAAATATTAATTCAAAATATGCAGTTTCTTATCTGTCTATAGTAAATTGTATTCGATCAGTTTATGACATTTTCTTGTAATATTCTTACTGCTTCATCATTAGGCATTATCCTACAGAAAGAAGTTTATATGTGTAGCTGCTACTTGTACAATTTTAATAAGGAAAGTTTCTCATTTCATATTCTAGTAATATATTTTACTTACAATTTCATGTCACCAGATCCTGTTAATAGCATTTTATCATCTAAGAATCGACAAGAAGAGAGGAATCCTTCATAGCCAAGAAGTTCTCTTACCATTTTAGCTGCACCAGTGCTATCTCTGTTATTCACATCGTATACTGTACACATATTGTCCATTCCTCCACATGCTAGAAAAATTACAAAGGTAAACTCATTTAAAAATCAGTCAAAGAATGAGGGTGCTAAAGATGGGTGTTTTAAAGTCATAAATCAGTATTCTATAATCAGTTCATCACAGAATATTATAATGTTGCCTATGCTCTAATATTGCAGTATTATAGTTGTTATTTCATTAAAAAAATAGTAACTAATTAATTATATCCATAAAATTTTTAATTTTTAGTATTGGAACAAGTTTTATAAATTTTAACTTAAGAGAGATCAGCTATTGAGATCGAAATATTTCCTCAAAAGTCCATTTGAGGAGATGACAAAATGAGCTCCTTTCAAAATGATATATGTATATACACATACATAATTGTCTGTTACCGTTCTAGAGTCAGAATTTCTAAACTTGATATATGCATTTTCCTTGTAAAACTAAAAATCAAGTTCGTTAACGGTTGAAATTGGACTGGCAGGGGGGGGGGTAGAGGAGAATCTTTGTTATTATGATTGAATCGAAACATTATTTATAACTAATCTTGAGTTTCTATAAATGTTTTTATGTTCACACTTTTTCTCTATCTGTGATGTTAACCAAGATATTTGCATTTTATTAATTTTCAGCATTCACTAACCCCTCCCCCTTCAGAAGAGCCCTATTTTAGTCATCCAATGTTAACAATAAGCCAATATATCTTGAAACGTGTTATTCCAAGCTTAAATACCAAATATTGTTTTCAACGGACCATTATAATGTCCGAAACATGGTAAATACATTGTAATGACATCATGAATTAAAATTGTATGTTCTTGACTCAAAAATTTCTCATTGCCACTGCTGCTAAGTTGCAGTCCAGGTACCAAAACCTGAACCTGAAACAGCAACCGAAGAGTTGCTGAAAATTAGTATTCCGATAAGCATTAAAACCACTGGAGCGGCAAGCTAGAGCAAGTCAAAGAGATTATAGGTTTTTCTGAAAACAGCCAATATAGAATGAAATGTCATATTAAAATAAATATAGTGATTATTCTGGGTGGACTGCTGTAGACCCCACAGAATCCTTGGTTCCAGTAAAATCCTTGTGAAGAGCAGGGCACTGATGATGGAACATATGTTCTGAAAGCACTCTGTCACAAAGAATAAACAACTGTGAAGGAACGAGGCCTTTCTTTTCTTACATGAATTAATAATATGTTTTGGAGGTAAGTAAAATATATTATTATTTTTTGTTTTTAAATTTATTGTTAACTCATTTGCTATTTTAAAGAAAAAAATAAACATCTTACCCACAAAGTTACCAGATTGGGCAAACGCTACACTCATCACCCATGAAGATCTTAAAGGTATAATTTGAACTTTATTTCCAGTCCAAGTGTCCCAAATTATAAGTTTCCCATCCAATGACCCAGTTACTATGTGCCTGAAAAATAGGTCAATTTTGTGGTTATTTTGAGAATATTTTCCTCCTAAATCTCCAGGATTTTCTTAAAAAGCTTGAACTTAATGATAATATAAACCAATTTTTTAAATTTTATTTATTAAACAGACCCTTCTTGAAAAGCGAGTGATAAATGTTATTTTGAGAGAATTAATCAATTTTTATCTACACTCTTCTTATTTTAACGAATGAAAAGAAAAAAAATAACCTTCAGAATGACTTTATTTGTCTTTAATAATAACAAAAATCCATTCATGTAGGCAACTTTCACTTTGAGCTCGAAGAAAAAAAGAATAAAGAAAGTATGCAGAATAGTATTTATAAAAAATTACAAAAGTAACAATAAGTTTGTTTGGTTTCATTTACATCCACTTTATGCTACTATGGCTAATCGGGACGAGTTATCTACAGGTTACCACCCTTTTCTAGCCAGGGTGGGCCCAATGAGTTTATGTAATGAGTCCCATAACTATATAAATTTCCACTGCCCAGGGCGGGGAATTGAACCTGCAACTCTTCGTCTACCATGCAAGATTAAGACCAACGCCTTAACTCACACGGCCAACCTGAGCCCCAACAATAAGTTTCTACATGATCATTGCTTCAGTGTTCAGGGGATGTCTTGAGGAATAAGGGATTCATTTATAACAGACAGCTATATGGGAACTCAAGGAATTTGTCAATGAAAGTGGTTTAGGAATTAACTGCCACTTTCTGGGTCTGCCTCTTCCTCTTTACCAAATATTCTTACAAATACGTATAGAAGGTTCAAGTCTGAGAAAAATGGGGGGGGGGGGAATCATCCTCTCCCCTCTATGGCTTTGTTAGATGTTTATTTTCACTTTCCTCATTTAAAAATTTTACGTTTGATTACTTCTTGGTGATTCTAGGCCAAAACCTTTATTTTATCCTATTAATTGACTATATTTTATTCTGTTTTGTACATAGGAAAATTTAAATTCTATAAAAAGTACAGTTAAATTCAATCCTGTACAGTATAATTCTGTAAAAACACTGCAAAGAAATTCCTTTGGGGGAAAATTAGTATTGTTGCGAAAAATAAATACAGAAGGATTAGCGGAGAGTCGCGTATTTGGAAAGTGTGATGTAGATCAAAGAAGCCGACAGGAGGTCTAGCTCCTACTAGTTCCTTCCAGTCCAGACGTCGAAGGGTCCAGACAATTCCCCTTTGATGTATGCCGACGACCTATATAAAGAACCAGCCAGCCGCGAGCAAGTCAGTTTTTCTTCTCAAGTGCTCATATGTGTGTTCGGTGCTACAGTGCGACTTAGTGCAGTGCGGTAAAGTGTTTTTATAAGAAGAACAGTGTTGTGCCGTGACTGTAAGTAACAGTTTAGTGCCGTGTTCAAGACAGTGCAGTGCCGCGAAGTAAAGGACAGTGCAGTGCTGTCTTTTGGTGTACTTCAGAGACCGTGAGTGAATTATTGGAGTGTGTAATCTGAAGAACAGTGACGCTATCAGTGTATACTGTGAGTAGTAATTAAGAATAATTACCAAGTGTATTGTGCATTGTGAAATAAATTGTGCAGTGATAAAAACTGTGAAACTTGTGTGTATTTAATTTTGCAATCCAAAAGAACTCTTATTAACAACGTTTATTACTGGTTGTGTAATAAAACGTAACAGTATGGTTATGACTTTGACTGTGGTAACAAGAGAGACAATTTTTATTGTCTTCTGTTGTAGTTAATTTTCAATCATTTAGCTTGTTGAGTCACAAGCACAGCCCCTACCTGATTACTGGATGGCAATATCATTACTTCAAACCAGAATCCCTGCCCCACAAAGTGCAAGGAGATAAATTTTGGAAACTGGTAGTAAGTAGAGGCCCTTGATTTGATGTTTCATATTCACAAAATATATTACCTTATATATGGATAAATTAACGGCCTTCTTCATAAATAAGGCCTTCAGTAATAAGGAAAATGTTGCTTAAAAATTTACTACTCTAGTTATAAATATCCTAAACTTTCAAAGAGAGAGCAAAAGAGAATTTTTTTATTTTTTTGGTCACAATCTGGGTTTAGATGCTTAGTTTTTGTGTGCTGTTCAAGTTCAAATTATTTTTTATTAGAAAATTCTTCAAGCTTCTGGAAATACCTTCTTGTGTGGTCCAATAAATAGCCGATCAAAGGTCCAACTCCGAATTCACTCTTATTTGTTCATTACATATGAACCAATATCTTGGACTGCTGTTCTTAAAGTTTTATTTTGGAATGGTTCAATTCTGGTCTTGACATTGTTGTTTAGTAACCAAACTGGTTTGTAAAGTCAAATGAGTGATTTATAAAGCATTAATATGTATTCACTTACTTCTGTAAACTGTCAATTCAACAGTTTTGCTAATCTTCTGTAAGTAAAAGTAAGGTTTTGTTAATATAATTATGTATGTATGTCAGTATATAGATTTAGTCTAAGATATTTTAGTGGTTTATATGTAGTAAGATAATTATTATTATTACTTATTAACATCCCCTTTTTGCTAATATGGCTAATTGGGGTGGGTTATCTACAGGTTACTACCTATTTCTAGCCAGGATGGCACTAAGGGTTTTATTTAATGAGTTCGTCACTAAATAAATTCCTATTGCCCAGGCGGGAATTGAACTTGTCACTCTGGATTTACCATGTGAGATAAAGGCTAAGGCTTTAACTAACATGGCTAACCTGAGCTCCTTAAGACAATTAATGTTGGTGTTATTTATGTTGATTTTAATGAGCTTTTATTTTACTTAGAGAGTTTTAGTCTTGGGTAAGTTCATGTTGAAGTTTGATTATCTGAACCACTCCATACCTTTCTTTTATTATCTTCTTTAATTATAGATTTTAAACCATAATTCCGGGATAGTAACAGTGTGCCATCAACCTCTAGGTTGCTAACAGCCAGTTTTAGTGATTGTTATATCATGACTGTAGACTAGGTACAGGAAGGGATGAGAATGGACCCCATGGGATTCAAAAGGTCATTGTCTTTTCTTCACTTCTTGTGGCATTTATTTGACCAATGAAGGCCCGGGAATCCAAAAATGGCTGTATTTGTTTGAAGAGATTGTTACTTTCAAAGAGACTTTATCTCATCACCTCAAAATTAAATCCTGGCCATGCAATGATGCTGGTCCTTTTGAAATTGTATACTCATTTAGGACACAAAATATTAAAAGTCCTATGCAATTGGACCAGTGAAATTTTCTTGTAAGTGCAATGGATAATCATCATAGTATAGTACAGAACAGTATACACAGAATCACACATTTGAGGTCTTTTCTACAGTTATATTTTTCTTCCAGTTGTAGATAACTCTCACTAATTACTTTGGGTTACCTATTTAAATGCATCTAGGAAGTAGAATTTCTAAGTACTCTCCATCTTTTAAGTTCACAATTGGTTTTAGAATGAAGAAATGGTTAGTTTGAAGAAATGTTTTAATGGAAATTTGTCTTCTTTTTTTGGCTTGATTGAAATATGGGCTTTAGGATTGGTCAATGCCTAGGATTTTATTTTTCAGCTACAGAGGTAGGCACACCTATAGGCTTGTCCAAGTAGTTGCCTAAATACAATAAAAAATTGTAGACTTATTTGTCCATATTTGGGAATACAGAATGAATATACAAGTACATTTTTGTACACGATAAAATGTTCTTCGAATTACATTCTATAGTGCTTATCTATGATCCTCAGAAGTGGAAGTATTTCTGACTGTTTTGAACTTTGTTAATCTTCTCCCTTGGAGGTTCTGTAAGGTAGACCAACAGCATAATACTCCTTTAAAATCTCTAGTTAGATTCTAATGTTCTAGCACTCTTAAAAATTGATTTGTAAAATTTACATAGTAGAAAATTTACATAGTTTTGTTGTGAGGAGAGGGCATGCGTATTTAAATTAAAGGGTGTCCACTAGGGTTTTATTAGGAGAGAAGGCTCTCATTATTTTGTGGTATTATTTTGTCTGATAAGATATTGTTAATACTAAAATTTCTAATTTAATAAATCTCACCGACTGTCTCCACTGTAGTGCACAGAATTCACTTTATTAATATGTCCTTTGAGATATTTTTTTGTTGATAATCGTACTTTTGGAGCTTCAGTCACACTGGAACAAGCATCAGCAAGTTTCACATCTGCCACTTTTTCTTGCTCTGCCTAGTAAATACAAATACCATTAAAGTTGACATAATTCACTCATACACATGCATACAAATACAAGAGGGAAGAGTTTAATCATAATAGTTTGTTTGCATTCTATTTAAATATTAATTTTATTATCTACTTTTTTATTTACCAATTATTCATTTCATTTAATTTCCATATTTATTTTTGTTTCTAGGAAAATTTAAGGATTTATAATAAAATTTTTTTTGAAAAGATGAATAGATTTTGTTGAAAACATCAACAGTTTTGATCATAAAATTCTTTATTTATTACAAACAAGAAATCAGCTTTTGGAAGTGTTCAGGACAATCAAGCATTTCAAGTTTGACCTTATGAATATTATTAATTTAGTCATTTAAGAGTGTAACAATTTTATTGCAAAAATATTTAATTACAGATTCATTACTGTCCCTAGATTACTTGAGAGTGAACAGATGTGTTCATAACTATCTGACTTACTATTGACTTCATCAAAACGTAGTAAATAACAGATGTTTAGAGTTAAAGTGTGGTTTGATAGTACGACTTACAAAGCTGAAGTTTTTCTGTGTTATGTCCAACCATCGATTTATTAGACTGGAATAATGTGGGACTCAGAAGCAATGGAGCAGAGACTTGCCTCCTACATGTATGCTAGCAATAGTTGAAGCTGTAATGGTCTTGATGGAAGGTTGGCGAGGTATATTATTTACTTAGTGTATCATTGAAAATTATTATTTGTGCTCAGCAGCTCATGGCAGGCCATGGCTTTGGAGGGAAGTCGTGTGTCCAACACAATGATTCCTGCTGTTTTTGTGCTATTATAGAGCAAAACTCACTTACTACTTCTTTATTAAAGTAACTACACAATTGCCTCTGCATTCTGTGTAGACCCTGGTCGATGGATAGAAGTCCAATTTCAAGAGCCCAGACCTACCACTCCTATGGACTATTGAAGTCTATTACACTACATATGTCCCATTCGTTACTTAAATTCATTTTTAAATTTCACTGGAAAACTGTTTTGATTTCAACCTGCCCACAATGGGCACCATGCCTTCTTTGGATCATATGCATTATAAATTCATCTAAGAGCACCTTTAGGGAAATCAGCTATTGGCCTTGTTAATGACTGAATTTTTGAAAAATTCGTTCAAACGTCTCTTGATCATAGCCAGGAGATGATGAAAATGAGGCCACTTTATAAATAAAAAATAGGCATAAATGCACACACTTGGCTTTTAGCACTATACTGGTCACAATTTAGTTTGATAATTACCAACTCAATAAAAACTAAAGATCAAGTTTGATAATGGCTGAAATCAAAGTATTGTAGGGGAAATGATAGAGAGGGGCGAATTGAGAATATCTCTGATAAAAAGACTCGCATTAAAAAATTTTATTTAACCAATTTTGTTGAAATTTTTATTTTCTACAACTATAGCTTTATGCAAGTTTTCTCTTCCTAAAATATTAACTGATTTAATGTTTTTTGTTTTTTTTGTTTCAGGCAATTACGAGATAAGATGTTATTGCTTATTATGAGACACGATTAAATTGTATTTGTTTGGTTTCAGTCAAGGTGAGTAAAAGTGGGTTAGTACTCATACGATTTTCACTTATTAAGCAGAGATTATTTTATTTAATTTTGGCTCCATGATTCAAATTTTCGTTCATGTATTTCTAACTAATCTGTTTAACGATATAGTAAGGTTTAAAGTGAAAATTCCATTTCTGCAAACAATTGATGCTAGAAGAGATACATAAATTCCTATGAAAATAATCAAATGCATTTATACAAACTGATTAAAATCAGTCCAGATGTAATAATCAGTACATTACTAGATGAAAAATCTGATTTTTCTACTATAAATCAGCGAAATATTCCTCTAATATATAACCTTGAAAGAAAAAAAACAAAGCACCAAATGATTTCAGAATGGTAATTTGAATCTGGGTCCAGGCTTATAATATTTGGTTTTCTTTTTTTTCATTAACCAGCACAAATATACACCCTTGATTTAATGTATTGTTTTAGAATTCCTGAAGCCCATGAGTTGAATCCACTCAAAAAAAGTCAAAAAGTCATTACGTTTTTTAAGTAAATTTCACACAACTTTTTTTTTTTTGTTCGATACACTTGAAAAGATAATCTGTTTTCATTTATTTAAGATATATTTTGTATGGTTATAATAAAACAGATATAATGAATAACAAAAGGAATCATACCTTTTTTAATATTTAGAAATGTTGACAATTTATTGATTCATATGAACAAAAATCCTATTTCAATTTCAGTACCTCAGATTTCTTGCTTAATATTTCTAATGAAACTGACACAACTTTACATAACTGGAAAGGGGTGTAGTTTGTTTTTCAACAAGCAATAATAATAGAATATGTAACTAATATTAACCAACCTTAATTTTTTTAATAATTTCCTCCAACTCTTTTCGGAGTTTCCCAGTTTCTTCATCTTTTGGTGGCATTGTGTCTTTATTTCCTTATAAATTATGGAGGGGTAGGAATCTTAGTAAACTGAAATTACAAATATTTAAATGAAGGCACATTTACTTTGCACAACTTCTACTAACCTGAATCAATAGAAGACTCTAGGGAACAGGAAAAGTAAATGTGAATAAGCCAATTTACTAAACCAAATTAGTGGTCTTGTATGGTAGCATTTAATTCTATTATGAATCTATGTTCAACTTAACTACCAATCCTCATATTCATTTAATAAAAGGTACCAAATTAAAAAAAAGAAAGAAAAAAGAAATATATTTTGATATGTGGGTATAAAAAGTAAGTTTTGCCAAGAATAAGAAAATTATTTATGATTAAAGTTAATAGGAGAACCTATTTTTTGCCATTAGCAGTAAAATATTTTTTTTTTTTTTAAATAACATTATAATTAGTATCATACCTATTACCTGAATTGATAAAAATAAAAAGCCATCTTAGGGCAAGTTGTAACTAGTGATGATTCTCTCTTCAAAATGTGAATATTTAATTTTTACTCTTAAATTGCCTGAATCCCAAATTTTATTAACATAATTATTTCTGTACACTTCAAATGTTTGGTCCTTCCGAGAGCATTTTAAATTTTGAGTGAATATTACTATTATAATATATGCATTCAGAAGTGGGTTTCAGGTGTTTATAATCAATATAATAAATGAAATTTTTAATTTTTTAGCTTTTTTTGAACAGGCACAATTTAATTTTAAACATTAAATTTCAATCAATACTCTACATTATCAGGTATTGTACATTTCTTCTTTAATGAAAATTACAAACATCCCTGTTTATTTAGGATAGTGGAGACAATAAGAATATCATCTCTCATGCAATAAAAATATTCTTGAAATGACCTTCAATCCTAACAACTACATAAGAGAATCTGCTCAAAATTAATTGGGAGATTGTGTATATATAAATACAAATGCCCTAGCAGCAATAAGTGGCCGACATTTTATTAAACTAAAAGGAGGGTATACAATGAGGGTGGGGCATGTTCAAAAATATTATCTATCTAATCCTATTGGTTTAGTTAATTCCTACAATTGTGTCATACTTTTTAGGGTTTTTATTTATAGTTTTGAGTTTTAATCAACCTCCTGTGCTACTCACTGGATTTTCACAGATATTAGTGTATCGCATTATTTCTTATGTCCCCATTAAATGCACCTTTAGTTTTTACAGGAAATGAGTTATATGGCTTTTTTACATCACGTGTGTCATTTTATAGTCTGAATGGCATTTCACATAATTTATTAATGTTTTATCTTCAACAATTTTGGCCCATTCTTATGTTGCATAACTTTGTAATGGTGTATATTAAAAAAAGTTAATAAAGAACTTTATAAGTTACATTATGCTTGTTATAAGTACCCTTGTATGGTGAACCAGATATGTATTCTATTATGAAAGGTAGATTACAGTGGTTGGTCCACTTTTAGACAATGGAGCACAGCTGGCTGGCCAAAGAGTGTTGCATTGTATGTACACCATCCATGTGTAGTGAGGTGGCAAGGCTAGGCCGGGGGGGGGGGGGACTTGCAGATAGTAGACGTCTGTAAGTGGAGTGTCCTAATTATTGCCTGACTAGCCTAAGATGGTACACAAAGTCCCAGGTCCTCTGAAGAACTTTAGCATCTAATAATAAGTAAACAGACACCCATCAAGATATAAATAGTGGCTTCCAGCTTGAGTCTGCTACTGGCAGTATATATTCTTTAGTTATCTCTCTTTTTATTTGGTCCTGCTAAACAAAATTTAGTATACTATTCCGAATGGGTTTCCTAGTTATCAACTGTTTTTACGTCTGTCTTACAATGATGACTTATTTATAAAATAAGTCCCAGGTAAGAAGAAAATGAGGCCATTTTGCCTAGCTAAATGTAATTTCAGTCTCCTTTAAAATGTTTTATTACTTCCTTGTACGAAGTAAAGAAAATATAGCAGTCGCAAAAATTTTCAGATTTCAAAGGAATTATCTGTTTTGTCTTCCCTGAACTCATTTTAATTAATTTTGGTAAGATGACTGTATATGTACGTATCCCACATACCTAAAAAACGACTAGCCTTAGAATGTTAAAATTTCATATTTTGGTGTTTTCCCCCTTTTCATCAAAATTGACTAAGAAGGAGGGATAGTTTAGAGGGGATAGAAATAAAATGTTGTATAGATTAGTACCTACTAGAAATACAAAAAAAATTTGTTGAACCATTTTTGTTTTATCTTGAAATGCTCTAGAAATTATATCCTATGACACTTTTTTATCTGTACTACTGGAACAGATATATTGTATATTACTTTTCATTTTTAAGGAAGTGAATTAAAATATTATGTTTATTTAATTTATTAGGATGTAAGGAAGTCATGTGGTATCCACATCAATTTAGTTTTAAGTAATTAGGATTTTCGGAGATTCACACTTCCATCTTCAGAGATTGCACTGCTTTCAGTGAGAGATGGGAGCAACTCAAATGAGGTTATGTTCTCTTGTAATTCAATAGTATTAAATTTCATAAATAATATATTATTAGTGGGGAAAGAAAAATGAATGTACTCTTTTGTTATTAAAATTTAAATCTCTCTCCACAAAGGCTAGATTTTAAGAAGAAGCAGGTAAAAGTTGCTGGGATCCACGGCTGTAAGGTGGTGGAGTGTTTTTGGAATCCAAAGTCTTTCCTAGTGGCCTTGGCAACCAATGCTGAGTGGACTGGAACATTGAGATAAAGGAACTGAAAATACCCCCATAATGTCTCTCCCACTTATTCTTTTTGATATCTCACAATCACTGAAGTTGGGGTGCATAATTCTTGACAATCACTGTGGTACTTTCAATAAAATAAATCAGCATTATTCCTTTTGCCAAAAATTGTGGTTATGGTTTATAGACTTCTTCACTTTTGCCTTAGTGTGGTTTTCGCTAGTTCTCCATACCATTGATTCCCAATTGAATGGTGGGCCTGCTGACTATATTTCAATTTCTTTCACATTGGACATAGTGTGCCTCCTGCATAGGATTGTCAGCGTCAGATTAAAACAGAATGTTCCATTGTGGTTTCCACATGGCTTCTAGATGGGATTTGATGGCTCAAAATAGAATGTATTTATTTGCAGTGCAATGTAATGAGTGATAGAAGAAAAGTATTGTTTGTCACAGTATTGATGGCCCAAGAGAATTCGACAGTGATAGTACTTCTGTTCCACAATGTGTGTGAGTCAGGAATTCTTACACGGTGAACCTGGTGGTAAAGCTAATGACGAGTTCAATGCAATATAAATTTATTTAGTGACTAACTCATTAAATGAAATCAAGTTCCACCCCTGACTAGAAAAGGGTGGTAACCTGTAGATAACCCATCCCAATTAGTCATAGTAGAAAAAAGTGGGTGTTAATAAATAATAATAATAACCAACCATAGCTTTCTGGTAACTATGGCAGCCTCATACTTTTCTTGGGTCTTGTAGTATAAACGAAAAAAAAAAAAAAAATAATCAAAAGAAAACCAATTTCCACTCAATTCCTTGTCATTATTTAGAACAGTGTGAACAATGTTAATAATAATCAGTGAGTGTACTTATCAGAACTGCACATCACATCGAAACCTCTTTCCTGCAAAAAGCCATTAGTGTCCAATGAAATTGTTAAATCTCACTATAGTTTATAGCATATATTTTGTTTATATTTTGATATAACACAAAAGTGTATAAATCAAGCGTTACTTTAAATAATAAAATAAACAACTTCTGTTTTGTACATTTTTGCCTAAAAACCAACCGGAAATGAAATATAGCGGTTTTTTGTTTCAGACCTTCCTCATAACCCCACTCCTGGTCGTTTCTAAAAAAATTAATATAAATTATAATCAATTGTGAGTTAATACCAACCCACATACAAAGTTTCTTTGAGTTTGGTTTAGTTTTTTAAGCCCATTAAAATTGCCGACACCCGCTATGGTTTTGTGTATACCTTGTTTATACTTTGGTATACAAAAAAAGTGTATATAACAAAAGTTAATTTATATAACAAAATATTGCAATTTTTCATTCCTGGTCTCCCTTATAACCCCCACTCCTGTTCGTCTCTGAGAATATTAGTATAGCCTGTAGTCTAAGTTGGGTTATTAGTAATACACATACCAAATTTCATAAAATTCTGCTCAGTAGTTTATGAGTGAAAAGGTAATAAACAAACAAACAGACAGGCACCAAAGCCACAAATTGCAGATTTCGTGTCTATGTCATGTGAAATGAAATTTCAAGAAAAAAAATCAATGTACACACAGAGATTACAATTTTATACATATAGTAGCTAAGGTACCCGCTTCACTGGGGAAATCATAATCATTACGTTTTTCAGGGAGTCTGATCGGCCATGTTGACAGGGTCAAAGGCGGTCTGCCAGGAACTGACTGTGTTATCTCCTCACAACTTCCACTGAATTATTTGGTTTAAATTATAGCAACTTCAGTTATTCTGAATATTAAACAACAGGAATGCTTAAATATCATGCTTATATCAAGGTGAGGTACAATTTTTACAAATTCATACCTTGGAATGAATTGTTGAGTATAACAATATTTCTATGCATATTACGTGTTTTATGCAATGGTTTATATAAAAATGTATCTTAAAAAAAATCAAAATACAGATAGAGACTACAATTATATACATTTATAGTTTATCATTCAAAACAAGCATCAGATGTGATTTACAATTATTTATCCATAACTCTGGTAATATATGGTGACTTTTGTTGATAACTGTATTATATCTGTTATCCATTATGGTTTTTAGTTATGGAAATAATAATGCAATTAGATTATAGTACATCTCTTATAATACTTGTTTTATTCTAGCACTTTTAGCAGATTTTCCTTAAGGAACCCATGACGACATTTCTGAAAAGTTTCTCTTAAAGCTGAAAAAGTTCTTTAGAGCTTTATGTGTCCATCTATCCTACCCAGGATGAAAATGAGGTTACTTCAAAACTATATATATATATATATATATATATATATATATATATATATATATACTTATTTATTTATTTATTTGTTTCCTATTTAAAGTAACCCTATGAGAAGGCCGTTTATTTTTCTTCATGTCCCATACAAGTTAGCATATCACGTGCATTTGTGGTGTATTACAATTAATTTATACATACATTATTTCAAAAGTATGAGATACATATATAAAGAATTAGCAATAACAACGTTAAATATATATATATATATACTTTATATTTTCTTGGCAAGGGTCACCGATAGAAAACATTTTTTCACATAAACTTTGTTCCCTCAGTTTATGTGTGTGAGTGAGGAATTGGAAATTTGTACAAAGGCTGAGACCTGAAACTACATTAGTGTTTTCTTCCTGGTCCTATTCAAGTGTGGTAATGAACAAATAAAAAATCTTATCACACAGGGGAGTGCAAACTAAGCAGATTTTCCATGTGGTGGTATAACACACTTGCTATCACATCTCATCACATATTCTCATATCATGAAAAACAGACGAGTAGAAGGGGGGGAGATTATTGAAGACTGAAACAAGAAAATATGAGTAACTCGTTTAATACTCGAGCTACAAAAAATGCATAAACAATGATTGTAGACCATCAATAGTTTTACAAGATTGGTTCTGTATCATTTTACGAACTGACTCATTATAATGATTATATTTTGAATTTTCAAATTCCACTCTCCTTTAACGCCCCCACTATTCCAGTCAATAACAAATATGACATTTAGTGTTGACTGAAATGGTTAAATATTCAGTTTGTTAGCCTGAGTTGCAAAAAGTGGACGTAATAATAATAATAATCATAATATTCAGTTTGCTATAGATCTAATAAGCATTTTCGAAACAAGAATGTAAAATCTTAATTGATAATGACATTGAATTTGCCATCAAGCATTTCAAGGGAAAGGACTTCCCTTGCCTGTAGTCTAGCGCGTAGACTAACTCCTTGGGCCTGAAATATTTTACAGCATTTGGTATTCCTTCTTCCTCAAGGCTAACTTTAGTTTTACCTTGACCTTTCTTCAGCATGAGTCCAATTACTTCGTCACTACTGTTATGTTTACAAATAGCTTATTTGTAATAGAATAGACACTTTCTACTTTTAATAACAAATCTTATATTAACATCATGTTTTCTCATACATCTCTCAATCTACAACATATATGATCTCTCCAAACATCGGAACTACTAAATATCTGATCTTCAACAGGAATAAAATTGGTTATATATTATACTGTTTTTCAATGACTTATAATAAAAGAGATATTTTGAATTTTCCTCCTTCCCCTCTTTCCAGGCCGATTTCAGCCATTACTTTCTACAATTTATAGTATTGTATGAAATGGTTGAATATCAAGTATGGTATTGATCAAATATAAAACTGGTAGTTTATGTTGTAAAATCTTAAATGATGATGTCACACATAACATCTTTGTATTTATAACATAATAAAGATCAGTTGAAAATAATAGTTGGTGTTTAAGTTTCAAATAAAACATTTCATAATATATCAGCTCATTGTTAATATAACGTGAGTAGGATTGGTGGTTCACAGAAGACTGAAAACAAAAAAAATGCAAATATCTTGTTTAATATTCATAATAAAGAAATACACAAAGATAGAACAACATTTATTTTCAATTTTTCCCCTCTAACCTTCCCCCAGTCTGATTTCAGCCCTTTAATGAACTTGATCTTTATCTACATACATATAAAATGACTAAATAACTAGCTTGGTGACTACCATACAAAAATTGTTACTGCTAGTCTTATCAAACAAATATATCTATATATAGGGTTGGCAAATAAGTCCTTTTGGTTTTTGTATTCATGTTTTGTTTACAATATGTCACATTTATCTGATGCAATTAATCCCAACAGAGGATTGTTTATCCTATTTGTAATATGTAAACAGTTATGTCTGTCGACACTTGTTAAGATTAGGTCAGTATTGCGTTTGTGATCCAGCTGAGAAGATGGACGGTAATTTATTGCATTATAGGCATATTTTGCTGTATTATTTCAAAAAAGGAAAGGGAGCTGCAGAGGCTCATAAAAAAATATGCGGGGTCTATGGGGATAAAGCCTTAACAGAGAGCACGTGCCAAAATTGGTTTGCCAAGTTTAGGGCAGGGAATTTTGACATAAACGACGCACCACGACCTGGTCGTCCACAAGAAATTGAAAGCATTGATGTTAAGGCTATAGTCGATCAAAATCCTTCCCAATCAGTGCGAGACATTGCTGAGGCCCTAGACATATCACATAGAAGCATAGAAAATCATTTGCGGAAGCTCGGCTACGTTTCTAGGCTGGATGTTTGGGTCCCCCACTCTCTGACCGAAGCCAACTTGGCAAAACGCATTTCCATTTGCGATTCCCTGTGAAAAAGTCAAGAAAACGACCCATTTCTTAAATGACTTGGGACAGGGGATGAAAAGTGGATTGTCTACGATAATGTGGTGCGAAAAAAATCTTGGAGACCTAGCAACGAACCACCTGGAACCACATCTAAAGCGGGATTGCACCCAAAGAAGATAATGCTTTCTGTATGGTGGGATTTCAAGGGTGTGATTTTTTATGACCTGCTGCCACAAGGTAAATCAATTGATTCCACTCTATACTGCTCACAATTAACAAAATTGAATGAATCAACTCGACGAAAATGCCCAGAACTGGCAAATCGAAAGGGTGTCGTCTTCCATCATAATAATGCCAGGCCCCACACTTCGTTAGTCAACCGCAACAAATTGTTAGCCCTTGGATGGGATCTTTTGCCCCACCCTCCCTATTCACCGGACCTTGCTCCTAGTGACTACCACTTATTTCGGTCTCTACAAAATTCCTTAGGTGGAAAACGGTTAGAAAACGAACAGGGTGTCAGGGAGCACCTTGATAATTTTTTCGCTAATAAACCACAGACATTCTATGAGCATGGGATTATTCAGCTGATGGAGAGATGGGGTAAAGTAATAGAAAATAATGGACATTACATTGTAGAATAATATAAAAATTATGTTCAAAATATACAATAGTTTTCTTTCAACTTAAAAAACCGAAAGGACTTATTTGCCAACCCTATATTACATGGTGTCACCCCCATTCATTATAAGTCATTGAAAAACAGTATAATATATAATCAATTTTATTCCTGTTGAAGATCAGATATTTAGTAGTTCCGATCGAGACTGTATTCTTTTCTGAGCATAGGGGGATCACGAATGTCTTGTCTCCTCTCTCCAGAACAACTAGAAATTTGTCCGCCAAAAGGGAAATTATCATGTATACAGAGCAGGCTTACAAGGTCCCACTTTAGTTTTTACTAGACCCACTTTTTCTTCAATACTGGACCTCAGGTAAATATATATATATATGACGAAATTCATTAAATAACGTCCTAAAATCCCACCCTGGCTAGAAAAGGGTGGTAACCTGTAGATAACCCGTCCCAATTAGCCTAAGTTGCAAAAAGTGGACGTTAATAAATAATAATAATAAAACAATATTTGGTATATACGCTTAGAATTAAGTGGTTCATGATAAAACAGCTTATTTTTAATATGATACGGGTATTTTTTTATTTATGGACATCACATCTTATGAACTGATAAGAACAGCAGTTGGTGGGAACTAAAGTGGGACCTTGTAAGCCTGCTCTGTACACATGTTAATTTCCCTTTTGGCGGACAAATTTCTATTTGTTCTGGAGGGAGGAGACAAGACATTCGTGATCCCCCTATGCTCAGAAAAGAATACAGTCTCGATCAACAGACAAAAGCCAGCCCACGTCTTGGAGGATGCCACCGACCTAGTCAAGACACAACGAAAACTTCCACCACCTAACAATACATCTGAAAATGCCACTGCCCAGAAGCCGATCAGCCTTCATGGAACACCAAGACCCCACGAGTAAGAACCATCCGTCCTCCTGTCCGATTCTGTGACGGGCTCATTGGGGGTTCTAATTGTAGAGACATAATTGGGTTATTGCTTGCCTTTAGGCTAGGCCTCCACTAGCGATTTCTTGTCGCGCGATTTTTCTGACGTAAAAATAGAACTCATTGTTTGCAATACAAGTGCACACATTTGCGACTAAGTAATCGCATCGATTAAAAAACTGCAACAGGTCCTATTTTCTCTGCGACGCGACTATCGCTTCTCGGAATAGACCACACGGGCGTGCGTCCATTTGCGAGAGTTTAGTCGGGATTTTGCAAACGGCTGTATCACATCACGTTTTTCTTCCCGCTGGTTAGTTACCTAAAATGTCTGACACGAATTGGTTGGACGCATATTTCTAGCTCGAAGCAAATGAGCGACCACACAAGAAGTTTCAATGACATCCATCGGGAAACTAATAAATTAGCGATTTTTAGCAGATTTCCCTTAAGGAAAATCAGCTATTGAGGTTGTACTCATGACGCGATTTACGAAATTTTTCTTCAAATGTCCATCGATCCTACCCAGGAGATGACGAAAATGAGGTTCATTCAAAACTATATATATATAAAATTGTAACCTCTGTACATTGATTTTTTTCACGATTACTTTTCGTTTCACATGTCACAGACACCATAACTGCATTTTGTTTCTTTGGTGTTTGTTTGTTTGTTACCTTTTCACGCATAAACGGCTGAACCGAATTTTATAAAACTCGGTATGTATATTACTACTAGCCAAACTTAGACTTTAGGCTATATTAATATTCTCTGAAATGAAGAGGAGTGGGGGTTATAAGGGAGGCCTGAAATTAAAAATAGTGATATTTCGTTTCCTATTAGGGTTTCGGCAAATACGCACATAACAAAAGTTGTTTATTTTGTTATTTAGAGAAACTTTTGTTATATACACTATCGTCGTATACCGAAGTATAAAGGCGTTATACGTTAAAAATTATAGCGGGAGTCAACAATTTTATTTGGCACTAAAGACTCAACCGATCTAAATAAAACACTCGGTGTGTGAATTAGCATTAATTCTTCCATGATTATAAGCTATATTAAACATTTTAGGTTCAAAGGGGTGTGGGGATTATAACAGAGGCTGAAATGAAAAATTCGCTTTTTTTATTTTATATTTGTTTTTCGGCAAACGTGCACATAACAAAAGTTGTTTACTTTGTTATTTAGAGTAACTTTTGTGTGCATTCACTTTTGTCATAAAATGAAGTAAACACGAGATATACGCTAAACGGGAGTCATTAATTTTATTAGTACTTATTTAAGGGTTTTTAATAGATGAATATTATGACAAATGATGTTATGTTTTCTTCGTATATGATTGTTCAAAGTATGATTCGGATTAGTGAGTAATTCTCGAAATTTCACGATAACTTTTCGTTTCACATGCACAGGAGACGGGAAATATAACAATATGGAGGACAGTGAAAAATTAATTTTATTATTAACAAATCCACAGCAACAACGGGTATAGACCCTAAACACTGGGACGGGTAAATGTCAAAATAGTGTGCAAAGTAAAGCCTTGCCAAAAAAATACCATCACCATTCAGCCTCAAATCAATCCCCGGGCGAAGCCGGGTATCTGAGCTAGTATATATATATATATATATATATATATATATATATATATATATAGTTATTTATTTATCTGGTACCACTCTAGCGATCGCAATTATTGTTTAATCGTTACCTAACTCGATATGTAAGCGTTTCATACAAAACTAAAGATTAAGTTCGTTAACGGCTAAAATCGGACCAGATGGGGGTTTAAAGGGGAGGAATTTCGAAATATCTCCGTTACTATACGTCGGATCGAAAATTCGTATAGAACCAATCTTATTGCAAATTAAATTTTCTATAAATATTGTCATATACATGTATTCTATATCTTGAATATTAACCGAGATATTTGCTTTATTTCAGTCTTTAGCCCCCCCCCCCCAAACCCCTACTAATACTCATATCCCAATCACAATACTGCGTTATATAATAGACCACTTTATTCGAAGCTTAAATACCAAATATTGTTTTCAAGATACCTTTATAATACGAGATATATGCAAAAATGTTCTGTTCAACCCCCTCCACCCCTCCCTCCGTAGTTCTTGGATTACTAAAATTTGAGTGATTGTGATAAACATTTTTCTGATTCATTATAAATGACAGTACTAAATATAGTAAATAGTTTTCAATAAAATTAATGTTATTTTCAGATTATTTTAGTAATTTTTTTTCTATCCGGTGAAAACAATTTCTATCTATGTGTTCATGAGAGGTAGGCAGGCCTGTTTACAATTCACACGCTTTCCGTTGAAAGGTTATTAAAATTGACTGAAAGATGTCTCATTACCGTTTGTATTTATTCCCTTAATATTCACGTTGGTGTTAAGTGTTATCAGCAAGTAGATTCATCAATTGTAAAACTTCACGTGTAAAATCTCCTTAGTTTACGCAGCACTGCGTGACGGACTTTTTGTCGCATCATTACCAAATTCGATATATTATCGTTTTGTGTAGAAAATCAAGTTCGTCAACGTGTAAAATCGAACTGGAAGTTGTGGTTTAGACGCGGGAAGGGGGGGGGGGGTTGAAAACTTGAAATATCTCCATTCGGATTGAAGAATGGTATTCAACCTGTCTTATTGAAAATTGATGAATTTCCTATTTTGTT
This sequence comes from Riptortus pedestris, assembly GCA_019009955.1. Classification (NCBI taxonomy): domain Eukaryota; kingdom Metazoa; phylum Arthropoda; class Insecta; order Hemiptera; family Alydidae; genus Riptortus; species Riptortus pedestris. The sequence continues at coordinate 117,351,639 of CM032228.1, forward strand.
ATATACATTATTTCTCTATCATGAATATTAACCGATGTATTTGGATTTGTTAGTTTTCAGCCTTCAGTAAATCTCAACTCCTAATCACGTCAAATTAACAATAAGCTGTTATAACATGGTCCACTTTATTCTAAGCTTAAATACCACATATTAATTTCAAGAGATTATATTATGTAAGGTAAATGCAGATTATTTGTATGATGACGTCATTATGTAAGATTTAATGCCATTGTTTCGGAAATATTCCATACATTGTTTATTTGATCTATACCATACTCAATATTAAACCGTTTCAGTCAACACTAAAGATCATATTTATTATTGAATGAAATCGGAACTGGATTATTGGGGGTTTAGAGTAGGGAATTCGATCACAAGTGTGTTATTATTATGTTTATTATTTATTAACGTCCACTTTTTGCAACTCAGGCTAATCGGGACGGGTTATCTACAGGTTACCACCCTTTTCTAGCCAGGGTGGGATTTTAGGACGTTATTTAATGAATTTCGTCACTAAATAATTTCCTTTGCCCAGGCAAGAATCGAACTCGCCACTCTAGGTTTAGCACGTGGGAAATCTTAGTTTATGCAGTCCCTTCGTGACCGACGTTTTCATCTTAGTACTGGTGCAGACTTCCCAATTTGATTAAAGGTGATGGACTAGAAACAATAGTTGAGTGTAATTCATAAGATTCGTAAAAATGATAAAAGAGTATCTTTTCAAACAAACAAATTTCTTTTGTATAAGACATTTGAAGGTATTAACATTATTATTGTATACATTATTTGTTATTAACTTTTCTTTTCTTTTTTAAAATTTTTGTAAATCAAATTATTATGGGGAGATTGTTCCCCCTAAGTAAACGCTTATGCATCTGACGTTTATTTTGTGATATTTGGATAAACTCGTTATTTACTGTTACGTATGAACATTCCTTGCTCTTGAAGCATTAATTTGTATTTGTTCGGCAGTGAGTGTGCTAGATATTTATCATAATAGCTGAAATCAAATTAAGCGGAGTCCTTGTTTGGAAATCGAGTAAAAAACAAAATGGATATCTTTGTTATTATACGTCAGACTGAAAAATTGTATTTAAAGGAAATGATTGGCAAATTAATGTAGAATTGTTGTCCTCTTTGTTCTCTAAATCTAATATTAACCGATTTATTTGTATCTTTTAGTTTTCAGTCTTTAGTTAACCCACCGTCACTCTTTCTCAACCTAATTAACGTGTTTCACTGAGCATCCCATGTCATAGCTTGAATTTAAAGAAATGAAATGAAACGTGTTTATTTCCATTAAATGTTATCATAACATAATAGGATACGCCATTTGTTTTCTAACATTATGACAATTAAATTCTTTAAACATTATTGGAATTACATTTATATTTATATAATATATTCCTTAAAATAATAGGTCAAATTCTAAGAATACTTAGTATAAAATTCATCAATTTAAATAAATATGTACAATAAATTAGTTTCATTAACAATCTTAATACAACTCTAAATATGTACAATTTTTTTACAATTCTAAAACATACATTATTTTATTAATTGGCATGCAAATTTATTAGTGATAACAAACTTTATAAATTATGAGAAACTTTTCCCAACTTATAGAGACAATGTACATGATCACAAATTATTTTAGACCGATATTTATGATAAATATTCAGTAGTTTTATTTAATAATTGAACATTTTTGAAAGTATCCATCTTGTGTATAAAAACATCCATCACTCATGAAGTTCTTTTGTTTATTTTTAAACAAAGAGTATTTTTTAATAGATTTGATACCCGTACAATTGGGCAGAGCGTTAAAGCGTTGTATACCTGAAAATGATAGATATTTTTCAACACATTTTAATAAGAAGCAAAACGATTTTTGCTTCTTACTCAATTCTTCAATATGATTGAACCAATCTATCCACAGTCAATCCTAAAAACTTTATAATGGGGACTGGTAAGATGCCATGATTATTAATTGAGATCAATCCTGAAGAATGTGAGCAATGTTTATTGAAATCTAGAATATTTGTTTTCGACTCGTATGTTTTCGGGGAAACCGAATTGCTCAGGTACGAGAACCCTATGCTTTCTGAAATGTAGTAGATTAAAGATAATTGTTTCGAAAATAACGGTAGAAGGGATATCGGTTTGAAATTTTCAGCTAACTGTTTATCCCTTTTTTGAATAGAGGTTTTACTCTAGCTTGTTTCAGAAGTTTCGGTAAACTTCCTTCAATAATGCATTTATTAAAAATGTCAGTTACGGGAGTTGCAATATTTCAGATAGTACTAATGAATTTGTTGATAGAGAAAAACATATCAAGTGATTTTTTATTTTTTAGTGATTGAGCTGTTTTGATTAATTCTTGCTCTGTTATCAGACGTGGATGGTGTACTGCTGTATAACAGAGAGATGTCGACCTTTGATGGTAAATGATTTTGTTGGGGAGGTACTCGATTTCTTATGTTAGCGTAGAGCAAAATAAGCTCATTAAAGGCATCTGTACCAGATAACATTCCTTTTTCACTTTTAATACTGAATGCACTATGATCTGTATTCGTAGTTTTAGTTCCATGCTTTACATTATGCCAGGCACATTTTATTTTTTTGTTTGATAACTCAATTTTATTTTTGCATTTAAGTTTTTTAGCTGCGTCTAAGGTACGACTATTTACATAGACGACTAATTATTGGAGAAATAGGAAATAAGATATGAGATGACACCAGTGTAGCAATATCTGCTCCTGCGTGATGGAGTTTTTTAAAAATTTGCAAAAGACACTAATGTCCCCCCTCCCTCAACCCAAAGCCTGCCACTAAATTCGATGTCTGACATCCTGAAAATTTCCATTTCGAATTTCAATCTACATAATAAACAAAAGGGGAAAAAAATGGTAAAGAAATTGGATTTATTCCTAAGTACACAGTGACAAGATATATCTGTGAAGTTGGAGGAGGCCTGACAAAATTATAGGAGCCATTCTTTTTATGCAAACAAAGCAGCGGGTATTGATTCAGCTTTCTTTATTGACTCCTTATCTTGCAAAGCCACTCTCCACCCTCTTCACTTCACCACTTTTATCGTTTATAACTCTGCCCTTCATTAATTTCAACTCTAATTCAAATTAGTTTACAAGCCAAATAACATCGCCCTCCGTACACTGGACAACTCTGTCTTCCTCCTTTGTCCGATTTCTGGCGTCATATTTTTGTCTGGATTCCAATTGTAGAAACATAATTTTGTGGTGAAACGGATGCTAATACCAAAGCATACTAAGATATCACTGACGGGGCGAAAGTAATATTCTTCAGTCTATCTTACGTTCAAATTTGGGGAAAGAGAACATCAAGTGTCATGAAGCTCATGCCGTTTCTAGATAACTAGTGAGACATTTTGAAAATCATTTGAACAATTTTCAAACAATTACACTCCTTTATTTTGATACTATTTATGTTACTAGCCTTACGACAGGATAAAGTAAATATTGTGTCAGGTATAAATATAAAGATAATATCGACTTAGCTATAAATAATATCAATCAAATCTGTCTGCCACTGTTATATCTGTCAAATCTCTGCCACTGTTCTATCTGTCAAATCTCTGCCACTGTTCTATCTGTAAAATCTGTCTGCCACTGTTTTATCTGTCAAATCTGTCTGCCACTGTTCTATCTGTCAAATCTGTCTGCCACTGTTCTATCTGTCAAATCTCTGCCACTGTTCTATCTGTCAAATCTCTGCCACTGTTCTATCTGTCAAATCTCTGCCACTGTTCTATCTGTCAAATCTCTGCCACTGTTCTATCTGTCAAATCTCTGCCACTGTTCTATCTGTCAAATCTCTGCCACTGTTCTATCTGTCAAATCTGTCTGCCACTGTCCTATCTGTCAAATCTCTGCCACTGTTCTATCTGTCAAATCTCTGCCACTGTTCTATCTGTCAAATCTCTGCCACTGTTCTATCTGTCAAATCTGTCTGCCACTGTTCTATCTGTCAAATCTGTCTGCCACTGTTCTATCTGTCAAATCTCTGCCACTGTTCTATCTGTCAAATCTCTGCCACTGTTCTATCTGTCATATCTGTTCTATACATGTTGTTTATTCTGTTTATTCACACCTTGATACGTTATATGCGTATATACGTTAATGGCTGAAGTCGGACCAGGAGCAGGTGGGATTTGAAGGGGTACTCCCAACAAGGGTACTTTACTTCTAATCTTTATCTGCATGAACTGGAACATAGTTTGTTCCAGAGTTCTTGAATCATCTTGGAAGGTAAGCCTTCTGGGAAAACCCTGCTTTGCAAGAGATTGCTGATGCATTAAAACTTCAGGGGCAGCTCTTGGAAAGAGAATGAGCAGCTCAACGGGGGTCAGAAGCAACATCGAAGCTATGGATTTGCGAAATGTACATAATATTAATGATTCTCTGAGATGGTTCGGTCAAAAAATGTTACAAGGTTCACCAGGTGATGTGAGAGGAGGCCTAGGGTAAATTACATTATATAGGATTATATCCACCAGAACACATGCTATATATGAAAAGAGAAAGGCCTGAGGAGAATTCTACCATTTTGGGTAGTTCACGTTTACTACTTCTATATTGTTTAAGTATCTGGGAGGATTGAATTCTGGGAACAATAAAACAAGTTAGAATGTTTCGATAGACCAGATGCATCTATGCCCTGCAGAGAGCTCACTGATTCATGAGTCTCTTTCGGAAGGAGAAATAATATATAATATGGAGTATTAGACCCATTGAGAGGCAGAGGCCCATGCCAGTAGCTCCGTCTAAGTATGCTGCAAAGGGTTGTAAATGCTCAAAGAAGGTAGCAAATGGCCAGGTCCTACAAGACACCTTGTCGTTAATTCAGCTATGAAGTGAAAGTAAATGTTAATAAGATTTTACTGTAATTCATGTTAAGAAGTTATATTTTGTTTTTTGTCGGAACCTTCTACGCTTCTAATATTTTAAAATTAACATTGTCTTATGAGGTAGGGAATATCCATAATACTTTTCGCTATATACCTCGCTTCATTGAATCGCTTTCTGATACCTGAGGCAGTTTTTTCACGAGCACAATGCAAATGGATAGAAAAGTATGGTTTGAGGAAGGTGGAAGGAAGGAGTGAAAAGAAGACGAAAGGTGTGCGTGGTGGTATCCGTATAGGTGATTGATTGTGGCCAGCCACCTTTATCGAAGGGAGGGTGCTCCACAGAGTTGGCTCCCTCTCAATATTAGCCAGCGATATATCGAAAAACTGACAGAATAATAGACCTGTATACATTCAGAGCAATCTCTCTTCTATCTGTACAGCCTCTGTGATTTATACAGCCCTTCTACAGCCTCTCTTTACACTATGTATACAACACCCGTCAAACCCCCACACCCTTATACAAATAATATTTCCCATTGAAATATATTCCTCACCCTGAGAAGCATCTTATCATACTTATTTAAGGACATGAATATTTCTTTTACATTTTAATATCAATGCATATGATTATTATTAATATTCTCTTTCTATATAGTACCACACCCTACATTGGCCTAAACATAATTATATTGACTCATTATTAAGTTTAGATCAATTTAACTTCTTTCTTGGGGCTCAGGTTAGCTATGTGAGTCAAAGCGTTGGTTTCATTCTGACATGGTAAACCTAGAGTGGCGAGTCCGATTCTCGCCTGGGCAATAGAAATTTAATTAGTGACGCACTCATTAAATAAAATCCTTACTCCCAACCTGGATAGAAAAGGGTGGTAACCTGTAGATAACCCGCCCCAATTAGCTCTAGTAGCACAAAGTGGAGTTAATAAATAACATTTAACTTCTACTAAATCTCCACAAATATTTTTCCGACACATAAATGTAGATAATTTTAAGCATGTGTTTTCTATTTGATTTGTACGCTTTACAAAAAATAATCCCAGAAACATGTTTAGCTGCCCCTTTAAATTAATTTTCAAATTCTATCGATATTCTTTTACTTAGAGCTGTAAACAAAATCACTGTAGCATCTGATTTTCCTCGAATTTAATTGTATTATGCAAATTGCAAAAGAAGGTTAACAGTTTTCTATAATAAAGAAATAAAACGATAATGACGGTAGAGAACTAGTAATAAGATAGTTGATGATTCCAGCCCACATTGGTTGGATAAAAGAGGAAAAAACTGAGAAGGCTATAACCCTGATTGTGGAGCCTTGTCAGGCCATCACTCGCCACTTCGAAGAACATAACCAGGCTGTCATAAACTTCCTTTTGCAAATGGCTCCTCGGGAAGGCCACCACTTCCATCCCTTTACTCACTATCCCTGTATGCGTAAAAAGCTAGGGGCCACACCCTATTACCATGAAAGTTATAAAATCTTCAACTTTCTTTAGTAAGAAAGCTGCAACAATAGAATATTGCAACTATGGAAACCAGTATAACAACATTTTAATAATTAATTTAATAACAAATCTCTCAAACATGAAGATGGGCAAATGTAAAATGAAGAGTGGGTAGTTATGATTGTACGTATAAAAACAAAAAAAAGTTTCATCTTGTCTGAAAACACTATTGAGATGGTTTGATGAATTGATACTAATGGTCTAAAAAGTCTCTTGTCGTAGTATCTCAGTGTATGGAGGCAGGGATATATATGTATGGATGTGACCAGAAACCTATTCATCCATAGCACTGCTATGCCCTCCCCCCCCCCCCACGCCTTCTATTCAGATGTTACAAAATGAATCTCCTTTTTTGTTTTTCTCCATTATAACTAATGACCTTCTCCCTCTCTGTACTCAAACTGTCTGGTGAGTCGGCCTCTTTTGCCCTTAAGGGAAATCAGCTCTTTTGAAACATCTCCTCAAATGTCCATCAATCCTACCAACTAGATGACGAAAATGAGGTCCACTCAAAATTATATACACTATATATAAAATTATATATGTATATATATATTTGTATCTTCTCTGTATTAGCGTTTTATGTAAAATTAAAGATCAAGTTCGTTAACGGTTGAAATCGGGCCGGGGAGGGGGGGGGCGTTACTAACATTCATAGAAATATGGCTTCTTCCATGTTACGGCGAAAGCCCACTTTGCCCTGGCATTGTAAGGCCACTTACTTCATTCTTCTTCTTATCTCTTCTCCTACTATCCCTGTCTCTTCTTTTTCGTTTTCTTCCATCTTTACACCCCTCCCTGCACCGCCCATTGCCGAAATATTCTTCATGTGCTCTAAAAACACCCCAAAAATCACCACATAACTTATCACCTTATAATAGAGCGCATAAGTTCAGTAAGAGGTTAACTATCTGCCATCCACCTCAGGTTTGATAGCCTTGTTGTCTCCGACCAAGACATTGGTGTTACAGGGCCTCAGATGTACCAAGGTGGCGTACGGGAAATCGCTTCAGTGGGTATCTAGACAGTTCGCTTGATTTGAAAAATGATGCTTGAAAACGAAAAAAGTCCGTCACGCAGGGGCTGCGTAAACTAAGCAGATTTCCCACATGAAGTTATACAATAGAGAAATCTCCATACGAGAGCCCAACAGTTACGGCCGAACTAAGTTTTGGCGGGAAACTCACTCGTCCGTTACACTTAATAAAAATGCAAATATCTCGGTAAATATTTAAGATAGAGAATAAATGTATATGACAATATTTATAGTAAATTTAATTTGCAATAAGATTGATTCTGTACAATTTTTCGATCCGACGTATGGTAACGGAGATATTGCGAATTTTCCAAAATCCTCCCCTCTAAACCCCCCCTCCCACTGGTACGATTTCAGCCATTAACGAACTTGATCTGTCTTTTTGCATAAAACGACTAAATATCGAGTTTGGTAACGATTAACTGCGACCGCTAGAGCGGTAACAGACACATATATATATATATATATATATATATATATATATATATATATATACAGTTTTGAACGGACCTCATTTTCGTCATCTACTGGGTAGGATCAATGGACATTTGAAGAAAAATTTCGAAAATTCCGTCATGAGTACAACCTCAATAGCTGATTTCCCTCAAGGGAAATCTGCTAAAAGAACACGATGGAATAGGCGTTTCAGAGCACGCAAAAAAACTATATTTTCAAGTTCGATCGTCACTTGTCAGGACGGCAGACGTCGGTTATTCATGTTTAAGGTTCCGAACAGGGATTTATCCGAGAGGTTTTCCTAAAGTGATACTCGAAACGGCCAGAGAAATACCTTAATTAATGTGTCGCATGGGAGGTTCGGAATTAAAAAAGTTCGTCCCACAGGGGCTGCGTAAACTAAGCAGATTTCCCTCGTGAAGTTTAATAACAGATAAATACACACACTGGTAACACTACACAACCTTGAATATTAAGTAAATAAATACAAACGGTAATAATAAATCTTTTCCCTCCGGGCGAGGGAGCGTATGAAATGTAAACAAACAGGTCAGCTAACCCGACTCTCACCGGAAAGAAAAATAATTACTGAAATATATCAGATTAGAACATATTAATCTGATTGAAAACTATTTACTATATCTAGTACTGTAATTTGTAATGAATCAGAATAATTTTTATCTCAATCAATCAAATTTGGGGAGGGGGGTTGCTGAAGGCTGAAAACTATAAAATCTAAATATCTCATACATTATACACAATTCATTATACAGAAAATATGTATAGAATAATATTTATAGATCATTAAATTGGCAATAAGATTGGATCTATAAACTTTTTTGATCCGACTTATAGTAACGGAGATATTTTGAATTTTCAAAATTCCCCCCTCTAAACCCCTTCCCACTGGTCCGATTAAAGCCATTAACGAACTTAATCTTCTATTTTACATAAAACGATTAAATATAGAGTTTGGTAACAATGAAACAACAATTGCGACTGTTAGAGCGTTAACAGACAAATATATATATATATATATATATATATATATATATATAATTTTGAACGGACCTCATTTTCGTCATCTCCTGGGTAGGATCGATGAAATTGATCTTGATTTGATGATTGACATGAAATGGATTAAGGAAATTTTTCAAAACTCGCGTCGTGAGTACGACCTCAATAGCTGATTTACCTTAAGGGAAATCAGATACAATTAGGAAGGGATTATCTCGCCAGGAGTTGGAGGTTCCTCAAATTCGACAATTTTTAATGAATTAGAAATAGATAATATATGGTGGGATGTCATTCCACGAGAAATCTGCTTAGTTTACAAAACCCAATTTTGACAGCAAGCAGACAGAGGCCTACATTAAGTTCTCGATATCAACCGTCCTCTGCATTTCTCAGGACATATTTGTTCTGTAAACTCGACTTTTTTAAATAAATCGTGTTTGGTGTCAACTGACGCACGTTCCTCTTAATCACACAGAGTCCAACATGAGCTGGACAATTAGTGAATTTTCGTGGGGCGAGCATTTATATAATTCCCACCACCTTCTCAATAAGTATTAGGTGTACTCACTGTATCGTCGAAGGTAGACATAGTTGTTTTAATGCCTTGTCAAAAGAAGGGTTTAGTTGAATAGTCTTGGTCAACAGTGGTCCAGCAAAATCAACTTCGACATGAATGAAAAGCCAGGGGGGGGGGGCAACTCTAGGCTCAGACAAATCTGAATGATGGGCTTAGCACTCAATCTAAAACACTACTGAATGGAGAACGGCTTCTAATTAATCCAATTTTGACAACAATGTGGTCTATAACATATTTTAACAAGAAATATCTTAAACTGAACCTGACATATTTGTTGATAAAGTGAAAGAAGTGGGGTTTTCTAAAAACCCAAAAGATTGACTCAGTTTCATGTATGAAATGAACGCTTGAAGAAAACGCCTTGTTCCAACTGACTATAATGAATTTAGGTTAATCTGCAAGCTATCGCAGAAGAAGAACAACGGCGCAACTGCTAGAACTTCTATTTTTCAGTAGACTCAAAAAAAGAAAACAAATTATTTGAAATACTAACAGGTTGACGAACTAGCCCAAGCTTTTCAACCCAATCCGAGCCTATTACATTTTGCACGACTCCTCTAGCATAACATCCTTCTTTATTTTTTCTTTATGATACAGTCATGGACTGTTTTCAAAGTAAAAGTATTGTGACCAGCGTAATACCAGAAAACTGTGTTGGTGGGAATTATGACGATTTTACCAAGATGTACCCACTGTTTCTACTGATATAAGACATACTAAATATTTCTAACGGTTTGGTCCTATCTAATAAATTGTTTTACACTTCTTGTAGTACTTTACTTCTAATACCATCGTCTTTGATACACATTATAACAGAAATAATAAAGAATTTTCTAAAAAAATCTGAGGAAAGGTAACAATCTGGCACCTTGCTTTTCAATTGATTGTGTTTATTTCTCAAACTCATTTCATTCTATTCAAGATTAACTAATTTAATCCGCTATGCTTCTTTTAGTTTACTAGGCTTATGACGTTTTTCAAAAACAAATGCAATTTTTTGAAAGGAAAAACAACTTTTGCGTGTGGCTTACACATGTTTTTAAATATTTGTAACGCACTCTTTTGGCTATTGATAAAAGGTTCCTTTTTGATAGTGCGCCACTCCCTCCTTCTCTCCACCCCTTCACTAATTGTAAGTCTAATTAAGCTTTGAATTTTACTAACCAAATGCCAATGTCTGCTCACTCCGGTTCTACCGTTCACAACGCACCACCTTTCTTTCAACTGCTTTCTTCAGACCAATAACTTCATTTTTCCCCATTTCTCGTCGCCAGTTTCAAGTATGACATTAACAATTAAAGAAAATACTTTATTACAACATCAGACTACAATCAATTGTCGTTTTATCAGTAATATATGTTCTTTTTAAACCTAAAACAGTTAATATTGAAGTTAAAGAAATTGTATAGATCTGTGAAATTGGACCAGGAGTGGGGCTTTAGAGAAGAAGGGGTTAAAGTCTAATCACAAATACCTGGTACCGTTCCTCTGATTGAAGAATGGTATATCAATTTAGTTGATATAAGTTAGTTTCAATTGTGTTGATAATGTAACTCACTACAACTACTGTTCTATATATATTCTGTAACTCCGATGTTAACGGAGTTAATTATAAATTTGTCGTTAGCTTTCAGTGACCCTCACAAATATTCTTGGGAATTTCACATTCAGCTGCTCACTAAACAAACTCCTCTTGAGCTTAAGTTTTAAGTCATGATAACATATTTTTAAATAGTGCTATTACAAATATATAGAAAAATACTGTACGCCTTAATTTTAAAGTACATAGACATTTTAAATTCTAAGTAGGCATTTTATATTCTACTTCTAACAGTTTTATATTATGTTTAAACTATTAGGAATAAAAAAAAGAAAGAAAACATGATCATGAAAATGTATTAGATTATCTTCCCAAACATTTTCAACTACTTTATTTCTTTGTGAGGGAGAGCTCCCTCTTAGCGGCAGGACCATGACTCATATTTCTGATATTTTTTGAATCAGTCGTTGAGCTAGTATTGAGGGGTAGAAAAGAGTGTTTCTCTGTTTTCTAGTAAAAGGGGTGGTGGCCACACTATTTCAGCTTATAGCCTACCATGAAACCTCTCAGAGATCCCATTCCCTCTTTTGGCTATATTTTCTATGCTGATTTCACTAAAAAGTGTTATTCACTGGTGCATCATTTTAAAACTCAGATCTTAGCTGAGTGTTATTATCACTTTGATATTTTAGAATTTTGCCATTTGGACTTTATTTATTCATTCTTGTTCTTTTGTTATTCTGCCTCAAAGTATAAAAGGTAAATATTTACCAATAGCGTCCTAATGACATTGATTTATTAAAAAAAATGTTTAAAGTTTAATTTAATAAAAATGTAATGAATAACAGTCAGAGTAACAATTTAATTTGTTTAGAAATGTGATCAATTAGTAAAATGTTTTAAAACATAAAATGATCCACAAGAAAGGACATAATCGTAGGCCTGCATGTTAAATGAAAAATGTATGTCCCTTTTTAAGGCTTCGACAATTGATCAGAGACACTTTCACTTCGAGAATTTCAAAATTAATAATTCAAGAATGAAGTTTTCTAAACATTTGAATTTTATACTTTTCTTGCCGGCCATTATTACTTTCTTATAAGGAAATAATTCAATGTTGTTTTCCTCATGAAGCTATTGTTGAAGAAGTTGTACGGGTGCCAACCGATCAAACTTTATTATTATTATTATTATTGCCTGTCATTAATGCTCCCATAGAGGGAAATATGTTATTGAGGTAATCATCATGATTGAAGAATTTGTATAAATTCAACCTTACCTGTTCATCGTATATCCATAATAAACTGATGAATAAATATCTGCTTTTTGTGCATTGTGCCGTGTTATATGAGAGTTTTTGAACTCTGGTAAAAGCAAGCTTCGCCAAATTCTCCTTCGGGGCATTTCAGCTAAGAGCTTGAGAGTCCTCGAACACGTGTTGGTTTTCATGTTATGGAAATAAGTTGTGTGCTAATTCTACCAGCATCATTATCCACCTTTCAGTGACAAACCTTCAAGGATATATATTATATTGCAGTAATCTTTGTACCTGGGTCACATGAAACACATGATGATTCAAAGCTAAGTTCGGGCGAGTTTGAAAATACGATTCTAAATATGATGCACTGTAACTGTCTCTGTTGTTAGTTTTCTCGGAGCTAATGTTACTGCTAAATAACTTACTTGTCATGTGGGTGAAGGACTTCTCTATTTTGGATATGCACTCAAAGGATATGCACGTGCTCTTTCAAGATCTGATATTGATCTTGGTTTCATAGATCTGATCTTAATTGATCCCTATTTTAATAAGATTTCTTAAATAAGTTCTGGGCTTTGGAAGAACTACTTCAATGTTCCTTATCCATCCATGCAGGTCTTATTTGAAAATCCTACTTTAACGAAACAAGTTCTTCATTTCGGTAAAATTCCGACTTCTTTTTTAAATGAATTCTAAAAATTCCTAAGCCGATCTCATCACCCCAGATTTAAACGATTAAGTAAAATTTATCATAAATTTTAGCGTGAACTTTCTTTTAAAGATCTTTGTGTCCAACTCATGAAGGCGAGGACATATTATTCAATTAAAATGAAAAAAAAGTACTTCCTTGCAATTGTATTTTCGGAACCCATAATAATAATTCGAAAATCCTTGTTTTTAATGAGGGTCCTAACATTTTTACTCGGATTCCTTTGAATCACACTCCCTTCACACTGAGGCCAAACTTACCTTTCTTCACGTGGTCAAACTTTTTCTTGATTTCTTTCTACATGACATTAGTTTTTTCAGTCTTTAAGTACAACTGCAACACTACTTTTTTTTAATATATTTTATTATCAATTTCTGTTTTTGTAATAGTTTTATTCGTTTTTTTTGTATGCGTTTTCAAAACATTTGAGTGTTTTATGACAAAAATTGAAATCCCCCTTTGTTTGGAACTTGTACATCCGGTATCTGAATTTCAAGAGCCTCCTTGATCGAGGTATAGCAGAGGTGGCGCCCCTACAGGAGAAATCACCAGGCAGCGCTCCATTGGTCACCTGGTTCGGTCTCATATGTGAGTATTCTCTATTTTCCCTACGCCAGGCATGTGCAATCGGTTTACATCGGCGCCAGCCTTAGTTTTAGTATACAGCCCATTAAAGTTTGCATTCACCTTTCTTTTCATGCAGAATTTGCAAGTCCAATGCTCAGAGGATGCGTAAAGTATTCAACTAGATTCTTACTCAAGTTGAATATGATAATGTAAGCTGGGTATAAATTTACTATTTATATCATAGTTTATTATAAAATGTTCAATATTATTATCCCTGACTCGGAAAGGGGGGGGGGTTAGAACGGAGAAGGGGAAATTCGAAATTCAAAATATGTCAGTTATTATGAGTCGGATTGAAAATTATTATAGAACATATGTTGGTCACCTATTGCTGCTCCACAATTCTTGGTTGATACACTTATGTTATTATGTTTTATACGCTTGTTATTCGTGATTACTTGTTTTCAGCCTTCAGTAAACCAATTCCCACTACTACTCATCGGAATTTTACTTGGAAATAGAGAATATAAGGTGTGATGGCATCGTTCGTGTGTCTTGTCTGCACGTGGGAAATCTGTTTAGTTAACTCAACTCCTGAGTGACGAACTATTTTTGTATTTTTTTGTAAATATACATTTGTATATTTGAGCTGAAATAACAAGTTTAGGAAATTGCTTGCACGGCAACATAACGATGTAACGCTTGTCAACTGTGATATTTACGATTTTACACCTTAGATTTCGTTAGAAATCATTGTTCTATGAGAACAGCCATTTGAAACGTATGTAACGTTCTAATGTTGAGCTTGGAAACAAACTAATAATAATTAAGGCTACTAAAATTTTAACGTGGTAAATATATAAAACTAAGAAAAACCCTGCTTTTCTCCTGTAGATGCCCCCTTTAATGGCTTCTCAATTATTTATAAACATAGCTTAAGTTCCACGTATTCTTTGGGTCATTATTAACAGAAGCCGCGAAATTTAAGTTTTGAAGTCACATCTGTGCTGTTGCAGTGCCGAAAATGCATTTTATAACCATGACATGATTATAACCATTGTAAATGTATCAGATGAAATCTTTTGAAGAATCGCACTTCAGAATTTGTTTAGTTTTAAGTACGAGACATTCAGTTGCTATAGTTGAATAAACGCCATGAGCAGGCTTCATGAGTAAGAAAAGGAGATAGGGAGCAGGGAGGTAGTATAAAAATGATGAATGGTCTTGGAGGAACCTATTTGGTTGGCTGCTTATTTTTGCACGGCCTGTCTCTCTGAGATAACCTACAGCTCGCCATACAGACCTAACGCCTGTCGTCTTACCATATGTCTCCCTCGCATCATCTGCCAGGTTCTTGCCCTGTGAAAAAAATATATTCAGAATCAATAACTTCATTACAGCAAAACTTGAAACAGGGTTTGTAATTCACAACTACAATTCTAAGTTGGGAAGAAATGCGGCTTTAATAACAGTAGCCTGTTTTAATTCCAAATATACATATGCAGGAAATAATGTTAAATGAGAAAACACGTAAATTAAATATGAACGGATTTATGCCAATATTATAGGTAAGTATTAAGTTATTATTGAACAATTGCGGAAGCCCAGGATATTTAGGATAGCTAAAGTCTATCTCACTCAGTCCCCCTCCCCGTACTACTCCAGACTAACGATGTTATTGGAATCTTTCTTTTCTATTTTAGTTGATTACGGGATTACAACCAATTAACTAAGGACAAGCAGTGGGTCTTGTATGTATTTCTACTGTTCCCAGTGAATACCACCACTGTCGGCTGATTCCAATAAAATAAAACATGACAAGCGCTTTGGTTATGCTCTATATCCATGCTCAGGCTAAGTATAAAGTGTTCCGTCGTCACTTATGAAAACGAGGTGCGATCGAATAAAGATCAGACAAATCTCTTAACGATCAATCAGCTGCAATTTGTGTTTGATCCTTATGAAACTTCCTAGCATTCAAAAGTAATATATATAAGTATTATTATTATTGTATGTGTATATATATTATTGAAATACATTCAGACATAAATTAAATTCCATGATCGTTCATATAAGCCTGAAATTATACAGTTACATCACTATTAGGGAATATCCATCTAGATGTTGAACTATAGGAAACTAAAGTCCGTAACTCTAATTTTACTCATCCTCAATTACTTGTTTCTTCTTTAATAAGGGCACGATGTAAACAGTACACGGTATTTTTTATGGGTGTGTTAGATTAGCTTATGGTGAAAATTGAATTAGTATGTGGGAGGGGGCACTTTTTAAATTACTTAAAGGTATACTTTAAGGAATTTTAAAAAAAAAATAACCTTAATATTCAGTTTACTGTAAAATACTCATGATGTTTTATGGTAACCGTCTTTATTGAATATTTACTCCTTTTTTTAATCCGACGTATAAGATTCTATTCTGTCGATGGAGGCTGGCGTTACTGGCTTGACCGTGGAGCAAGTGCTTTGATGTGAGAGCACCGTTTTCAAACCTCTCAAAATGTTATTTTGAGCACTTGCTTGGTAAGTCCAATGGTTGGCAAATGGGTTTGCGTTTAGTCAGCGGAATGCGTATTGTTTGGATAATTATTTTGTTTAGTGCTTGCCAAGTGTATTTATTAGAAGTTCAGGCTGTAATGCCGGCCTCCTCAGACAGAATAGACCAGAACCATCGTAATTATTCCGAGCGTCAATTTATAGAGGATCATAAATTGAATAATAGTGGAGTTACTTTTAAAAATGATTTATATTGTCAAAACGTATTATACATATTGGTGGAACCATCTTACGGCTTTGTTTACAAATTTGCTTCTTGTCTTGCTCTCTCCCTGATAAAACTTTACTCTCCCCTCCAAATACCAATTATCACATACACCTTATATTGTAGATGATATACTGATATAAGCTAATTGCCTTCAATAAATAGCAATATTAATAGCAATGTTCACTCTTTTGCTGCCACAAGGGTATTTCTTCCTTTTTTAAATTGTTGGTTGATTCCTCCGAGGAGTCATGATATCAATTATATCAAGTATGGGAATGTTTTTACTTTATTAAGATAACAGAGGGGGTTTACTGGAGCTATTTTATTTATAAGTTATAATTCATTCCAATCACCCCGCATTATCCATGTGATGAGTTTATTAAAGGGTTGAGGTGAGCTGAGGAAATAATGTTATACTTTCACCTGCTTCCCATTACAGGGGTTCAGGGATTGGATTCTGCAATCTCGTGGGAGATGCTAAAGCCGGTGACTGGCGATATTGCTCCTATCCCTGCGTCGCCCCTCTAGCCTCTCCACTATATGAAAAATGACTATTTATTGGAAAGTAAAAAAAAAGTAAAACGTCTCCCAACCCCTCTATATGCAGGCTGCACACACCATTTCCCCTATTCCATTGTGCCCTTGCTACCATCCGCGAGGTTATCTCTCCCGGCCATAATGTTTTTTGTATGATTTTTCCGCCACTCTTCAAATCTGATTTCATTCTTTCCCACAAACCCGTATCGTTTTTCGACACGCTTTAAACCCCAGGTTTTAAAACTGCATGAAAAATGTGTAAAGATAGAAGTAGGTTTTAATTATACAAAAACAAGCGATTATCAAAGTAACAGGATTTGAACAGTTTCAAAAGACTCATTCCATTAGATATAAAGGACTTAAAAGGGAGATTAATAGAAAAAACAGTTACTGTTCATTTCGCAAGAAAGCACATTATTCAGTAATTATTATAATGGTTGATTAAGCTAGTTGGGGTCACGTCCCGTTTAATTCGAATTCGATAATATATACATATACATATATATATATATATATATATATATATATATATATATATATATATATATATATCAAGACAAATAAGTCCACCCCATATAATATGTGAAACAAAATAAAATAACTTGCACATTTAAAATACAGGTTATTCATTATAAGAACTAAACAATATTAAAAAAAAGTCCGTCACGCAGGGGCTGCGTAAACTAAGCAGATTTCCCACGTGAAGTTTTACAATAGAGAAATCTGCCTAATAACAACTGTAGTAGTAAGAAACCTCTAAACCTAAAAAACATTATTTAGGGCGTAATAACCCAGTAGTTTCTAGCCCAAAAAACAGTTAACCTAACCTCTAAACCTATTCACGAGGGACGATAGTTATGGAAACGGCCGCCAGAGCTCTCGTCGGAAACTCCGAACATAGCCTATTGGTGACCATACGCAGAATACAAATGCAAATATCTCGGTTAATATTCAAGATACAGAATTAATGTATAGAACAATATTTATAGTAAATTTAATTTGCAATAAGATTGGTTCTATACAATCTTTTGATCCGACGTATAGTAACGGAGATATTTCAAAATTTCGAAAATCCTCCCCTCTAAACCCCCCCCTCCCACTGGTCCGATTTCAGCCGTTAACGAACTTGGTCTTTATTTTTAGATAAAACGTTTAAATATCAAGTTTGGTAAAGATCAAACACAAATTACGACCGCTAGAGTGTTAACAGACAACTTTATATATATATATATATATATATATATATATATATATATATATATATATATATATATATATAAACAGTTTTGAACGGACCTCATTTTCGTCATCTACTAGGTAGGATCGATGGACATTTGAAGAAAAATGTCGAAAATTCCGTCATGAGTACAACCTCAATAGCTGATTTCCCTTAAGGGAAATCTGCTAAAATACACTTGAAAATATTAGTTATATTTTAAAATAAACCTATAATTAAACTTAGTCTTAGTAGGAGTTTGTACAGTCGATTCAATTCTTGTCCTTTTAATATGTGGTGAAGTTTCCAAGTTAGTCGCTTCTCTAACGTGAGTCCTAGATACCTAATTTGTATTTTTTGGAGAATTACTTAGCTATTGAGTCTAACTAGAGGGCAAATGGAACGTCAAAGAGTAAACGTTACGTTGCTTGATTTGCTGCTGTTGACTTTGATCCTCCACTGAGTCAGCCAGCAGAGCTAGGTATTGTTGTAGAGATGCGGATGAAATATTTGGATCTGAGTTAGACGTTTATTTGCAGTATCATCTGCATACGTAAGAAGGGAAGTTTCAGGATGTGATGGGATGTCGGCAGTATAGGAAGGAATAAGAAAGGACTTAGGATACTCCTCTGTGGTACTGTGTGGTGAAGAGACTGAGGAACCAAATGAAACTTGAAAGTGTCTTTCGGAAAGGTATGATTTAAGGATGAGGTGTCAGAAGTAACTAGATTTAAAAAAAGTTGCTATTATAGCGTTATTTGCTACCATGGAGGATTACAACTTATTTGGATTTTACACTTCATGTAGTTTTACGTGTCTTATTAAAGATCAAGATTGGTGCAGATCAAATAAAAATTACGCACTACAAACACACCCACCCACACACACATCCACACACACACACACACACACATATGTGTGTGTGGACTTGACCAATTCAATTGGTGTAAGGACGATGACGTGCACGTTTTCAGCCAATTTATTTTAACTATTCACATATAAAGTATACATTAAAGCGACGTATGGACATATGTAATATCTATCATAGAATGATAAAGAACTCTTTGTCAAGAAGAAAATTATCACTCGGAAGTCGTCGAATAAATAAATGTAATGGTAATAAGTAATAACTCTTTGTCTGTCCTATAATAGCTTTAGTGAATAAAATGTTGAATGAGTCAGTTTGCGAAAGTAATATATATGGTCGAGGTGTGTAGGAGATTGTGCATGGGTAGAGTTGTGTGAGTGTATGTGTGGCTGTATATATATATATATATATATATATATATATATATATATATATATATATATATATATATATTTACTTACAAATTATTGATTATTTATATGCATTGCAATGTAGTTTCTTAGTAAGAATGGTAAATGTTTTGCTTTAAATGTTACTCTTGAACAGCTTAAATTAAATTTGTTATTTCGGTAGGCCTTTGAATAAATTATTGATGTATTGTATGTGTATATATGGATATATACATAATGTGTACACATGAGTGAGTATTTTTTATTCATTTCCCATATTTCAAACTGTGTTTTTTTTTTTAATTGGTATTAAAGAAATATACAGAATTAATAGGAATATTCTTTTATAATATTAATAGTCTATATAGTTATAGAATACTTATTCCGTACACATTAGGAGAAAACGGGCCCTTTGAAAAGGAGATACAGCGTGGCTGAAACGCGATGGGGAAGAAAGTAAATAACATGTACTAAAATAAATAAATAAATTACCCAAAAGGTCTAACACACAATTTATGAAGAGATTCAGTCATCTGTAGCAAAGAATATAAATGTAAGTGTGTGTGTGTGCAAATTCCTTATGTGTATATATACACATAAGGAATGTGCACACACACTCACATACTTATGCTAACATTAATATATAATTTTAAATGAGACTATTATTATATATTTGTACATCTTGGTTATTTATATCATAGGGTATGGTAACGATTTAGAACGCTACTTGAGACGTACGTTCTGTTTCAAACATTAATATGCTATGAGCTGGTTGGCCATTCTATTTTTGAAAGGGAATAAGCCTGTGCGTTAGTGGATATTTATCAAAGTGGGACTGAAGAGAATAAGGGGACGATATAGGAGAGCCGTAATACCGTAGGCTCTAGGAGAGGAGACAGTTATTTACAAGTATGTATAAGAGTGTATGGATAAGCTGTACAGTGTATAAAGTAACCTGCTCGAGCGTAACCTCCAATTTCACAGTTCCTGCCCTTTTAAGTCACGTAATGAATATACAATGGAGAATCTCTCTTCTCTTTCCCCTCTATCTATCCCTCATTCTCTAACCCTCTCGCGCCTTTTCAAAGCACTTCAAGCGGCCCAATCTCCACGGTTTGGGTTTCTGAGCCTCCTGCTTTTAATCAAAACATCTACATGAAGAAGAACCGTGAAGATCATTCCTAAAATTCTACTTCTTCATTATGAGAATTCTCACGGTAACTTATTATGATTTCATAGAGATCGCTTATTTCTATGATCTTTCTTCTTTATTCTTATTCTCTGTTCGATGATTCAACTTTCAATCTATATATTCTTCCAGTTCAATATACGAAGGTGAATCAAATGAAAACCTTAAAAGTGTTGTAAAGTTCAGGTTAAACTTTTAAGGTTTTCATTTGATTCACCCTCGTAGTTTACTATCAATTAATTGAACTCAATGGCGTCTCATGGGGGCATTCTACCAATAATCTGGACAGTTGGTTCATTAGGACCTACACCAATGAAATGGATTCGTACGAGACATCAAACAGAGCAGACGGTGGTGGCTGAGAACCAGGAGGAATGGTCAACAATCTTGGTGCTTATCATAAATACGCCAGGAGGTAAATAAGGAATATGTTTCTCTTCAGATATATTTTAGATAATAACTGTCTAGGTAGATATAATTTGACGATAATTGTACTTCAATAACAATTCATTGTTGGGCAAGAATATTATTTATTTGAATTACTTTATATTCCATTTAAACTATGTTATAGCAGATTTCAGACACACACAAACAAATATATATGTGTGTATATATATATATATACATATATATATATATATATATATATATATATATATATATATATATATACTAGCTCAGGTACCCGGCTTCGCCCAAGAATTCATTTGAGGCTGGATGGTGATGGTATTTTTTTGGCAAGGCTTTACTTTGCACAATATTTTGACATTTACCCGTCCCAGTGTTTAGGTCTAATACCCGTCGTTTCTGTGGATTTGTTAATAATAAAATTATTTTTTTATGTAAGACTTCACTGTCCTCCATATTATCATATTTCCCGTTTCCTGTGCATTATACATAGATTTAAATTATTAAGGACAAAATATTACAATAATATATTATAATTTGAATTAATTTTTCCAGGTGAGGTACCTGGTAGTTCATATTGAGCAAATTTCCCTTTGGGGGTCTTCCTTATAACCCCCACTCCTGCCCGTCCCTAGAAATGTTAGTATGGCTTATTATAAGGAAGGCCTTAGTGCTAATTCACATACCGGGTTGGTTTAGTTCGGTTGAATTTGTTGTTGTTTAGAGTATAACTAATTCGGCAAAAGTGTATATAACAAAAGTTACTCTAAATAACAAAATAACTAACTTTTATCATGTACATATTTGCTGAAAAACTAATAGAAAACGAAATACCGCTATTTTCATTTTCAGGTCTCTCTTACAACCCCCACTCCTGCCCGTCGCTAGAAATGTTGGTATGGCTTATTCTAAAGAAGGCGTTAGTTTTATTACACATACCGCGTTTTATTTAATTCGGTTGAGTCTTTTGTGCCAAATAAAATTGTTGACTCCCGCTATAATTTTTAGCGTATAACATTAATACTTATGTATGCGACAAAAGTGTACATAACAAAAGCTACTCTAAATAACAAAATAAACAACTTTTGTTATGTGCATATTTGCTGAAAAAACAATAGGAAACGAAATATCGCTATTTTTAATTTCAGGCCTCCCTTATAACCCCCACTCCGGTTCGTCTCAGAGAATATTTATATAGCCTAAAGTCTAAGTTGGGCTAGTAGTAATATACATACCAAGTTTCATAAAATTCGGTTCAGCCGTTTATGCGTGAAAAGGTAACAAACAAACAAACATACACGAAAGAAACAAAATGCAGTTATGGTGTCTGTGACATGTGAAACGAAAAGTTATCGTGAAATTTCGCGAAAAAAATCAATGTACAGACAGAGGTTACAATTTTATATATTTTATTTTGTTTCTTTGGTGTCTGTTTGTATGTTTGTTTATTTGTTTGTTTGTTTGTTACCTTTTCACGCATAAACGGCTGAACCGACTTTTATGAAACTTGGTATGTATATTACAACTAACCCAACTTAGACTTTAGGCTATATTAATATCCTCTGAGACAAACAGGAGTGGGGGTTATAAGGGAGGCCTTAAATTAAAAATAGCGATATTTCGTTTCCTATTGCTTTTTCAGCAAATATGCCCATAACAAAGGTTGTTTATTTGTAATTTAGAGTATCTTTTGTTATATGTACTTTTGCCGTATACGGAAGTATAAATGAGTTATACGCTAAAAACTATAGCGGAAGTCCACAATTTTACTTGGCACAAAAGACTCAACCGAACTAAACCAAACTCGGTATGTGAATTAGTATTAACGACTTCCTTATAATAAGCCATACTAACATTTCTAGGGACGGGCAGGAGTGGGGGTTATAAGCGAGGCCTGAAATTAAAAATAGCGATATTTCGTTTCTTATTGCTTTTTCAGCAAATATGTACATGACAAAAGTTGTCTATTTTGTTATTTAGAGAAACTTTTTTTATATACACTATCGTCGTATACCGAAGTATTAAGGCGTTATACGCTAAAAATTATAGTGGGAGACAACAATTTTATTTGGCACAAAAGACAACCGAACTAAACCAAACTTGGTATGTGAATTAGAACTAACGCCTTCTTTATAATAAGCCATACTAACATTTCTAGGGACGGGTAGGAGTGGGGATTATAAGGGAGGTCTGAAATTAAAAATAGTGATATTTCGTTTCCTATTGGGGTTTCGGCAAATATGTACATAACAAAAGTTGTTTATTTTCTTATTTAGAGAAACTTTTGTTATATACAATATCGTCGTATACCGAAGTATAAAGGCGTTATACGCTAAAAATTATACCGGGAGTCAACAATTTTATTTGGCCCAAAAAACTCAACCGAACTAAACCAAACTCGGTATGTGAGTTACCACTAGCGCCTTTTTTATAATAAGCTATACTAACATTTCTAGGGACGGGCAGGAGTGGGGGTTATAAGGGAGGTCTGAATTTAAAAATAGTGATATTTCGTTTTATATTGGGGTTTCGGCAAATATGAACAAAACAAAGTTGTTTATTTTGTTATTTATAGTAACTTTTGTTATAAACACTTTTGTCGTATACCTAAGCATAAATGAGTTATACGTTAAATACTACTGCGGAAGTCAACAATTTTATTTGGCCCAAAAAACTCAACCGAACTAAACCAAACTCGGTATGTGAGTTACCACTAGCGCCTTTTTTATAATAAGCTATACTAACATTTCTAGGGACGGGCAGGAGTGGGGGTTATAAGGGAGGCCGAAATTAAAAATAGTGATATTTCGTTTCCTATTGGGGTTTCGGCAAATATGTACATACAAAAGTTGTTTATTTTGTTAGTTAGAGAAACTTTTGTTCTATACAATATCGTCGTATACCGAAGTATAAAGGCGTTATACGCTAAAAATTATGGCTGGAGTCAACAATTTTATTTGGCACAAAAGACTCAACCGAACTAAATAAAACACTCGGTATGTGTATTAGCACCAACGCCATCCTTATAATAAGCCATACTAACATTTCTAGAAACGGGCAGGAGTGGGGGATATAATGGAGGCCTGAATTAACAAATGTTATTATTAACAAATCCACAGAAACGATGGGTATTAGCCCTAAACACTGGGACGGGAAAATGTCTAAATATTGTGCAAAGTAAAGCCTTGCCAAAAAAAATACCATCACCATCCAGCCTCAAATGAATTCCCGGGCGAAGCCGGGTATCTGAGCTAGTATATATATAAAATTGTAACCTCTGTCTGTACATTGATTTTTTTCGCGAAATTTCACGATAACTTTTCGTTTCACATGTCATAGACACCATAACTGCATTTTGTTTCTTTGGTGTCTGTTTGTTTGTTTGTTTGTTACCTTTTCACGCATAAACGGCTGAACCGAATTTTATAAAACTTGGTATGTGTATTACTACTAACCCAACTTAGACTTTAGGCTATATTAATATTCTCTGAGACGAACAGGAGTGGGGGTTATAAGGGAGGCCTGAAATTAAAAATAGCGATATTTCGTTTCCTATTGGTGTTTCGGCAAATATGCACATAACAAAAGTTGTTTATTTTGTTATTTAGAGTAACTTTTGTTATATACACGTTTTTTGTATACCGAACTATAAAGGTGTTATACGCTAAAAATTATAGCGGGAGTCAACAATTTTATTTGGCACAAAGACTCAACCGAACTAAATAAAACTCGGTATGTGTATTAGCACTAACGCCTTCCTTATAATAAGCCATACAAACATTTCTAGGGACGGGCAGGAGTGGGGGTCATAAGGGATGCCTGAAATTAAAAATAGTGATATTCCGTTTCCTATTGGTGTTTCGGCAAATATGCACATAACAAAAGTTGTTTATTTTGTTATTTAGAGAAACTTTTGTTATATTCATTTTTGTGTTTTAACAATGTATAAACGAGATATACACTATAAACTAAAGCGGGAGTCAACTATTTTATTGGGCGCTAACGATTGAACCGAACTTAACAAAACTCGGTATGTCAATTAGAATTAATTCTACCATGATTATAAGCTATATTAAAATGTTTAGGTTAGAACGGGAGTGGGGGTTATAAGGGAGGCCTGAAATAAAAATTCGCGATATTTCATTGTCTATTTGTTTTTCGACAAATATGCACATAATAAACGTTCCTTACTTTGTTAATTAGATTAACTTTTTTTTTTTATACATTTCTCCAGGAACAATTTGTGGAGCAAGTAATTTGCGAAGAAGTATTGATATGCTCAACAATTCATTCCTATTTGAACTATCAGATACCTCAGCTGGAAAAATTAATTCAAATCAATGTTAATATTTTGTCCTTAATAGCTGAAATCTTTGCATAATGCACAGGAGACGGGAAATGTGACAATTTGGAGGACCGTGAAGACTTACATAAAAAATTAATTTTATTATTAACAAATGCCAACAACTGGTATTAACCCAAAACACTGGGACAGGTAAATGTCCAAATATTGTGCAAATTAAAGCCTTGCGAAAAAAATACCATCACCATTCAGCCTCAATTCAATTCCCGGGCGAAGCCGGGTATCTGAGCTAGTATATATATATATATATATATATATATATATATATATATATATATGTATATATTATATATATATATATATATATATATGTGTGTGTGTGTGTGTGTGTGTGTGTGTGTGTGTGTGTGTGTGTGTGTGTTAACGCTCTAGCGGTCGCAATTTTAGTTTATTAGTTACCAAACTCAATATTTATACTTTTTATATGAAACCAAAGATCAAGTTTATTAATGGCTGAAACCCAACCAATAGTTGGGGGAGGGGGGTTAGAGGCTGAATTTCGAATTCAAAATACCTTCGTTATTATTCTCAGACTGGAAAATGTTAAAGAACCATTCTTGTTAAATTATTGATGTTCTACAATGGTTTTTTTTTTAATAATGGGCGAACAGGGGTTTTAAGAATTTTTCCTTAAATAAATAAATAAGGTTTTCATTGATCTTTTACATTTTGAGATGCACACAAATATGTTATTTCATGACGTCACCAATTAAGATTTGGCGTTCTTAAGGCGAAAATATTTATTGATCTATTCCAAAGATCAATAAATAAATGTTTATTGGTAATCTATACCATATTTGATATTAAACCGTTTCAGTCGGCACGAAAGATAATGTTTGTTATTGACGAAAATAGGGCCTAGAATAGTGGAAGTTTAGAGGGTGGGGAAATTCGAAAAGCCAAAATACCTCCGTCATTATGAATCAGGCTCGAAAATGGTATAGAACCATTCTTGTTAAATTATTGTTGTTCTGCTATTGTGTTTCTAAGAATTTTTTCGTAACTCAAGTATTAAACGAGTTATACTTTTTTTTTTTTTCCCTCCAGTAACCCCCCGGCGGTCGGTTTTTTTACTTTTAAATAAAGAAATTGTGGTGAGATGAGATCCTTAGCCAGCTACACCAGAACGTGAGAAATCCGCTTAGTTTACCCAGCCCCTGCTAGACGGAATGATCTCATTTCTATTTCTAATATCCAATACGTAGAAGTAGGGATTTTCTGTATACAAGAAACTATGGATAATTAGCTTTAAATTTAAACGTACAGAGCATCAATAGTTTTACAAGATTGGCTATATTTTTTTATACGACTCATGAAGAAAATAGTATGAATTTTCGAATTCACCAGCTAACCCCCACCCCTACATTACGTATTTGCATGTACCTCACTCAGTAAAAGTTAATGAAACAATATTTAAGCTTCCAATGCAGTAGTTAGCATTACAGCTTATTGTTAATATGACATGAGTAGGAGTCCCCCCACTCCTACTTACCAGTGGTTTACTGAAGGCTGACAACTAAAAAACTGTTAATATTCATGATCGAGAGAATACCTGTATAACAATAATATACAATAATTACAATATTTATAAGCAATTTAATTGACAATAAGATTGGCTTTATATAGTTTTTCAATCAGACATATAATAACGATGATATTCCGAATTTACGATGATATTCCTTTAAACCCTCATCACACTGTCAGATTTTAGCCATTAATGAACTTTTAAACATTTATGTGTTGGTTTTTGTAACAATATGAAAAGATATTTGAACGGACTTCGTTTTCGTCATCTCCTAGGTAGGATCGATGGACATTTGAGGAACTTTTTCGAAAATCGCATCATGAGTAAAACCTCTATTGCTGATTTCCCTTAGGGGAAATTGGCTAACATCTAAGAATGGTTTCGTTTTTTACAGTATTCTTAACATTTCTCAATCCTTCATCTTATAAAATCGAAGGACGTTTCTCGCATTTATTTAAAAACAATTCTGAGAAATGACTGAACCCGTAAAAAATGCAATCAGTGAAGAATATATGTTTTCTGTTCTTGCTAGTTCGATTCCCATAAGGAATTTATTCGGTGACGATAAATCAATGCAGAGAGATAGTTGGTGTTCGATCATGGAAGGCAGATGAGGCCTAAATGTGTCTCACTCCTCCTTATGACATATTAACAATAAGCAGTCATATCATGAGCCCCTTTATTCAATGGTTAAATACCAAATATTGTTTTCCTACAACTTTTACTGAGGGAGATATTTGGAAATATTTTCGGTGTGACGGCATCATTTAAGATTTTACGTTCTAAACTAAAGATTCTTCTATTGCTAATACTTGTCGGAAGATGCCGTGGTGATAAAAACTATTAGCTGAATAAAGGACTACATAAATACATGAAACGTCAAGGGACTACCCAGTACAACTGATGACAGGCTTGAGTATGATACCATCGCACCGGAAGCATTTGCCACGTGTACTCGACGATCAGCCAGTAATGACGGCATCTGCCTACAGGTTTGACTATAATATTATATATATTGTCAGAACCAACCCATTAAGTGATATGCCTATACGATTTTTATTTGATTAACGCCATACTTGATACTAAACCATCTCATCGAAAACTGAAGATTTTATTAGGTAAATGCTGAAACTAGCCTATTGGGGGGGGGGGGAATTGAAAATTTGGTATATCTCAATTACTATAAGTCGAATCTAAAAATGTTATAGAACTATTGTTGTTAAACTGTTAATTTTGGACGTTTGTTATATTATCTTTTTTTCTTTTCTTCTTATCTCGATTATTAAGCAAGTTATTTGCATTTTTATGATTTCATCCTTCAGTAAACTCCCACTTATAATCGTCTGATATTTACTTTAAGTAATTGAGATACTGAAGATCTCATTTCTAGTGCACAGTTCAATTACTGTTACTTAGGCTTTTTCTTCTTACGGGAGAAAACAGGATGCATGGTGAGATGGGAGATGATTGGGTCTGTCATTCCAGCACACGGGAAATCTGCTTGGTTTATGCTACCCCTCCATAACGGGAGTTTTAATTAGTTAATATATATGTTTAATTAATTTATTTATTGATAATTATGGCAGGTCATCACGTGATTTATTTGGACTCCTACAGGGTCCATTAAAGCCTAAAGATATGCTAAGGTAAGATATATGATAAGGAGGACCGTTATTCCAGTACTCAAACCTGAATGATTTTGGCGTTGTACATATGTTGGAATTTTATAAAGATTAAAATAAAGCTGTAAAAAAAAAAAATTAAAATAGATAGACAAAGATAATAGATTAAAATAAAAAAAAAAAAAATTAAATAAAAGAAGCCCTAGATGTCATGTTTGTTTTCATCGCATACTGGCGTTAGTAACACACATCAGCTGACGTAATGTTTATTCAAATTTAAATAATAATTGGGAATTGTACTCAGTTGGCACCTTCTGATAAATAGGACTTCTTTTGCCTATAGGAGTTATTGATTTAATAAAAATATTTCAGTAAAGAAGGTATGTTTGAAGAGCAGAGTCAATAAGAGAGTTTAAGAGAGAGTATCTTCTCCCCAGGGCTGTGGATCAGATACAATTGTCGGGAGAAGAGTGGTTTATTGGTTCTAGATCCCTGGGGGTTGGCTTATCCACATCTTACTAGGGGAAGCTGAAATGTGGGCTAGCCCCTTATCACTCCAATGCCTGTTATCATTGCTTCCCCTTCCACATCTTCCTACATCCCTCGACCTCCAGATAAACCTTCGAACTCATAAACCAGACCA
This sequence comes from Riptortus pedestris, assembly GCA_019009955.1. Lineage (NCBI taxonomy): Eukaryota > Metazoa > Arthropoda > Insecta > Hemiptera > Alydidae > Riptortus > Riptortus pedestris. Next base: position 117,380,750 of record CM032228.1, read on the forward strand.
GCTTGCCTCTTCCTGCCTGTCATACCTTGATCCAGTTTTAACTTAGACGAACTTAGAGCAAAAACAATATTTTGCCTGGTCGAACACAACATTTTTTAAATCAAAGTCTCTTTTCACCATTCAATAGGGTTTATCTGACTAAAAGGTCGCAGGTCTGAAAATTATAGGTGAGCTAATAAGTTGTAATATTACGTAAAATGAAAAAGTCCGTCACGCAGGGGCTGCGTAAACTAAGCAGATTTCCCACGTGAAGTTATACAATAGAGAAATCTCCATAGGAGAGCCGAACAGTTACGGCAAAGGGCCGAACTAGCTTTTCGCGGGAAATTCAAAAATCCGTTATCGGCCCAAATTTCATAAAAATGCAAATATCTCGGTTAATATTCAAGATAGGGAATAAATGTATATACCAATATTTATAGTAAATTTAATTTTCAATAAGATTGATTCTGTACAATTTTTCGATCCGACGTATAGTAACGGGGATATTTCGAATTTTCGAAAGTCCCCCTATAAACCCCCCCCCCCCCGCTGATCCGATTTCAGCCATTATCGAACTTGATCTGTCTTTTTACATAAAACGACTAAATATCGAGTTTGGTAACGATCAAACAAAAATTGCGTCCGCAAGAGCGGTAACAGACAAATATATATAGATAGATATAATTTCGAATAGATTTCGAAAATCGCATCATGAGTACAACCTCAATAGCTGATTTCCCTTAAGGGAAAACTGCTAAAAACGCATGAACGAAGGTTTACTGACCCCCCCCCCTTCTAGTCATAGGTTTTTTTTACATAGAAATAGAGAACATGTGGTGAGAAAAGATCACAAGTGTGTCATACTAGCACGTGTGACACCTGCTTAGTTTACGCTGCCCCTGCGTGACGGACTTTCGAATTCTCCAACGCGTTTCAAGCTCATTGTTCCTGTGAATACAATTTCACCCATCTACTTACTAAAAAATAATCGTCAATTTTTTTAATTTTGTCATCCACATTTAAAATCATCTTTCAAATGTTATTTTATTTTGAGGAAAAAAAAGGATAAAACAAAAAGGAGAAAACAGTTGTCTAGATAGTAACCTCCTCAGAATTAAGAGTATAAACATTGGCTAATCAACTTCTCATAATTATTGACTTGTTGTTATACAACCAAGATAGATGTATAGTAATGAAATTTTGAAAGGTGATTTTAAACATGAATGTGGAATTGACAATGCTCAAGCAATGCTTTAGCAAGCAGACAGTGGACAAAGTGAGGTATGAAAATAATAATAAGAGATATATGTAAATAGAATGTGTAAAATTTACCAAAAAAAGTTGAAATTTTAATTTTAGTTAAAAAGGATCCTAAGAAGCTATAGAGCTTGAAACGTGTTGGAGAATTAAAGAAAACAGATTTTTCTTTTTTAAGGAAGAAAAGGAGTGTTTTCAATGGATGTATTTTCAAACAATATATATATAATTTTGAACGGACTTCATTTTCGTCATCCACTAGATAGAATCAAAGGACATTTGAAGAAATTCTTCAAAAATTGAGTCATGAGTACAACCTCAATAGCTGATTTCCCTTACGGGAAACCTGCTAAAAATATTGATTTTTTAAAGATCGTATTCAATTTTTCTCAGAATACAAAAACTGTCCCTGAGATGTGTACACACACACTAGTCTCTATATTGAGAAAATAACCTTGAACGATCTCAATCAAGTGGGACATATACTGAATTCTGCTACGAGTATTTTTTATACTACTGATATAGGAGAGCTGGAAGCAATATATAAAATATACACTGCAAAATTCATTATTTGAGGCAGTTTGAGATTATTCAAGGCGAGCCAATTTTCACTTCAAGTTATCACTGTTGGTAGACAAACTTCACAGGACATGAGTTTTAAGGCTTAATTGTAAATATGCTCCATTGGTCTTGTTTCTTAAAGTTCTTAAAAAGAACATCTCAGATGTGTCAACTGTAGAGTTGCGAAAAGCTAGAATTTAGTTGTAGTGTTGTTCCTTAGAAAGACAGTCGAAAATTAAAACCACATGCTCACGTAGGGAACGATATCGTGGCTTAAAATTTACCGAGGGCCCAAGCTTTATCAGGCCGAAAATCTGGCCAGTGAGAATTAATGTGTATAGGCAGCAGGAAAAAAAAAGCATAATCACGTGGTAGAGAATTATCTGTGTCTAAGCTTGCCATTACCCGAGATATAGATTACTGCGGGAGAGAGTGTTGCTGAAGGGTGCATCGAGGAAATTCTGAAGGGCTGTATTGAATTAATAAAAAATCCGAGAGGGGTTGTGGGAGGGGGGTAAAATCAAACACAGAACCCCGGCCGTGAGAGGGTGACTTGCCACTCTCCAAGGGTTGCTTTTGAACCTAGCCTCGCCCAATCTCGTTCTAGCGGAACTCCGGGGGAGATTAACTGTAACATTTATCTTTTGGTGTCAATAGTGGCCTGTCTCCGGCTGAGGGTAATCCGTTTACACCATAGGCTACATGTCAACAAATAAGCCAAACTAGTCATGTTCCTATTCAGTTGGCTAGTTACATACATAGTTTTGCCTACAACATTAAATAAATATCTTATGGACTTAATTGTTGGTATTTTTATATTATTGGATCTCCTCAGCAATGAATGTAATGTAGAGTTTGGGTTCTTAAAAGTAATATTTTCATGGTAGAATTTTAGAATTTGTCTAGTTCTTGTCCAAATTAATTGTCATCAACCCCATCTTCCTCATTATGAGGAGAACAGGAAGAAGAATAAACATGCTTATTAATACTATTAAGGTCTTCGGGTATTGACCGTGTCTTCATTTTGGTTGCCAACGGAGTTCCAGAGATAGCCCTGAGGAAGCTAGAAGCATGTCTAGCGAAACGTTGGCAACCAAAATGAAGACACGGTCAAGACCCGAAGGCCTTAATAGTATTAATGACAAGGACCGTGGAAGTCTACGAGTATATTTGAATAAACATGCTGTTGTACTGAATTTATTTTTGAAATCAAATTTTTTGGTGGATTGTTTTGAGATCATGCATATTGAATATGTATTTTCTCTCCACATTATTGTAACGAAATAAGGATATTTGTTCTGTTATAAATTACTCCCTCAAAAGAGTTAACCCTTTCCACTCCAAGGCTTTAATTGAATTATAGTATCTTACGATTCTAGAATATGTTTCATTCATTCGTGACTCAAACATTTCAGTAACAAAAATCCCTCCTGTTTTAAAATTTTCCGCAAAAAGAGGTATTACACCATGTCGAGTGACACTCGACATTGGAATGGAAAGGGTTAAAGTTTCTTTCTGTTAAATTAAATCTCATAATTCAGTTTATCTAAAGTATTTATATGATTGAAATGTAGGAGTCATTATTCATATATGTCGTCTAATGAAAAAGATAAAACCGAAATGGTCAAAACTCTCAAATCTGCTTAAAATTGGTCATATGATAAACTAAACTAAATGTTTAACGACCAATAAATATAGTAATCATTCCATCCACTTTGATTCAACAATAACCACGTTAATATTGCTTATTTTAAACGAATTAGATATGTCAAGGCATAGAAAGCATTCAGCACTAGGTTAATCTATTATATCCCGTGGCGTATTATTTGGTAATTTACTCTGACAAGAGAGTGAGTTATATATCCTAGAAAGTTAGAAACAGTAGAACAATATGATTAGTGGTGAAGTTGGTAAGTTAATTTCAGTTTGACATACCTGAAACAGTAACAAATCACATTACATACCTACCGTCTATTTCCACCTACATGTTGGCAGCTATTGTCAGTAGAAAATAAAATTTACGTTTTCAATAATATTTCTATTAAATTACATGTTTCTATAATAAGTAGTATTTAATTGATTTGATTATTATTTGTAAAACTTGTGTATTTTGCTGTCTTTCAAATATCGTGAATAAAATTTAAATGGGAGCCACTAATAAGCGCCCAATTCTGTGTCAATCAAATTTATGCCTTTCATCGGCTATTTTATGGCTTTATAGCCATTTTCAAGTCTGTATATTAAACACTTTTTAAATATTTCAACGTTGGGAAAAAACAGTTTGAACATATAATAATTTATATGGCTTTGTAATAAACTATAATAACACTATGTAGGTATTTATTTTATTATATTACAAAGTAAATATTTCAAAAGTCTAAATATCGCATAGAGTTACGCTTATATAGCAAGTTTCCCCCCTTTAAATAATTATTTCTTCACTATAAATCCGGTAAAGATAGGCGACCATTCATATATATTGGTAAAAACGTTTTCGAAATAATGAATAATTTTGATGGTACTGGAGTTTTGCTACAAGCAATGGCACTGCAACTCCACATGCTTTGACGCTTAATTAATAGATTTATATTAGTCTAAAAGTTTATATGGCCCAACCTAAAAAAAACAACAAATAAAACCACGCTGCGTAAAATAAGCAGATTTTCCACCTACAAAATTAAGACATGAATGACATCACACCGCATGTCTGTCATTCCAGCAGTAATGGCGTTTCTGCTTATTTCGTGCTTTTCTTATGTGTTTGTATGAACCGTTTTAACAACTCTTGTTTCGTAAGCTGGGTTGAGTGGTATCCCGATGGTTTCCACGCCACAACCGCCAACCCTTTAAGAACTTTTCCAAAGTAAATCGGCTTTTAAAACGTTTTTGATGGTGGTAATGTTTATTATTTTTTTCTTATCGAAATAATCCCCAAACTATCACGTTTATAGCACGTCAGCCACTAGTACTCGATTTTACAAATTTCATCAATTCCTGAAGTTTCTCTAATAATTGTTCTAACAGGGCATTGTGTGAACTTTTGCTGGGATGAAACCCCGAATTGTATTTTAGGAATCTCAAAAGGATCTGTAGCCTACCAAAAATTAAAACTTTTGTGAAAGTGCAAAAACTCTTAGAAAAACAATTTTTTCTTCTATTTTGGAGGGTCTTGTGAGTGTTTTCAATATTGTTGGTATTGTTTGTTTCTTCTGCCTATCCTAAACGCACATGAAGTTTGTCAACAAAAGGAGACAAAATTAAAATAATTAAATTAAATGATACAGAAATATCCCACTGTTCTCCAGCAATAAAAATCACTGTTCCTCTGCAACTTTTACCATGGGATATACTTCACCTATTTCAAAGGAATCACAAAGGACGTAATAATCATTATCTCATATTACATTGAGTGTGAAGGACACAACAAGGCGTGGTGTTGAAAATGATCTGTTGCTATGTTCTAATAATAACAAATTCTATTGATGTATAATATTTCATTAATATTTTGGGTGTATATAAATTGAAACGAGTTTGGTGCTGTATAGGTAATTACCAGTTTTCCTCTTTCACCTGAACACAGTTGAAAATTTCCTTTCATTGAAATGACGTTTAAAATAATAACGGGGTATAATCGTCTACGTCATTAGAAGACGGATCATTCGAGACTAAATCCTTTAATTATGCTCATGTTTATAATCAATGCAGGGCTATGGGAGTATAAAGGAGGGGATATTGCGAAATAATTACTAAAAGGGCTGTAAGGGGTTATACTTGTGGAATACATAATAATACAGCGAAGACCGGAGTATAGATGGAGAGGGTGGGGGTAGAATGTTTAATTAATTCCATGTTGACAGTGGCATGATTGATGCTTGTACCTTTCTTCATCTCTCCAGTCAGAAGGAGGCCGCTCTCTGATTAATCTGTCATTTCCAAGGAAGTGGAGGTGGGGTGGTTCCTCCCCTTCCTCAATACAACCCCTCCGCAACATATACCTGCCTAAAGACACTTCTTTATTACATTAGGTGGGGGCAAAATCATTCCTAGGGTCAGTCCCACTATGCTATTATCACTTATTCTATATACTACATTTATATAATATAATGATATCAAGCGAATCGAGAAAAAATTTATGATTTTAATTTACGTCTTCTTTTTTAAAAATTTAATCACTGTTCCCTGCAAACATTTTAGCAGATTTCCCTTAAGGAAAATCAGCTATTGAGGTCGGTCGTACTCATGACGCGATTTTCGAAAAATTGTATAGAACCAATCTCATTGCAAATTAAATTTACTATAAATATTGTTATATACATTTATTCTTTATCTTGAACATTAACCGAGATATTTGAATTTTTATGATGTCTATGGTCGGGTATAGTTCGGATTATTTCTCAACAAATTGTATAACTAAGTATTGCGTAAATCCAGGGGGCAGGATTACTTAGGTGCAGTCCGATCTGACTCCCTAGGGGTGCAAACAAAACTGTCTGGAAATAACACTTTTTTCTGGCTGATATCCTCAACCTCTCAGTTGGATGTACTCCCAGCATGTACATCGCACATATGAACTTCCACAGGAGCCCTCCACTTGTCATTTTGGGCAACTACTCACCGTGTAGATATGCTAGTGGGATATAAAGCGAATCTTGATTATTAACTGTATTATTTGGTTTGAGTCAAATAATGATTCAATACGCCTTTAATAAGAACTTTTATGATCCTAACTATAACAGGACTTTATCAAATTTAAACTAAACATTAAGTGTTAACAGTTGCTTCATTTGAAACTAAAAAGTACAAGTATCTCGGTTAATATTCTAATTAAATAAAAAAAATGTATATAAAAACAATTCTAGCACACTCCATTTTCAACAAGAGTATATGGCAAATACTCACACACGCATTTTTCCACCACCTTCCCAACAGCTTCTATCAACTGAATCATATGCTGATGACCAACTTGGTCTCCTACCGGATTGGTATCTTTTTAAAAATGTTTGATCCAACGGATTCATTAATTGCTCAGCCCCCTTTTCACAGTATTCCCCGGCGCTTTTCTCATTTTCAATTTATCAAAAGCAGTCACATTCAGAACATCTGGGTCAACAATATTTCCAGGTCCTCGTCTTATTTCACTTCATCATCCTTGCTTGGTAGGGCTTCCACCATTCAACAGCTATTTGGTGTACAGAACCGTATCTGAAACTGTTATTAGTATTATAGCTAAAACACTCTAAATAGACAGGAGGCCGTTTTTCTGCTTGTATCATTGTAGAAGCCACACAACTTCATACTTTGCCGCTGTCCTCTGTCCTGAGGTTGTTGGGACATGAATTTTCAGTTAACTTTTCTGAGTGCTATAATAATAATAATAACCGTTACTTGAGTAGTGATATTATTATTTCCTTTACTTCGACTGAAGATGTTTAATTTTAAATTTTCTAAATTTCCCTGGTTACAGCTTTTCTTTGGCTGCTTTCTGTACTTGTGTGTAAATCAGCTATTGAGATCGTACTCATGACGCGATTTTCGAAAAATTTCTTCAACTGTCTATCGATCCTACCCAGGAGATGTCTAGCTTTCGGTCCGTTCTCAAAAAAACACACACACACACACACATATATATATATATATATATATATATATATATATATATATATATATATATATATATATATATATTTGTCTGTTAACGCTCTAGCGGTCGCAATTTTTGTTTGATCGTTACGAAACTCCATATTTAAACGTTGTATGAAAAAAGACAGATCAAATTGGTTAATGGCTGAAAACGAACAAGAGGGAGGGGGGGTTTAGAGGGGGGATTTTCGAAATTTCAAAATATCTCCGTTGTCATGCATCGGATCAAAAAATTGTATAGAACCAATCTTATTGAAAATTAAATGTACTATAAATATTGTTATATACATTTATTCTCTATCTTGAATATTAACCGAGATATTTGCATTTTTATGAAGTCTGTGGTCGGGTATAGTTCGGATTAGGTCGGCCATTTTCGTAACTGCTTGGCTCAGGTGGAAGCTTCTTCTGACCTTACCTGTCGTTTCTAACCTTACCTTACCTTCGTTACTTTGTGAGATTTATGCAAATACGTTCTGTTCGTCCTCCCCCCCCCTTCTTTAGTTCTTGGACTTCTAAAATTTGAGTTATTAAAATATAAATTATTCTTACAATTCAGAAGTCGTTTCAGTTGGGAATTTATTTTAATTAACTGAAAGATTTCTCATTACCGTTTGTATTTAATCACGGTGGTATTGTGTTACCAGTATGCAGATTTCTCTATTGTAAAACTTCACATGGGGAATCTGCTTAGTTTACGCAGCCCCTGCGTGACGGACTTTTATAGCATTCTCTTTCACTGCACATGGCTTATCAATTGGCGAACTATCAATTGAGTGACGTGTCTCTAATCTGTTCACAAGTTCTATCCTACTATGCGAATGAGTTTCAAACCTCAATGGGTAAAAGCCTTGGGTTTTCATGTCTTATTCTCTTTAATTTGCTCTCCGTTCTGTGAAAACTCTTCAATCAGGAGATGATTTTAATTCTAACCAATTAATGATTACAATCGGCTCCCCTGTGGACTAACATTTTCTACCGAGCATTGGAGTCTTTATAACTCATGATGTGATTTTCGAAAAATTTGGACAATTGTCCATCGGTCATGCCCAGAAGTTGACGAAAATGAGGTCCGTTCAAAATTATATATATATATATTTGTCGGTTAACGCTCTAGCGGTCACAATTGTTGTTTCATTGTTACCAATAATATTTACTCGTTTTATGTAAAAAGAAAGAACAAGTACGTTAATAGCTGAAATCGGAACAGTGGGAGGGAGGATTTCGAAAATTCGAAATATTCCTGTTACTATGAGTTAGATCGAAAATTCGTGTATAATCAATCTTATTGCAAATTGAATGCTCTATAAATGTTAGGGAATGCCCTCCCTTATGCGAGATGGATACTACTGGCTACCAGATGTTTATTAGTAGCAAAGCATATGCATCTTATTTCATTATTTACGCCATTGTGAGGAAACCTATGTGCGTCTCTTTACGTGGCCACGTCCCTTAAGTTTTAATGCTACCACAGACTAGCTCAAATTGCACATTAAAGTCCTAGATTCTGGATATCAGGCTTCTACCGGCGTAGCATCTCAAGATCGTGGCTATATAAAATCATCTCACCCTGCTCCCAGAACAGTGTGTTATCCAATCTACGTAAATATAACATTTATGTAGTTCAAATTATTTACGAGACCAATACACATGCATATGTATAGACAATTTCTTTTACAAAAAGCACATAATTGGACAACACTCAATATACGTACATTTAGTTTCATTAAATGTTATAACAGCCGATATATTTATGTTAGTTATAATTATAGTGTTATACGTGTAAACAAACGAATTGTATTCTTATCAGAGAGTAAATTACTTTTTATTACTTCAAATGCATTAATTGAAGAATGTTTACCTACTGTATATTAATGTTCTTTCTTTAATTTATAAACGCATAGATGTTAAAGATCTTATCTTTTCGTAATTTAGTGTCGATGATACTATCACAGGATTAATTACCTGCAACCGTTATCATTTAGAAAAATTAATTTAGATTTTACATAATACCTTATCTATAATAGTATGGTATGGCTACTACTCTTTAATATATATTCACTTTTTAATAAATGTAAATGTTATTACTACTTTTTAATATATATTCAGTTTTTAATAAGTTCAAAACCTGCCAGACTCTCCTTCAGAATCAGTATCAGTTTAAGTAGAGATAAGTTTTGAACAATACAAGATTTTTGGCCAACCTCTTTATTATCTCGAGGCGTTACATCTTCAGAAAGGACTTCGAATCCTATAACACATCGGAAACTCCTGTAAGGAGCCTGGCAATATAATACTTTTACTGTTACAACTGCAATTATCCATAGCTTTAACATCTATGTAATTTAATTATTTGAGTATCAAATATTAGCAGCTCTTGACGTCATACTCAAGATTCAATTTTAGAAAAATTTCTTCAAATGTCCATCGTTCATATATATATATATATATATATATATATATATATATATATATATATATATATATATATATATATATCATTTTGAACGAACCTCATTTTCGTCAACCTCTGGGTAGGATCGATGGACACAAGACCTTTTTCCTTTTTTCCAAAATCAAGACTATGGGAATATATATATTTGTCTGTTAACGGCACTAGCGATCGCAATTTTTATTTGATAGTTATCAATTTTGATATTCAATCGTTTTATGTAAAAAGGAAAGATCAATTTCGTTAATGGCAGAAATAGGACTAGTGGGAGGGGCGGGTTAGAGGAGGGAATTTCGAAACTTCGAAATATCTCCATTACTATACGTTGGATCGAAAAGACATATTTTCGGTATCATGAATATTAACCGAGAAATTTGGATTTTATAGTTTTTTTAATTTCAGCAAACCCCCACTTTTACTCACGTCACATCAACAATACTCTATGATATATAAGTCCGTCACGGGGGGGGGGGGGCTGCGTTCACTAATTCCCGCGTGCCTCACGTATTTGCATTTATCTCAAAACGTAAAAGTTCAATGAAAGAAATATTTGGGATTTAGGCTTTAAATAATGTGCTACAAAATATAACAGCTTATTGTTAATATGACATTAGTAGTACGGGGTGGGGATTAACCGGATGCCGAAAATTACAAAATGCAAATAACCCGGTTAAATGAAAAAAACGTACATAACAATATTTATAGAGAATTACAATTGCAATAAGATTGATTCTATAAATATTTTTGATCTGACCCATAATAACGGAGATATTTAGAATTTTTGAAACCCCCTACTCTATACCCTCCGTCCCACTGGTCCGAACCACCAGTGGTTAACCGCTAAGCGTTTATATTAATTTTGGACGGACCTCCTTTTCTACATCTCTTAGGTAGGATCAATGGATATTTGAAGAAATGTTTTGAAAATCCCATCATCATTACAACCTCAATAGCTGATTTACTCCAAGGGAAATGAAATATATGCAATACTCCTCCCCCCCTCCTCTTTTGTTCTTGGATTAATAAAATTTGAGTGATTGGCATAAAAATTATTCTGATTCATTATAAATTACAGCACTAGCTAAATAGTTTTCAAAAAAATTAACATATTATATTCAGATATATTTCATAATTTGTTTTTCTTGTCTGTCTAAAATATTTCTATCTATCTATTCAGCTCTGCGAGTTTGGCTGACCAGTTTGTTTACAATTCGCTTTCCGTTGTAGAGATTATTAACTTGGAGAGAGAGAAAAAACGTCCAATTCTTCACACTTTGTTTATTTCAGCGCTAAGCGCTTAGCGCTGAAATAAACAAATTGTGAAGAATTGGACGTTTTTTCTCTCTCTCCAAGTAAACATTCTTCACTTCCAACAAACACTGCCGTGGAAGATTATTAACTTGTAAATTGACTGAAAAGTTTCTCATAACTGTTTGTATTTATTCACTTGTTATTCAGAGTGTTGTTACCAGTATGTAGATTTATTTATTGCAAACCTTCGCGTGGAAAATCTGCTTAGTTTGCTTAGTTGGTTAGCAGTCCTGCGTGGCGGATATTTTTTTTTTTTTTTTAAAAATGTTTAGAGTGCCTAGTGAGATTTGATTATTCTTATAATAAAACTCCACACTATTTCCAAAAGACCTTTTCTGAGGCACAGAACTAACACTGCACTCGTAATCGAACAAAGATGTTTTATACACCATTTTGATCGGAATTAAATTATCTATTCGTCTTAGTATAGAACTAAAATTAGTGAAAACTAAATTTAGTACATTATCTCCCATATTTTTATCTGTATTTTCTTTTCAAAAAAAAAAAAAAAAAAGTTTAGCTTAAACGTTTGTTTGCTTATTTTATTTTCCAACTTTTAGTTTAAATTTCTCATAAAAACTAAAAACTGAAGTCTTGAGAGGAAAACGCTAACGACATATGATTTTTAGCCAGCCTAACGTCACACAGTCCTTGACACGATACGGATTCTTGACTAGGCTGGGAGATTCATGTTTGAATCCCGATTCTAAGTTGACGAAGTTCTTTGTTAGCAGATTTCTCTTAAGGGAACTGTGTGAATATATATATATATATATATATATATATATATATATATATTTGTCTGTTACCGCTGTAGCGGTCGCAATTTTTGTTTGATCGGTACCAAACTCGTTATTTAATCGGTTTATGTAAAAAGAAAGATCAAGTTCGTTAACGGCTGAAATCGGACCAGTGGGAGGGGAGGATTTTAGAGGGAAGGATTTTCGAAAATTCGAAATGTCTCCGTTACTATACGTCGGATCGATAAATTGTACAGAATCAATCTTATTGCAAATTAAATTTACTATAAATATTGTTATATACATTTATTCTCTATCTTGAATATTAACCGAGATATTTGCATTTTTATGAAGTCTGTGGTTGGGTATAGTTCGGCCATTTCCGCCAGTACTCGGCTCAGGTGGAAGCTTCTTCTAACCTTACCTGTCGTTTCTAACCTTACCTTACCTTTCTTACTTTGTGAGATTTATGCAAATAAGTTCTGTTCATCCGCCCCCCCCCCTCTTCTCTAGTTTTTGGACTACTAATATTTGAGTTATTAAAATATAAATTATTCTTACAATTCAGAAGCCGTTTCTGTTGGGAATTTATTTTAATTAACTGAAAGATTTCTCATTACCGTTTGTATTTAATCACGGTGGTATTGTTTTACCAGTATGCAGATTTCTCTATTGTAAAACGTCATATGGGAAATCTGCTTAGTTTACGCAGCCCCTGCGTGACGTACTTTTACTATTTTGATTAGACTCGTAGATTTAAATTTTGATCTATGTATAGACTACCTAAACTCTATGATCCGTCATGCTCTGTGTTCTACTTGTAAAGCTCTTTCATTTGATGCCCATATCCATCCATTACCCATATTGGAACAAATATGAATTCTGGCATGTTAAGCCAGCAGCCATCTCAGATTTGAAATTTGCCATAGTGCACAGTATCCTACTAGTCAAGGAGCTGCGAATTAAAATACTTCATCCTCCATTATTTTGGTATCCATATTGGATTTGCATTTTCTCCATAGTGCACTCTATTCTACTAGTCAATCCCTTACATTTCATACGTTCATTGAGGGAGTTGTGAAGAAAAACTATGACCACTTAGCAGCGGCGACCAAGTTGAATTTACAAAGGTAGCGAACGTATTAAATTGTATTGTTATCACTACTAAAGGTATCAACAGGTTATCACTATCAGATCAATCAACAGGAAAGGGGTCAAATTTCTATACTAAATTTGACTCAAATAAATAAACAAACAGAGCAAGCTACATAAAACTGTTAAAACAAATTGTTTCGCCACATTGATCGATTGTTTACACAACTAAATTTTAAACAAATTCCAGATTTCAGAAACCAAACTATAAATTTCAAGACTAATCACATATTTTAATGATTTTTTTTTCATTTAAAAAAATAAAATTATCAATTCCACCGTGCCATAAAAATTCAAATACCTCAAAATACCGAATGTAGACGATGTTTTGCAAATTTATGTTAACATTATGTTTTTTTTATTTATTTTTTAGGAATTACAACAGACTGTTGTGATAGATTGATTCGAAAACTATATAAACCGTTTTCAAAATTACCTTTGACAATTTATAGGTTTTTTAATTTGAAATCGTTTTATGGGAAATAATTCACACGTATTGTTCCTTGGTAAATTCTAATGTACTCTGTCCATTTTATACATTTTAATTGACTGATAGATACTATATATATATATATATATATATATATATATATATATATATATATATATATATAGGGGCTCAGGTAAGCCGTGCGAGTTAAGCGTTGGCCTTTATCTCACATGGTAAACCTAGAATGGCGAGTTCGATTCTCGCCAGGGCAAAGGAAATTATTTAGTGACGAAATTCATTAAAAACATCCTAAAATCCCACCCTGGCTAGAAAGGGGTGGTAACCTGTAGATAACCCGTCCCAATTAGCCTAAGTTGCAAAAAGTGGACGTTAATAAATAATAATCATAATATATATATATATATATATATATATATATATATATATATATATAGAGAGAGAGAGAGAGAGAGAGAGAGAGAGAGAGAGAGAGAAAGACAATGGAAATATTCCCTTTTAAGATGGATCTATTCACGTTTAACTGGCAACTGAATGAAGTGTGGAACAGGATAAGTGTAAAAAATCTTCATAATTCCAATAGCTGAAATGAAATAAAAGGAGAATAGATCATTAGAATTTATATAGTCGTAAAGCCTTCTTCCATAACCCATTTTCAAATTACAATTACAAAAAAATTGTCAATGAAAGGCACTTTAAATCAAAATGTTGTGAGGTAGTTTTCAAGTGACTCCATATAAGCACGGGATGAAAAAATGGACGTTAACGTAAATTTGGGAGAAACCGTAAAATTGGGTTTTTTGAGATATTTAAATTTTTATTATACGATGCAAGAGATACTTTTACTATTAAATTAATAATTAAAATATGTGAATTAGTTTTGAAGTAGTCTATTTTCTGCAATGTTCAATTTCGATTAAATTTGGTTGAGTAAACTGCCGAACAGTGCACTAGGAAAAAATGTTTTTATTCGAAAGAATAGAATATTTATTTGTGAAAACAGTGGTGTAAAAACATCTTTGTACATTTACTACCGTACTTAGGCTCGGTTAGACCTGTTTCCCTAAAAAGTGATTTTGGAAATAGTGTACGCAGCCCTATATACATAGCTCAGTCATTGTCGGGTTTCAAACGGAACACTGAAGAAGAACTGTTGCTCTTGGACATACTATGAAGTTGGTTCCTCCTTATAATTGAGTATATTCCTTCCGCTGTAGAAAATCGTGTACCCATCAACGGTAGTTTTAATATTCCCGGGTCAACTCGCTGCTTGGATGACTGTTATTCAACCATGTATCTCGTGAATTCATTTACCATCGGCACCTGATCTGTATCAGCTCCGAACATTCTAGAGGTTACTGTGGGCACTTTTTACAATGCCGGGGTCTGTTTGTCACCCTACTAAGACAATCAGTTCCCAGTCTATGTAGTTATATTGTAATGCTTAGCGATGTCAGGTGATTCATCCATGATAATCTTGGAGGACCTGTCTCCAGTTGAATGACGATTTCGTCGAATGTTCTGCCTAAAGCCGTCTTTGCAGCAGACAGGGCACAGAGAGTTCGAAAACGACCTGATGGGAAATCGACAGGTCCCTCTATGAATATTTATGAAGCCAAATATTTGAAAATGGTGTCTTGAGTTCAGCTTCAATAGCCGATTTTCTCTGAGTGAAATCTGCTAAAAATGTTTCTTATGTATACTATGAAGCGCGAAACGTTTGAATTCTTGAAGGAAATGAGTTTTTGGTGAAAGGACATGATGACTGTATAATTTTTGAAATGATTTGGGGCTGTTGGGTGTGAATTGCGATAAGTGAGTGAATGAGAGGAGACAGAGCCCTCGCTGACGTGGCTGCCCCGACTCGAGTGACTGTGCACGATGTGCCCTCCCTCTGTTGCACAGATTGCCATCTAAATGAGCCGAGGATACCATTCATCAAGGCATTAGCCCAGGGCATACACTCTCTATCCACAGCCTTATCTATCTCCTCAAACCTCCATCTCCTATCACTTAAATATCATAGATTCTACTACTAGTTTTAATATTTTCCTCCTTCCTTAAGTACTGGAACCCCTTTATGAAGTTGTAGGGTAGCAAATTGTTAAGTGTATTGTAAAGACATTTAGATCCATTACTCATATTTTCATATAGTCAACTAGATGAGCTATTCCATTTCTTGGCGGCATCCAGCTTCTTCATGTACTCAGAAAGGCAACTTTTATAAACACTTTTTATTGATTTTCAGGACGACTGCCATCTACTACTAGAAATATGAGGCACATCTCACCTCACTTCTTCAGGCTTGACAATTATGTTTTTTGTTGGATTTAATCCATAGAGATTTTGGCGCATTGGATTGAATTATTTGTGGAAATTTCATGATCCTAAATTAAATTCAATAACATTTGTGAAAACTACACCTAAAAAAGCCCACAGTGCACAGCAGCAGAGAAGGAGGCTATACCGTTGTAACAAAAAGCTGGTAGTGAGTATGAAGCAATTATTCATTTATTCAGGGTAACAAGGACATCCACTATAATTATATTACTATACAAATATATTAACGGAGATAGACAATCTGGCAAAATATTTACATTTTCTTAGAAATTCTCTTTAAATGATTTATTTTAATTATAATGCGGATAGCTTTCTGTTGAGGCTTGCGTAACTTCATTACGTTCTAATCATCAATTTTGTCCTATCAGACAAACGTTTCGGAAACATTTCGGTTCATGGGCTTTTTCCTCTTTAAGCCTTTCTTCTTCAAGCAAGGTTGTACTTAGGTTCAAAAGGGAGAAAGGTGTCTTGACTTCGACTATGTCTGTACTCTTCCCAATTCAGCATCTCAGTAACTGAATATTCCCTAATAACAATTTAAAATTTAAATACAAATATTCTTCAATTATTTATTATAAGCATGCAGTATGGGACAATATGTCCTAAGGGTGGGATATAAAGGAGATCAAAATGCATTATCTGAAATTTCTTCGTTCCTAACCCAAACACAAAAGTTAAAGAACTTTAGTCGTAGGGTTTCCTACGATAAAAAATGAGGTACCTCACTCATTCTCTGTATGTGCAATAGTTACGGAGAATTATGTTATATTGTGTTTTCGTCTTGTTCTTAACCCCCCCCCCCCATCCTCTCATGAAACCTACAGTAAAAACCTAGACCCTAAAGAAAATTCGCTAATAATTGACTAGTAGGTTCAGGGACCACTGTTAGGTAGTTATGAAATTAAGTTACCTTTCTTTCTCTTTCAACAGGAGAATTGAAAAAAAACAATAGTTGTATGTGGAAAACGTTTGAACAATATATCTGATAATTGGAATTCGACCGCAAAGCCTTATAGATTGTTGGATGTCAAGGGAGGAAGTATGACAGTGTTGTATCGAGCGAGATGAACTGTTAAGAAAGTTTAATTAAAAATGGCTCATTATGAAGACTGAGGAGGTAGCCCGAAGGGGGGGGGGCTAACAAAAAGAGACCCCCTTCTATGAATTAGTTAGACTGTGAGGATTGTGAGCCTGACACTCATCGAGTGATCCATCACCCGTTTTCGCTGTGTCACTCAGCAGCCTTCTCCTAGTCTAGCAGCCACGCTCTGGGTTTTTTTTTTTATATTTTATTTCCCTCAAGTGAAATTGCGTTTGTTACGAGGTTACACCCTCCAGCTCTCCCTTTAATTACCATCCCCTTCTCACATACACCCCTCATAGAAGGCCTTTCTTCGGCCTCCCAACTCGCCTTGCAAATACAACTTGACAACCTTAGTTGCTAGAGAACAAAAGTTTTTAAGAAATCATTGACATTAATTTCATTCAAAAATTAATTTTGAATGAAACGATATAAGCCAGGAATGAAGGTAACCTTTCATTTTAACTCTCTACTCTTACTCTAGATGCCAAAAACATAAATCGTACCAATGCATGTATGTGTGTATATATATATATATATATATATATATATATATATATATATACTAGCTCAGATACCCGGCTTCGCCCGGGAATTGATTTGAGGCTGAATGGTGATGGTATTTTTTTGGCAAGGCTTTAATTTGCACAATATTTTGACATTTACCCGTCCCAGTGTTTAGGGTTAATACCCGTTGTTGGCATTAGTTAATAATAAAATTAATTTTTTATGTAAGTCTTCACTGTCCTTCAAACTGTCACATTTCCCGTCTCCTGTGCATTATGCATAGATATTAGCTATTATGGACAAAATATTAACATTGATTTGAATTAATTTTTCCAGCTGAGGTACCTGATAGTTCAAATAGGAATGAATTGTTGAGCATATCAATATTTCTTCGCAAATTACTTGCTCCACACATCGTTCCTGGAGAAATGTATAAAAAAAAAAAAAAAAAGTTAATCTAATTAACAAAGTAAACAACTTTTATTATGTGCATGTTTGTCGAAAAACAAATAGACAATGAAATATCGCGAATTTTTATTTCAGGCCTCCCTTATAACCCCCACTCCCGTTCTAACCTAAACATTTTAATATAGCTTATAATCATGGAAGAATTAATGCTAATTGACATACCGAGTTTTGTTAAGTTCGGTTCAATCGTTAGCGTCCAATAAAATAGTTGACTCCCGCTTTAGTTTATAGTGTATATCTCGTTTATACATTGTTAAAAGACAAAAATGAATATCACAAAACTTACTCTAAATAACAAAATAAACAACTTTTGTTATGTTCATATTTGCCAAAAAACGAATAGAAAATGAAATACCGCTATTTTAAATTCAGGCCTCCCCTACAACCCCCACTCCTGCCCGTCCTTAGAAATGTTGGTATGGCTTATTATAATGAAAGCGTTAGTGCTAATGCACATACCGAGTTTTATTTAATTCGGTTGGGTCGTTTGTCCCAAATAAAATTGTTCACTTCCGCTATAGGTTTTAGCGTATATCTCGTTTATAATTCGGTATACAAAAAAAAGTATATAACAAAAGTTACTCTAAATAACAAAATAAACAACTTTTGTTATGTGCATAATTGCCGAAAAACCAATAGGAAACGAAATATCGCTATTTTTAATTTCAGGCTTCCCTTATAACCCCCACTCCTGTTCGTCTCAGAGGATATTAATATAGCCTAAAGTCTAAGTTGGGTTAGTAGTAATATACATACCAAATTTCATAAAATTCGGTTCAGCCGTTTATGCGTGAAAAGGTAACAAACAAACAAACAAACAAATAAACAAACAAACAAACAAACAGACACCAAAGAAACAAAATGCAGTTATGGTGTCTATGACATGTGAAACGAAAAGTTATCGTGAAATTTCGCGAAAAAAATCAATGTACAGACAGAGGTTACAATTTTATATATATATATATATATATATATATATATATATATATATATATATATATATATATACATGTGTGTGTGTGCCTGGCAAAACAATGACTTTCAAATGGGATGCCCAATGCCCTCAAAACTTGGTTCGTTACCGAGCAAAATCATTTGTTGGGGGAGGGAGAAGATGAGCAGGGCAAATGCAAATTGACAAAATTGTCTACGTGCTTGTTCAGAAGGTGGAGACACAAACAATTTGTATTTGACCGTCTTTGTTTGTCTTATTAAAACTTACAAGTCATGATCGTAAACATGTTTTGGGACGATGCATGGGGATCCTGATATTTCCAATTTTCCGTTTTGAATTTCAGTTCCAAACCTAAAACGAGACAGCACTCTATCGTCAGTAGTCGGCAGTTTGCAGGGAGCACCTGCATACTCCAAAGGAGGCAGTTTAATATCCGATAATCCAATCATATTTATTATGAAGCGATATCTCTTTATGGGCCTCAGCTATCATGACGCAACTTGCATAATATGTATTCAAATGCCCAACGGTTCTACTGTAGAGATGACAAACATGTGATCCGTTCAATTTATTAATACATAATCACACACACACACACACACACACACACACACACACACACACACGTAGGCACGTATGCACGCACGCATGCACACTCGCACGCACGCACACACACACCCACACACACACATATATATATATATATATAATTATTGGAGCGTAATAAATCCATTAGATTATCCTGAATCGATTGGATTCTCCAATCGGCTCAGGATGGCTAAAATATGCCTATAGCTTTCCTTAGGGGCAGAAAGGTTTGTTGGTGTAATTGAGCAGGTTATAGAGGTGGTGATGCAGAGCTAAATACACTGCAGGCGGTAGGGACTGATGGGGCACTGCTATTGAATGGGAGAGGGTTAATACTTGCATCTGGAAGTGCATTAGATTCCATGTATATAGCTCCAATCACATCCCACTCCCTCAATCACTCGTCACTGAATCACAACGCACAAATTTCACATTCCCATTTATTATCAGGTCATTGGATTATATTCCCATGGAAACTCATTAACAGCTTTATTGAGTCCCTCTTATTGTCACTCACGCCACGTGTATGAATTAATACTATGCGTTGAACCAAAACGAGTACGTAGGTAGGACATGTACTAGTGTTATACATTAAGTACGCTCTCAACATATGAGTTGTTGTTAATGTGGTAGGAAACATAAAACCTAGAAAACGAACTTCGAAACATATTTAACTCAAAAAAAATACTTGTAAAAACCCTAACATTATTTAGAAAAGGTGAGATATACTCTATCAATAATTAGTATGGCATATCGAGCTCCTGACAATATCACCTAAATCAATTAATTATATTTTAGAGCTTCATATTTTCAGAAAGAAGCCGAGACGAAGACTAGCACTGGTTATATTTGCAAGAACTGAACTAGCTTTTTGTGCTAAATTATGAATTTATCTCTCCCGTTCCTGCTATATTAACAGTAAGTTTTTATTTCATAGAACACTTTATTCGAAGCACGGGAAACCTGCTTAGCTAAACCGACGGTTTTTTTTGTTTTATATGTTCTTCTCTGCTATCTATTTCCAAACATTTTAGCAGTTTTTGTTGACTATTTTCACTACATCATGGAGACACTTCCATTGGAGAAGGTTTTTCTAGCATTTTTTTTGTTCTCATAATATCCCTTTTAAAAGTAATTTTATTTGAATACATATTCCACTACCAAATAGCATATTACATGTATGAATAGTTCTATATAAATTGATTCTTACAATATTAACCATTATGATTAATTAATTGCATAAAACAAAATATAATAGAAAGGAAAAAAAAAAAAAAAAACTATACCAAGGTTAAACTCAACTGACGGTTTTACTCTTCTTTCATATTTTAGTCTTTATAAGACAAAATATATTAAATTATAATTCCGATTCCTCATAATCAACTTTCAATTCCATTGTATTTCTGCTACATCCATGTCCATACATTTAGCAAACTTAATGTAAACTTTATTTATTTAATAATATTTGTGGCATTTCTGGCCAATTATCTTCTTTTAAATTATTTTGATTAAATTTACAGCCATGAAGAATATGTAAAAATATTCTTCATGGCTGGAATATGTAAAAAGGTTTCTGTGTCTGGGTGCAACAAGTACAATTGTCATTTCATAAATTTTAATTTTTTTCAAATAGTGCCCTGTCTGTCCTGGTTCAATTAAAATTTGTGTGCATTTGTGATGGTGACTATTAATTGTGTTCCAGGTTTTGTTAGTTATTTTTGGTATGTATTGGTGTAAGTTGTCAGGCATGATATTTCATCCACCCTCAGCCCATTTATGTGTCGGTCCGTAAAACTTTTAAAGTGCGAAAGTAGTATGAGTGTGAATTCTGGGATTAGTGATGAATCTTGAACTACTTCTTTTGGTAATTTAAAAAAAAAAAAAAAAAAAAAGAACAAAAAAAAACTACAACTCTGTGTTATATAACACAATAGTAAAACATGTAATGGAAAAATTATATATATATATATATATATATATATATATATATATAGTTTCGTTTATTACAAAAGTAATAAACGTTGATTATTATGGTTCTTTTGGATTGCAAAATTAAACACACAAGCTTTAAGGTTTCTATCACTACACAATTTATTTGACGACGATCACTTGCTCACTTTTACACACTTAGTAAATTTTTCTTTACTACTGTTAAAGCCACTTCTTAATGCACAACACTATAACTCTTGATCACACGAACCACTGATGTTCACTAAACACAGCACTGCACTGATGTTCACTAAGCACTGCACTTAAACTAAAAAAGCACTGTTCACTAAAAGCTATACTGAACGCACTGTCATTCACTAGTAAGAAACTGAGAACTAACTGACTGTCGGGCTAGCTGGGTGATTATTATGCAGCCCGGTGCTGGGTCTAGAACTCACCAATGAGTGAGCTCCTTCGCCTAGTAGATTCTAGACTTTCCTCTTTTGGCGCCACTCTAATGCAGGGATGACTTCATTTTCTTCGTAGTTCTTAAATACGTAATTTCAAGTAACTAATTTCCGCAACAATGCCACCACCTTAAACCTTCTCAACCCAAATAGGCTCAACATCTCCCTTTCCTTATTTTTCTAGTCGCTCTAGGTGAACCACTTTTATTTTAGACCTCGGATTGTGACATCTCTGTATCCTGTAAATCTCGTCGTTCAATTTCTTGATCACTTTATAAGGTCCCTCCCAGTGCGTTTTGAATTCAGGGGATAATCCTTTTACGCGTTGTGGTTTAAATAGTAGAACCATTTGCCCTTCGGCAAATCCCTCCGTCTTTGCTGCTTGATCATACCTGCCTATCATCTTCTCCTGGTCATTTGAATGCGGTTACGGACAAACCCATGAAGCTCATGCAGGTCTTCTTGTGCCTGGCGAGTGTTTTCATTGTCTTCGTGGGACGGTCTGGGTTTGACACCAAATTCCAAATCCGCTGGCAGTTTTAGTTCTGTTCCAAATACGATCTTTGCTGGAGTACGTGTGGTGGATCATGGACGGCTGACCGGTATGCCAGTAGAAATTTTGTTGTATGCTCGTCCCAATCTCTTAGGTGTGTACTGGCCACTTTTTTGAGATATTCCACCACTGGACGGTTGAATCGTTTAACCATGCCATACGACTGAGGCTGAAGCGGTGTCGTTCTCGTATTTTTTGGTACCATATAAGTAACACTTCTTTGAATATGACCGATTCGAAATGTTGTCCCTGGACAGACTGCAGTTCTATTGGAACTCCGTATCGCGTCACCTAATTATTTACAAATGCGCCCACCACCATTTTGGACTCCTGATTTGGCATGGTATACACCTCTGGCCATTTCCTGAAATACTTTATTAACAGTAGTACATACTGGTTTCGCGCCTCACTGACAGAACCTGCTACATCGCTGGCTATCCGCCCGAAAGCCAGGCGAAGTTGTCCTACTGAAGCATGCCCCGACTTATTTTCGTTGGGCCCTAGGCCGCAATGAACTATCCAAACGGCTACAGTTTGCTGACATCCCACCCAATAAAATCTGCTTCTTTACCTCATGTATCACGGAAGCCGGCACGACAATTAGGTCGATTGTGGTTTTGCCAATTGTACATCTCCATGATCGATAAAAGAGCTATCTACCAATTTTAGGCTATTCCACTGGACTCAGTAAGAATTTGCAAGCATGATTTCAGCCGATATTTTATTACGTGTCATAACCTTGCCAGAATAGCGTCCGTCATCTTTCTGTGCCTTCGACTAGTCTTCACGGATGATTTTCACCTGGGTAAGTCAGCTGCACCACACATTCAATTTCCATAGTTAAATCTTACATTTCATTAGGTTTCTACACTCTGCCCCGTAATTCTATCCTGTAACCTTTTTGCTAGTGTTTGCCATCATACTTACACTGTAAAGCCACCATTATGTCCTCATAATTATTCCTGCAAGATTCTTTCCAGGATTTCTGCTGCTGTTCTCTTGAGTGCCAGGATTAGTTCTATCGATTTATCTTCATTATTCCATCCATTTTTCTGTCTAAAATTGGAACTTTCCTGTTGAAACGCCACTCTTCTGCCAGAATACTTTCATTTTTCTCATACTTCTTAAAAACGTAATTTCATATAGGTAACATCAAATAATTAATTTATATATATGTACACGTACTTATTTAGCGCATGGTATTAGGATCTGAGACTATAAAAATAACAGACGTAAAAAATTATATATATATATATATATATATATATATATATATATATATAGGTCCGGTGTTGGCGATTGTTTGGTGCAAAAGGAAAGGAGCAATTTATTCTGAAAATCATAATTCCAGATTGTTGCAGGGGTGAAGTGAGTGGGTTTGAGGCGAGTGGATGATTGTGGGGCCGTCAACAAGCCTTGACATGCGTATAATGGAGAGACGCTTTGAGTCGTGGCCCCCACCATGTGAAAAATGAATAAAAAAGATGGAAAACCGTGTTTGCCACTCATATTGGGACGTTGTCATGTGTCATTTTTTTAAATACATTTTAAAAATCAATGTATATGGATTAGAGGGAGCTTGGGGTTGAAAGAGAACGAGAGAGTAAGAGAGAGAGGACTATATATGCAGGAGGGGGTGGGCATTGTTGGCCTGCCTTTCACTCTCTCTTTCTACACACAGGGATTTTATTAAATTTTGCTATTCCGAAGCCTTCATTGAATTATATTTCAAGACTTTTTATTCAAAAGGGGAATGATAATAGGTACCAGTCCCTTTTGCGAATACTAAATACAATAAATCCAGGATTAAGCTCATAACCAGTTGATAATATTCTGCAATATAAATAAAAAAAAATAATAATACAATAATTTTGGAGTTCCTTTGATTGCTATCACTATTATTAGACTTTAATTTTATCTGATTTCTCTAGGGGGAAATCGACCATAGAAGCAACTCAAATGACATGTTCTTTCATGAAGGATATTATCTGCTTCTATTCAATATAACTTTCGAATATTTTGGCTAATTCACATAAAATAGTTCTAAACGTTATTTACTCGTGTGGTCATGCCTTATGTATATGTATATATGTTGTTGCTTATCATGAAAAATTCTGTTTTGAAGTTATATAAACATAAAAGTATGCGAACAAAACGTTGTTTCCTTTTGATGACAATAGGAGGAAATTTTTCGGCTTCAAGATATTTTGTAGTACTTACGTTAATTATTATCAATACCAACTCCGTTATGACTTCTGAGACTACAATAAAATAAAAATAAATAATAAAAAGGAAGAGGCGGCTAGGCTTCGACGCGTCAAGACGGGGCCCTATCATCCCTACGGGGGCATGGAGAGCTTCAGTCGCCCGGCGGTTTTGGTCCAGAGTACACTGCTCTAATCAGGTACTTCGTACATCTCCTCTCTATTATTAGTATTGGGTTTTTATTTTTAACATTTTCACTATAGTTTCTCTGGTGTGCAGTCAAGGGGATTTTCACCCCACTGCGATATGTATATATAGTTTTCTTACCTAGTAATTTGTCTGCTTTTAATTTAGTTAGTTACAGGTTTCAATTTTTTATCTTTATGACGTACGCTTATCGTTTTTAATTTTTTTGATTGACTATTTTTTAAATTTTTGATTGGTTTTTATCCTGTATATGTTTTGTTTTTTATTGTTCTATGACTGTTTTTACACTGTTGGCCATGCTATTTTTGTTATTTAGTCTTAAGGTTTTTGTTTGTCAGTGAGCACAGAAGATGGCGCGCTCACTCTGAAAGTGCACTTTGCATAAATTAAAACACTAGTAGAGGACAGGGACTTTTTATTGATCCTGATCAATTGGTACCTCTATCATCCAGCATTTTTGGGAGAAATTGTAAGACAATACAGCACATTCCAGAGACAATGTTTTTTATCACTGGGCACATTATAAGTTCTTCATAAAATATATTATGTGAGAAAAAAGGTGGGAAATTTTCTTACACTGCTCTAGTTTATGTAATGTGAGATGAATGACAAAAAACTTTTACTGGAAATTTTTATCTATTCTTCAGCATGTCATAGAAAATTTATTATAATTATTTTCTTTTTTTTCTGGTAACCAAATGATAATGAAAATACACACCTACCCCCCCCCCCTCCCTCCTTTTGGAGATACTCCGAGCAATTACCCCAAAGATGCATTCCGCCCAATATTTGAGTACAAGCAGCTCTTGCCTAAGGAGTTACAAAACGATTTTCTTTCTCGTCCATCATAAAGTGGTCCTGCATTATTACCAGGTCCGAACATAGCATACATTTTTCCTGGTAGCTGTGCAAACACATTTGATGAAGTGGTATACTGGACTTTTTGGATAAAAAATCCAAAATCCTTCAAAATGTCATTCGATGTTAGGCACAAAGGTGACCTCAAATGATAAAATGTCCCCTATAAATTCCTGATAATTTCTCCCAGAAGTAGAGAATAGATATTTAAATCTATTCTCTAAGTCTGTGAAAACGCGAATCGAAATACCAGCTCAAACGTGAAATTTGGATTAGTAGAAGTGAGGGTTTACTAAAGGCAGCATAATATGAAATGTAAATATCTCGGTTTATGTTCGAGATACAGATACAATAGAAAGATTTATAGAAAATTAAATTTACAATAAGATGGTTTATTTTGATGTTTTTGATGGGATTCATAATAACTGACACGTTATAAATTTTCGAAATGCCCCCACCCTAAACTCATGAGTTGTACCTCTGTAATAACTGATTTCCCTTAAGGAAAACCTGCTAAAAGGAAGACGGAAAGAGGGACACGTGGAGGTAGAATAGGCAATGCATTGGGGACTAGCGATAACCATAGTACACGAGGGAGAAGCTGACCACAATGGCTGCTTTGATAGGATCGTGTTGCTCTCCCTATATCTCTCATTAATAGTCTGCCCCAAGTCCGGATTCACCTCATATCGCCCTTAAGCCAGGCCAACTTGTCAACAGCCCCATAACTTTCACAATTATAGGATCTCATAGCACAAAAATAATTTAAGAAAACTAAAGTACAGTATGAACATTAGACGTGAAGTATGAGAAATGATTAGTCCGTATACTTATTCAGAGTGGCTACACATTCAAGAACATTTGTGACCCAATCTATTCAAAACTCTAAGTAAGACTTTTTCAAAACCCATCTTAATTTGAATTATTTTTTAACTTATTTCCTATCAAATGATTATCCAGTTTAGTAGGCGTTCGGCAAGTAAAGATATTGTGCGTGTAAGTGTCTATACACCCCCTCCCCTCCTCGCTCGCATGCACACACAAATTTGCTTACATCAAATTATTGCTAGTACTGATTTTTTTTATTTATTTACATATAACCTCAATAGCAGAGATCCCATAAGAGAAATCAGCTATTGAGATCGTACTCATATCTCGATTTTCGAAAACGTTCTTCAAATGATTTTGTATATATTAGATATTAGATTACGAAACAAATATAAAAAAAAAGCAGTTTTCTTGTGGGTTCGTTAATTATGCAGCTCCTGCGTGACAGACTATTTTTTATCGTGTTCTGACGAAATAATAGAGGACTTGACTGAAATAAATTCATGAATATAACTAAAGTGGCCTACTATTAGATTTTCGTTTGTAGCTTATGCGGTAAAATGTATTAACGGGATAATATGAGATAAACCTCCCGCTGTGTGCTTCGTTGCCTTATTTTTATACTCTATGGTTATTGCTAGCGAGCCGATGTATGATGCGGTTTGTGGAGCTAGAGAACCCCACGTGCCATCCCAGCTCTCATATTGCTCTACTAACTTGTAAGGATGCAGGTGTAGGTTGGTCGTTGACCCACTGCCTGTTGCAGAATGGCTCGTGGCGGAGAAATTAGCATTAGTGGAGAATAACCAAAGTAGTCAGCTATTTGGGTAACTAATGACCCGCTTTTCAAAGGACTGAGGATGGTTTCCAGTTCATATAGAATTGCAGCGGTATTCACCCATTTTGCCAATTACACATGGAAGTCCACCCCCTACTGTGAGCCACATCCAACCATCTGCTTCCCTGTCGTTACCTAATTAACTACGGCTTCCGAATTTCAAAATGAAAAGAGGTAAAAAAACGTTTTTTGCCAGGGGTTGGGAGCAAAATGAACAATATGGAATTTATTCCAAACAGTCTTTTTATAGGCGTTGTTACCTAATCATATACAACGATTCGGTGAAAGATCAAGTAATATTAGACCAAGAGGTTGAAATGCTGCCTAAAGGACCTGAACTGTTTTTGTCTAATTCCTTACTTTTTATATAGCCATTGAACTAGCTTCGAATAATATGGTTTATTACATAACAGAGTATTGTTGTACATAACAGGCACTGATGATGGAGCTGTTGTTCTGAAAGTGCTTTCTGTCTAAATAAAACGCATTGTAGAGGAAAACAGGCGTAATGTGTACATCCAAATTGATTCGTTCCTCTACCACAAAGCTTCCCTAGATGTGTTCTATTTCTTTAATAGGTCTATTTAATAATTCAGTTTTGAAAAATAAAAGCCTTCAACATATATTTGAGATTATAAGAGTTACAAGAAATATCTTCATAGAAACGTCGATCTTCATACTATAGGTTAACACTTTGAGACGTGATACTGTACTTGGTATTTTAGTTTTATTTTATTTACATTTAAAAGATTATTCAACCGTAAGAGTTAGATTAAACATTCTTGAAATCGTAAAATATTATGACTACTGATTTATGTATTGTTGTTGTTCTTTTGTGTACATTTGAAAGACTTCTTTTTTGAGAACTATAAGGTTTGATCTATTTTTAAATGGATTTTAGAAAAGGAATAGGCACTTATGATGTGGTATGAGACATGTAGGGCGATTTGAAAAAAAGGTTTGCGTTGAAGAAAATGTTTTATTGGCGAAGCTTGCCTTATAAATTTGAAGTATATTTTTTTTTCTAAATATTCTACCCTAATATTGTTTATACTCTCTCTTAATTGTTTTTTGATGGCAAATAACTTCTTTATCCCCCCCCCCCCTAGAAAAAGGTGCTATTGGACTGTCATGGAACAGAGCTCTATCTCCAAAATCGAATAAATTATTTGTATTAACGGAAATATATTATATTATTTTGAGTAATATAAATATATATTTGGATTTAGTGATTGAAAGCAATTGTTGTTGATAATAGTAATAATGTCAAGAATGGTTTTTACAAAATCAACTGATGACACTTTTGCCCAATTGACATAGTCGTTTTTTAGTCGGTATGCTCGTAATGAGTAAAGTCTCGAAAATATCAAAATAAAAATTATACTTAGCTTCTCTTACTAAGGGGAAACCGAGAATAGAACGTGGAATATACTGCTAAATAAATAGATGGCGTGTTACTAGTAATCATAAAAATCTTTTAAATTCGTATTTAATCAGTCCTATTAAACCGTTATTCATTAAAAAGAAAAATATGAGATTATAAAATTAAAATACTCCAATGCCTCCTTATGTGAAGTACTTATTGGAATTTAAATACAAATGCAAGTGTGAGGAAAATGAAAAAATTAATATATAAGTTACAAAGTATTTTTTAAAATTACTTCTTTTTATTTTATTCTACAGTGAAAATTAAGTTCCCTTAGTTTAAGCACTTCTTTTGAAAATTTTAATAGGCTTACCACCTTACATTCAAGAACGGACTTTACTTTTTATAGCTCGATGTTCCTGAACAGTTTTATGACTCAGATTTATGAGCAAACTTGTGTATCTAAAAACAAAACGACTATTGAAAGATTAGCAGAAATGTTTATAAAGAGTAATATCCAATTTCCAATAATTTGAATACACTTGAACTTGGCGCAAAGAACTGAAAAATGAATAAATTTATTTACAAACTTCCTGCCTTTAATTTTGTCGAGTAGATTTTTTTCTTTCCATCATTTGTAGAATCTTTCTGAACCTCAAAATTCGATTTAGATCATTTCCCCCCTCCGCCTTAACAGTTTTATATATTAAAAAAATAAAAAAAACAACATGCCAGAATTATATCATGTAATATATTAAAGTACAGCGAAACAAAATAGAAAGAAGTTAGTTAATAAAAAATATATCTGGGTTAATAATAAAGACATTGAAAAAACATATAACAACATTTATAGAACATTCAATTTTCAATAAGATTGGTTCTATACACTTTTTTTATCCGAAGTATAATAACGGAGATATTTTGAATATTCGAAATTCTTCCCCTCTAACACCCCCACGGTCAGATTATCAAACAATCAAACAAAATTGCAACTGCTAAAGGGTTAAAAGATTATATATTGTACATATGTAGTTCTGAACGGACACGATTCGTCCTGGGACATTAGAGGAAAAAATTACGTCAAAAGTACAACCTCATTGGCTAATTTTCCTTAAGGGAAATCTGCGAAAAACAAATAACTCTCTCCCTCTCTCTCTCTCTCTCATTCTCTCTCTCTATATATATATATATATATATATATATATATATATATATATGTCTCTTTTCTTTCATTTTTGTGGAAAACAGAAATTTTCTCAATCCATTTGAATTATGAGAGTGAAGGTTGTGAAGTGGGAGGTATTCTCATTCTATTAGTTCCGGGTTCTAGGCCGGATTCTCCACTAGATAGATTTTATTTAGCTGTGCAGTTACCTACTAGATCGCTGGACTCCCCTCCTTTCCCCTGGTGCCCAAACAGCATTGAGAGGCAATTGAGTAACGATTTGAATTGAAAAGTAGTTTCGCATTTGGTAGGCCTTTTCCCTTAATGAGTGAAGCAATATTTTCCTTGCTGTGTTGCACTAACAGAGAGACTATGATGTTGATTCTAGCTTCAATACGTAATATATATATATATATATATATATATATATATATATATATATATATATATAGATATATGCATAAGTGGAAAACAAAAACCAGTACTTTTCTAATTATTTATATATTATTATTTTAGGACTGGTAAATTCAGAGTTTATGGTATGAAAAAAATCATTAAGGCGACTGAAAGTAATTTTATACTGAATAATTGTATTTTATCTTGTTTTGTAAAAAAACATTCTCTAACAACTCATTGTTTGCAGTTTTCATTTCCATCAAACTAACTATTGCGTGAATGCGGAGGAGAAATATAACTAGAGAATTGGACAGTGCTACATGACAGATGTTTCACTGAAATTCCGGTTTTGCCCCCCTAGGTCCCAATTAGTACCATTGAGATAAGCAGAACTGCATTCTACCATAGGCAGTAAGACATGACCGACAAAGGCTGCAGAAAACCGCATTCAACCACCCCTTATTGCACCAAAAACGATTGGAAATGAAAGGGGAGCTGGTCCCTAAGACCAGAATAGGGCGATTTTTATTTTTCTGTGGTTTGTCACTATTCAATACTTTTTTTCTCTGTATATTCTCCCAAACCGCTGTCCTCCCCTGTTTTGTGGAGCTCTCCCTGAAACTGGTTCTCGGAGAATTAGTACAAATGTCACTGGGTCGCCGATTCGGACACTATTGTGAACTGGAATTCTGAGTTTATTTTTTACATCTTTACACATCATCAATTTATTAGGCTGTGGATGATAAATGCTCACTCTTTTTTGTCAGATATCCATTGATACATGAATATAACGTTTTTGTATTTCCACATTTGACAAACGTGCTCTTACGTGTATATACTGATCTAAGAGCAAGTGAGTGGATGGAATAGATGAATGATTGTGTGTTTTGTATGTCAATACAATACGTGAGGAAATTTGCTCAGTTAACGCTGCCTCTGCGTGACAGACCATTTATCCATTTAATATAGCACTATTCCAAAGAATATTCTTAGTTATCCAACAATTAACACATGAGCGACTTGTAAATAACTCTTTTTGCTTAGCCATTGTAGCCTGCATAGGTAAACCCTAAGTTTATAGGGTAAACAAATTTCAAATTGGCAAAAAAGTTATTTAAAAAATGCTATATTAATATTTAACCGAAACCGCATTAAATTAATTCATTAGTACATTAAGATATGACATTTTGTGATATGAGTGGATTTATTCTTATTCAATCAAAATAATTGAATTTGTTTCGTTTCGGTAAAATATTTATTTCGCATTTTTTTAATAACCTTTTTGTCGATTTGAAAAGGATGAAGAAATAAAAATTATAGCGGGATTTAAGAATTTTATTACTCTGAGTTGAAAGATGGCATTTACAGTATGGGCGTCCAATCTTATGCTATAGGATATCTTAACAATCTTTCAGACGATCTGGAATGAGCTTGCGTTCCAATGTTAGGAACTATAATGGTGACTTGGTGATAAATAGGTTGATATTACGATTCCTCTTCGTTTTGCCAGTTATGCACATGCCAAAATAGCTATCTTTTCTTATATATATATATATATATATATATATATATATATATATAGAGAGAGAGAGAGAGAGAGAGAGAGAGTAACTTTTATCATATGTAATTTCTTTATAGCAGGAGGTATGTGCAAAACGATAGGTGGGTGCCTTTTTCGAAAACCGCGTCTCGTGTTCAACCACAATAGTTGATTTCCTTTAAGGGAAATATGCTAAATTAGATACGTCCTCGAGCTGCTGAGGTGTTTGTGTATAGGCTTGAATGTTTTTGTAATTCTCGAAGAAATCCTCCCAGAAATTAAAAAAAAAGAAAAATGGCTCATAGATTTGTGGGTTGCTATACGTGTCATCGACTCTGCACGATTTCGCACTAAAGATTAAGGTATTTTCACCACACACCTTAACACTTGCCAGAACAACAAATTATAAAAGTTTTATTTATCTAAAATATAATTATTCTTAAGGGGTTTTAATAATGCAAGTCATTTATTTTGTAGTCGAGCTGAAGTGAGAATGAACTTTCGAACTGGTATCTTTCACGTCCAAAATTCCAAAAGCACTCAATGAAACCACAGTTCAATGATTATTATAAGAGCTCCTATATTGAAGCTAATATTATTTTATTTGTTAAGTATATCTCTTCAGAATATTAATTTTCTGGGTTAACGGCTTTCTTTTTTCATGGTGGTTTTCTCTGTATAATCTCCATTTGTTTTTGGATTTACAGTAACCACCACATACTTATACTAAATCTTATATAAAGTGTGTGATAGTGTTTACCCAAAGTTTCCCGACCATGACATTCTGAGAAAATACCAACTCAATAAGCTTAGAGGAAATCAGCTATTGATGCTACATTCATGGAGCGAGAATAGATTGAGTAAATAATTAAAATTCAGAATTACTTATATTAAGAAGTCATTAAATTATAATCAAAGGCTATTAGAGTTAAGGCGTTGGCCTAGAAAAGGGTGGTAACGTGCAGTTCTCAATTAGCCCTAGAAGCACTATGTTAATTGATAACATTTTGCATTTTTTGAGATAGGGACTATATGTTTCCTATTTCTTCTCCACTACGTTTAATGATTTTTTCTTTCTTTATATATATATATATTATAAACCGAAAGAAGCATTCCCCATGGAAGGTGAGGTACGATCAGGTTATTTAAAATATTATATACTTCATAATTTTTACTACTTTTTTAAAAAAAACCAAAAAACTAACAAATCTTTACTCAAGCGAGTGAATTGGTCTTAATTATTGATTTAGTTTTGATGGGAATAATTGAAATCTAAAGTATCTTAACGCAAATAGGTGGCATTTGTCCACTTGGTATACTTAGTCGTGGATCGTTGCTAATAGTAATATGCCTACTCATAACTTCACTAATTAAATTAATCTAAGTCCCACTCAGGGTAGAAAATTGTGGTAATCTATTGGGAACCCTTCCCGCTTTGCCGAAGTAGCGTTAAGTGGATGTTAATAAGTAAATAAAGTATCTTCGAAACTCTTGGGGAACATTTGCCATGATTGGATCTTTTCAGCCAAAGCTACAGAAATAATGGGGCTATTTCAACTGAAAAAAAAAAAAATAATGGCCATCTCTGTATATTCCATGCGATAGTATCTGGGAGAGTGGTGAGCGGTGGCGAAGGGGAGATGGCTTGCTCTCGCTGAAATAACAGATGATCCGAGCAACAATAGGCTTATCGGTGCAGTTGACTGCATGTGCATGTGCAATCTTATCAGTCCTGGCCGTTGCGGGGACCGAACCCTCGCCGCAACAACAGTACGACTCGACGAGTCAGTTCCTATTCAACTGGCCTCCAATCAGCAATTCTCCCCTGACATCTGATTAGAGATCTCATTAATTCAAGCGAGACAATGGGCCTCAATTACCGATTCTCAATTTGTCACCTGTCTCCTAAAGCTTACATAAAGTCGAAAAGTCGTTCCAAATTTCCAATCATATGCTTGTCAACATAAAATACAGCATGATCACCATATAATATCATCACGTCATTGTCCATAGACCATCTATTGGTAGGAACTTCGTGAAATTGACCAAGAATTTTTCTGACTAATTTATTATTATGCAATTTGTATCATTGCAATCACTAGCGAGTTGAAATTGAAAGGAATTCGTCTGTCTATCTATTTTTGTTTTCCAATAGAAGTCAAATTGCGTTGTTTCGGCGAATTTAAATTTTATCTGCCTGCTTGATTGAATATTAGTAGTATTTTGACTACTATGATGAACCACTTAAATACTAAATATTGTTTTCATTGAACTTTTACTGTATTATGTACATGGGAAAACGTTGTATGGCGACTGCATCACATTTTACGTTCTTAAATAGGAAATAATTGTATGTTCTATACCTTAGCATATTTTGTTCATATTGCCGGAATCTGGGGTGTATTAGTGGCTGTTTAGAGAGAGGGGGAATTCGAAAATTCAAAATATTTCTGTTATTATGAGTCGGATCGTAAAATGTTATACACCCAATCTTGTTAAGCTATTGATTTTCTAAAATTGTTGTTCTACACTTTTTTGTAACTCAAGTATTAGCTAATTATTAGCGCTTTCTTGTTTTCAGCCTTGAGTACCCCGCTCCCTCACCTCCAACACATCGGTTTTTTTAATTTTACATAGAAATAGGAAGTATGTGGAGAGAGGAGATTACTAGTGTGTTACACCAGCAAGTGGGAAATCTAGTTAGTTTACGCAGCCCCTGCGTGACGGGCTTTTTATTCTTCGTATTGTCACATCAAGGGCGAGGTAAAACAGCACTCGTGATATGGGTCTTGCCTTAGACTTTTAATAACTGTATTTTTTCTATTTATGATGCCATACTAGTTTTACATAAAGCCTTATACAGTTTGAATGTGGATTTCAAAATATTTTACCCTGTTTGGAAACACTCAGATTCATCTAAGAGTGACGTAGATAGAGAGCAGCGATTCTTTCCACACAGCACATGCGCCGTGAACGAGGCACGTTTCTCTATTGTGTTCTGAAGCTGTCAAATGTTCTTCAGCAAAAGGAGATCTTCTCAGTCACACAAATGAAAATAGAATGGAGAGGCGATTAGTTCAGGTATTATTATTAAATACACTCCTAAATCATAGCTCGCGTGAAACAACACAACGCATAAAAAGTGTGCTGGCCCATCAGTATTTAGTGCTCTTGATTTTTAGCCTCTTAAAGAAGAAGAACGTTCCTAAATAAGGCTTGTCAATATACGTATACTTGTACGCGAGCCCACACACACACACACACACACACACACACACACACACACACACACACACACACACACACACACACACACACACACACACACACACACACACATACACGAGCACCCGCTTATATATAATTCTTCTAATTTAACTTTTCCTGCTCAATGAAAATCATAGGTTAAACATTCGATGAAGAGCCAGGGCCATCCAAACAAGGGGTGGTCAAGTGATAGCTTGTTGCTTCCAGCCTTCTTGTCGTCATATGATACATAGCTACTTCATTATAGAAGAAATACATAAAAGATAAGTTGAAGTTGAATAAATGATTAGCATGAGTACTCATTTAACATTTTTCAATTCAAAATAAAGGATATATGTTTAACCCTTTTACCCCCCCCCTCTCTTGGTCCGATTAACTAACTGTGTATTTAGCTTTATATGATTCGATCAAATATTGAATATGGTATTGATCATATTGATATCTCCATATAAAATCTTTATATATATAATTCTACTGTACGTGTGTTTGTCACTGACCTCCTAAACGCCTGGACCGATTTGAACTAATTGATCAGGATCAATAAGAAGGCCAAGTCCTCTACAGTTTTTTAATATAATGCAGAGTGCACTTTCGGAGTCAATGCTCCATCCTCAGTGCCTGCTGACAAACACAAACCTCGAGTTAATTTAACATTCACAGCATGGCCAAAAAGCAAAATAGACAACAGTCATAAAAAACAAAAACAAACAAACACAATATAAATAGTAAAAACAATGTTAATTCTTAAAACTAGTCAACTAATAAAAATATAAAATCTAATCCTAGTCAACTACTATAAATTAAAGCCAAAACAATCAAAAAATTTAATAACAAGTCAAATAATAAAAACAAACAACGGTAAGCATATGTCAAAAACTATAAATAAAATTAAAAACTAAAAACTACCTAAATTTCAGATTTATATCACAGTGGGTGAGAACCTCGGAAAAAAACTACCCAGAGGAACTGTAAGAAACATCTAAAAAATAAGCAAAAACCCCATACTAATAATAGAGAGAAGATGAAGGAGGTACCTGATTAAAGCTGCGTTGCCTGGATCACGACTGCCGGGCGACTGAACCTCTGCCCCCGTAGAGAAGACAGGGCCCCGTCACCGACATGTCGCAGCCTTACCGCCTCCTCCTTCTTATTAATATTCCTATCTCCATTCGCCTGTCTGTCCAGCCTTATATGCAGCCCCTCAGCCGTATTTAATCTTTTGCCCTTCTTCTCCTCATACAGCAGTTGATACTTTATGGTGGACATGTCATGGCCCTCTTTTCTGGCGTGTGCGGAAAACTCAGTGTCGCGAGTGATGTGCTCCTTAAGACGCGTCCTTATCTTTCTACCACTTTGCCCCACATAAGAGGCATCGCATCCCGTGCACAAGACCCTATACACGCCAGATCTATCCAGGGGGTCCACATAGTCCTTAACACGGGGCAAACAATTTTTCAGGGACCGCTTGCTCCTGTAGGCAGTAGCCAATCCAATTTTCTTCAACCTGGATCCTATCTTTTCTGAAACAGGGCCCAAGTACGGGATGGAGACAGGGAACGACTTGTTTTCCTTCTTTTTGGCCCGCTCTTCAACCGTGGCATCCTCCAGCTCCTTGGCTAACTTCCTCTTCAATCGGCGTTGGATAAGCCTGTCCACCAACTGTTCCTCGTACCCGTTTGCTTTACCAATATGCTTAATGCAGACCACTTCCTTGGCGTAATTTTCTTGGGTTAGTGGGGTACTAATCTGCCTCTCCACTAAATAAAGCAATCCCGCCATCTTGTATCTTGGGTGATGAAAAGAATCGGCAGGTATCAATACGTCGGTGGATGAGGCCTTCCTATAGATACCGAATTTATGACCCCCTCCATCTCTCTCTATCTCCAGATCTAGGTAGCATAGCTTCTTAGCTTTTTCGTTCTCCAAGGTGAAATTAATTCTCTCATGACAGCTATTTAGGTAGGAAAGCAACCCATTGAAATCGTTTTTGTATGCGTTTGGGTCACGCACTGGATGGTTTTGATTTACAAATCGTTCCAGCAGATGGAGCAGGAGTGGGGGTTGTAAGGGAGGCCTCAAATTAAAAATAGCGATATTTCGTTTCCTATTGGTTTTTCGGCAAATATGTACAGGATAAAAGTTGTTTATTTTGTTATTTAGAGTAACTTTTGTTATATTCATTTTTGTCATATAACAAAGTATAAACGAGATATACACTAAAAAATTAAACTGGAAGCCAACAATTTTATTGGGCACTAAGATTCAACCGAACTTAACAAAACTCTATATGTAAATTAGCATTAATTCTTCCATGATTATAAGCTATATTAATTTTTATAGGTTCGAACGGGAGTGGGGGTTATAAGGGAGGCATGAATAAAAAATTCGCGATATTTCATTTTCTATTTGTTTTTGTGTATTTAAGTTGTTTTTTGTGTTATTAAAAGTAGATTTTGTTTTAAACATAATATTATTAAATTTAGTATCCTAATCTCTTGAAATATAATGCAGGACAACGTCAGTCGAAACCGCTAGTATAATATAATCTCAAGAATATATTTTCTTTATTGATAAAATCACATCGGGAATATTTACATGTGTGTAATATAGTAAAGGTCTGATGAAAACAATATTTGATATTTCAGCTAGAGATACGATATTTCATTAAGTACCAGCGTATTGTTAAATGTGCTATACTCAGAGGCTGTGTAAACTATGCACTTTCCTCGGGTTGGAAACTATGTCAACAGGAATTAAAATGTAACCTGGACATGAGATATTTAGTGACTGTTACCCAAAGTAATAATTCGAGTAGTAGAAATGGAGCTCTACTGAGGCTGAATATAACAAAATAAAAATTACTCGCTTCATATTCGTATTAACGCTACTGCAGCTCTTTAATCAAAACTTTGTGAAGAATTGGCCGTTTTATTTTCCCCAAGTACACAATATTCTTCAATTCCAACAACACTACTGTAAAATTGATAATTTTGGTAACCCTTAGTGGGCTAATTAACAACCTAGGAGAATTCCCCAACAAACAAATTTTGGTAATTTGGTGGCATCAGCAACACGAGATCTACTATTTTCATGTTTGGCGTATCCTTCTTCCATCTATGGCGCTGCTGTAAAGTGTACAAGTACTCTTTAGACCAGCGTTTCCAGAAATCCTTCGCGATTCTTTGAACTAGTTGTCCTCTCTTGAGAAGATTCATGGTGACATCAGCCAAAGGAATTTCTTGGATTGCCAATAAAGGACCGCCCACCAAGAAGTGTCCAGGACTGAAGCCTTGAAATTATTTGAGTCGTTAGAAAGTGGACAAAGTGAATGTGAATGGAGTATTGCCTCAATTTTTGTAACATTAGTTGCAAGTTTCTCGAACGTAAAATGCTGATCAAACGTATCAAATAGTTTTTACTGCCTCTGAGGCATCACAAAAACCAAGAACATGGGAGGATGAAATCTCTGGCAACAAAATATAGCGACTACGAAAAGGCAATTCAGAAGTGAATGAATCCCAGAGGTGTCGTAGATTGTCTGGGATTGGCTCGTCCCAGTGCTACGTTCAGCCGCCACAACTTTTGAAGCATACACATTGCAAAAACACTAACTGGAGAAATCTAACCTAATGGATCAAATAGTCTGGCAATATCAGACGAGACGCTTTATGCATTCTGCTTCAACCTCATTAAAAGTGTAAGTAAACATGTCCTCCCTACGATTCCATTGGAATCCAATATTTCCATTGATAAATCTGAATCAATAACCAATGAGAATGAATTGTCAACACAAGTGTATTTCCGCAAAAAAAGCCACCAACAGGGCACAATTTTGTTAGTTCTATTGAACCCTCCATTTTTGTATTAAATTAAGTAAGTACTTAAATAATTTAATACAAAAGTTGCCTGTTGGTGTATGAAAAGTTTTATTGTTATTTAGTTCTAAGAAAGATAGTTTTTATTGTTATATGTTATGTTTTTATACTACTGATGATGATGCACTGCATCGAAAGCGCACTGCCGTTTTAATAAATTGTTTCAGTGGAGGCGTAGCCAATTATTTCATCCTACCTACATTAGAAGTAACTTCTACCTGCCAGATTGCCAACTCAGAATATGAATATAAAGTTTCTTCTTCAGTTGTACATTAGAGTATTTTTAAGAATGGTAATTAAATAAGTAAAATAAGATAAAATCGTTGTGCTTGGGACCACTTTTGGGAAAACAAATTTGTATTCTTACACAATAATAAGCAATGCTGTCCTAATTATGAATTTTATGGCCAATGCTATCCATGATTATGATGTATATTGTTAATAGTATTTTGAACAGTAGAGAGAGATTGATCAAGAACTCATTTTTTTTTTAAATTTTTATTTTTTGAGTCAAAAGTTCGCTATAGTTACTAGGCTAAGTAGTAAGCTAAAGATTTGAGACAGGAAGTGTATGAATGTTATGCATAGTAAAGCCAAAAGATATTACAATAATTATTCAGACTCCCCGAACAACACAGTCATGATTTCCGAAGCGGGTACCTTAGCTAGTGTATATATATATATATATATATATATATATATATATATATATATATATATACATATATATCTTTGATGTTGTTATAACTAAAAAGATATAATCTAGAATTAAAACCTGCGGCTAATGTAGTTATTATATTAAATTAAGGAAATTGGTGTTACTCTTTCAAAGATCCTCAAACCGTTGAGTCCTGGTCATGTTTCCTGAAAGAGATATTTAGAACAGAGAGTGAAACAGGAGAGCACCAGAAGCAGAGCCAATGTCGAGGACTTTTAAGGCAAGCATATATATATGAACCAGGACTATTTATAAAAAAACCTTTTCTAAAGGGGAAAAAATGAGTTAATTTCAAGCATGAAAAATAAAATCAGTGGAATTGTTTTTCTCTTTTGATGCGGTGTTATTGTCGGTAGATAAATAGAGTTAGATTCTGAGAAGCCTTTGAATGGGGCACGCTCGGCTACGGTTTAACATTCATGTAATAGCATGAATACATTCGTACAGGCAAGGAAGTAATAATTATCGACAAGGTGCGGTGGGTTTTACATGAAATTAGAGGATTAATTTAATAGTTAAATAATATATTAAATAACATGTTATTTATGACCGTTCTCTATAAGCTAACACGGATATTCAGGAAGATTATGTAGGTTATTGACTAAGGATGTTATTTAGTGATTTTCGTACAAGTGGGATTCGAACCCTATTCTCGGGAGTAACTTATATAATTAACCTTCGCCTGAAATTCCGAAATAATAAAACTAGAGGCTTAAATGGTAATGTAGCTTTCTAAAAAAATCTAGTAAAAAAAAAGCCCGTTCGCTGTCGTGCTTATACCTTGCAGATTTCCTAGTTGCTGTACTGACTCACTGCTCATCCCTCTCTCAGCATCGAAATGAAATGTTTCTCGACTCAGTTACTTAAAGTAAACATCAGAAGATTATAAATTCTGGCTTACTGCAGGCCGAACCCCTCTCTCCCCCTTCTATTCCTGGTCCAACCATTTCAGACTTTAACGATGTTTAGTGTGGGATATACGAGTAGTTATAAAAACAACAGGGGAAATAAATTAATTTAAAAAAAAAAAATTGTTTGATAGTGTGCTCAGATTAGCAAGGGAAGATAGGGGACTAGGTGCAAATATATATATATATATATATATATATATATATATATATATATAATAAATATTGTAATAAATCAGTTATACCTCTGAAACATTTACACTGAGAGAAACGGCGCTGAAGGGTGAGAAAAATGCAAAGGGTTGAAGGAAAAGATCTAAGGGAATTAAGGAACCTCTCACCAATCGCTGTCTTAGCTCGCTGGAGAATTAAGCATAGATAATTCAGCCTTTCAATTGAACCAGAAGATATCGTTTGTGACACCAAGGGCAATGGATTCCCACCGAATGAGGAGAAGGTACGTGTTTAACCACCGAAAACAAAGAATAAGGGGCACATTAGTACTACACAACAACAATATGCTCGTGCTTCTTACTTGGTAGCAGTGACTGGGATGAACGGTTCAGCTAGCCTGCCGTCAAAGATCGGCCGCCAAGGGTCCTAAATAAAAAAATTAAAATATATATTTTTTAACAAGGAATAACCTCTCACAAATAGTTATCCTACATACACATAATGATAAAAAAATGTTTTAATTATAACAAATAAGAACAACACCAGGCAATGAACGATTTTCATTCATTCACATACAAGAAAACAGACTAGATTAAATTTAAAGAGAATAAACACATAAAAAAAAAGAAAAAAATATTTACAAGTATGTATATTAAAGAAAACAAACACTTTAGAATAAATATTTACAAATGTACTAACCAGATTCAAATTGGCAGTATTACTCGTAGCCCTTATTGTTAATAGGAAGAGGAAAAACCCAAACCAAATTTAAATTATACAACGCTTAACTAGGAATCTATTTGATTGCCTCTCACAAATAATTGTCATAAATATTAATAATGATACAAAATATTTGAATAAGAAAAAAATAAGAAAATTTAGTGTAGAGTGAAACGGTTAAATATCATTTATGATGTAGATCATATAAACATTTTCGAGTCAAGAACGTAAAATCTAAATAGATGATGTCACCACACAACGAATTTGCTTGTGCCTATGTAGTAAAAGTCCATTGATAAAAAAAATATTAATTTATTGCAGCTTCGCAGATGTGGTGATGTTGCTCAGAAAATAAACTATATAAAATTAAAAAACAACAAACAAAACAAAGTTAATTTAAACAAAAATTAAAACCTTAAATACAGAAATGGAACACAAAAAACAAAACAAAACAGAAAAGAAAAACAAATCAGAAGTAGAAAACAAAAAAACAGAAATTGAACACATAAATAGAATTGGAAAACAGAAATGTAACAGAAAACAGAAATGGAACACATAAATAGAAATGGAAAACAGAAATGTAACAGAAAAACTGAAATGGAACACATAAATAGAAATGGAAAAGAATAGCTTGCATCTAAGCTTGAAATAAGACGTCTAATAATATATTGGCTTATGTGTGTATTGATATGTGTATATATATACATATACATACCTACATATATATATATATATATATATATATATATATATATATATGTATATATATATACACACACATATACATACCTACATATATATATATATATATATATATATATATATATATATATATATATAGTGATGCTACACACGCACGTACGCACGCACACACAAACACACTCAATGTTGAACGAAGCTCATTTTTGTTATCTCCTAGATGGAATCGATGGACATGATGGTCGTCTTGAATACAACCTCAATAGCTGATTTCCCTAAAGAGAAATGTGCTAATAGTAATGAAGTGAGGATTATTTATTTTCTTATTTAGGAGCACCCACGACTAGGCGATTTGGCTCAAACTTCAACTAAGTAAAATAAATCAAAATTATATAAAATATACTAAAAATTAAACGCAACAAATAAAAATTAAAAACACGTAATAAACCCCATAAATAATAATTAAATGGAAGTAATAAAGTCAACAAATAAACATTAATAAGAAATAATTAACACAAGAGATAAACAATAAACACTAGTGTTAAACACGACAATTTATAATGGTTTTAAAAAAAATATGTTATTGCTATATGCTATAATATTTATATTATTGAAAATAGTTCAAAATTATATTAAATTTCTAATTTAGTCAAAATCAATGACGGGGAGAAGTTAAATTTTGTAAAATAACTCAATCTTTTAAAGTGATTTAGTATATTGTTGACATTTGGGCTTCTACCTGTAAGAAGTTCTTACATGCTATATGGTGTCTCTTGCTATTCAATGTTCCTGCAGTCAGTCAGTAAGTGTTTAATAGTTAATGAGTCATAGCATGTTCTTCAGAGTGGCCTTTCTGCTCTTTTCATAAGATAGTAGTACGTTTAATGTGTGTCCTAATTGTAAGTCTCTTGAGAATAATTTTGTTTCGTCCTTTGTTCACGCCTGCTGGGTGGTTACTCGCATATAGAATGCTTTATAGCCCGCAGATGGTTTTATGCTCTCGTTTGCCAACATTTTTGTCATTCATTTAATGTTGTATGTAGTATTTGTGAATGTAAGTCTGGTAGGGTCAGTTTTGTCTTACATCGTAAGGAGATTGTTTCTGTGATACTGGATAAAAGATTGGAAGATAACCCCCCACCCCTCCCAGATGCTGCTTGTTAAAGGAGAAGGTGTCCCGGCGGGGGGGGGGAGGGG
The DNA here is from genome assembly GCA_019009955.1 of Riptortus pedestris. NCBI lineage: Eukaryota > Metazoa > Arthropoda > Insecta > Hemiptera > Alydidae > Riptortus > Riptortus pedestris. Next base: position 117,424,142 of record CM032228.1, read on the forward strand.
ATCATTTGAAAATATGTAAATCTCCCGCTCATCAGGTTGTGATATGTCAGATGTGATTTCAGGTTTCTCTTAGGATAAATTAGCTATTAAGTCAGCATTTCAAACAATAGTTATATATGGTTATTTTCCCTCAAATTTATGGAGTGAAATTTATTTATTCTTTTAATTCCGAATAAAGTAGCCATCAAATCAATTGTATAATAAAGATTTCGGAGTCATGACGTCAAACAGCACTGTAGTAAGATTTATGAGAAGATAAAATAGTTTATAGTTCTCAAGTTGACAAAAGCTGAAAATTAACAACTAAATGACGTCAAGAGGAACAATAGTTTATTGTACGTGTCTAGATTTATATTACGCATTGTAAATGGGATTTACATAAGGATTATAAGATAAGTTGACATAAAAGTGTAATAATCCGTGCTAGAAATAATATTTACATTAAGGCCAGATATTTTTAGAGCATTATTTAGACACGTGCTATTTTTATCACAAAGAAATTGGTGTCGCTAGGCTGATTACAATTTTACAATTTAACCTCGAGGTTACATCAGCTCTGTCTATGATAAATGATTTTATTGAGATAAAGTTTTATTATTTTATATAATATGAAAATGTTAATAGGCGGTAACTCCTGTAGGCGGTTGCTATCCCAATTTTCCTCAACTTGGATCCTATCTTCTCAGTCACAGGGCCCAAGTAAGGGATGGAGACAGGAAAATACTTCTTTTTCAGCCGCTCTTCCTCCGTGTTCTCAAGCTACTTGGCCAACTTGCTCTTATATCTGCGTTGGATAAGTCTGTCCACCAACTGTTCCTCGTTGCCGGTTGCTTCCGCAATGTGCGTAATGCAGCAAATTTGCTTGGCTTAATTTTCATACGCTAGTGGAATACTAATGATCCTCCCCACTAGATATAGCAGTCCTTCCATCTTGCATTTTGGATGGTGAAAAGAATCAGATTAAGTCGCTAGATGAGGCATAAATTCGGTATCTTCAGAAAGGCCTCATCCACTGACTTATTAATACTCCCTAATTCTTTTCACCGTTCAAAATAAGAGATGGCGTGACTGCTGTATCAAGTGGAGAGGCGGTTTTAGTCCAGCCTATACTGCTCTCATCAGGTGCCTCCTCCATCTCCTCTCTATTATTATTATATTTTTTTTTAATTTGTCATTTTCACAATAGTTCCTCTGACGTACAATCATGGGGATTTTCATCCCCTATGATATGTAAATATAGTTTTCTTACCTAGCAATTTGTCTGGTTTTAATTTAGATAGTTTATCTAAATTTTATAAAGTTTTATCTTTATGACGCACGCTTATCGTTTTTAATTTTATTGGTTGACTGTTTTTTTTTTTTTTAATTTTTTTCTATTGGTCTTCATCCTGTATATGTTTTTTAATTTATTTATTTTTATTGTTAAGTAACTGTTTTTACACTGTTGGCCATAGTATTTTTGTTATTAGCAGATTTCCCTTAAGGGAAATCAGCTATTGAGGTTGTACTCATGACGGAATTTTTGAAATATTTCTTCAAATGTCCATCAATCCTACCTAGTAGATGACGAAAATGAGGTCCGTTCAAAACTGTATATATATATTTGTCAGTTAACGCTCTAGCGGTCGTAATTTTTGTTTGATCGTTACGAAACTCGATATTTAACCGTTTTATGTAAAAAGACAGATCAAGTTCGTTAATGGTTGAAATCGGACCAGAGGAAAGGGGGGTTAAGAGGGGGGATTATCGAAAATTCAAAATATCTCCGTTATTATGCATCGGATCGAAAACTTCTATAGAACCAATCATATTGCAAATAAAATTTACTATAAATATTGTTATATACATTTATTCTCTATCTTGAATATTAAGGGAGATATTTGCATTTTTATGAAGTCTGTGGTCGGGTATAGTTCGGATTAGATCGGCCATTTCCGTCGGCTCAGGTGGGAGGGTTCTTCTAACCTGTCGTTCCTAACCTTACCTTACCTTCCTTACTTTGTGAGATTTATGCAAATACTTTCTGTTCATCCGCCCCCCCCCCTTCTTTGGTTCTTGGACTACTAAAATTTGAGTTATTAAAATATAAATTGTTATTCCAATTCAGAAGCCGTTTCAGTTGGGAATTTATTTTAATTAACTGAAAGATTTCTCATTACCGTTTGTATTTAATCACCGTGGTATTATGTTACCAGTATGCAGATTTCTCTATTGTAAAACTTCACATGGGAAATCTGCTTAGTTTACGCAGCCCCTGCGTGACGGACTTTTTGGTCTAAAGGTTTTAGCAGATTTCCCTTAAGGGAAATCAGCTATTGAGGTCGTACTCATGACGCGATTTTCGAAAAATTTCTTCAAATGACCATCGATCCTACCCAGGAGATGACGAAAATGAGGTCCGTTCAAAATTATATATATATATATATATATATATATATATATATATATATATATATATTTGTCTGTTAACGCTCTAGCGGTCGCAATTTTTGTTTGATCGTTACGAAACTCGATATTTAACTGTTTTATGTAAAAAGACAGATCAAGTTCGTTAATGGCTGAAATCGGACCAGAGGGAGGGGGGGTTTAGAGGGGGGATTTTCGAAATATCTCCGTTATTATGCATCGGATCGAATAATTGTATATAACCAATCTTATTGCAAATTAAATTTACTATAAATCTTGTTATATGCGTTTATTCTCTATCTTGAATATTAACCGAGATATTTGCATTTTTCAGTTTTCAGCAAACCGCCACTTCTACTCATGTTACGTAAACAATACTCTGCTACATAATAAATCACATTATTGGAAGTTTAAATACCAAAAATTTTATTGTATGTTCAAGAGACCTTTATTATACGAGATACATGCAAATATGTCCTGGTGACTCCCCCCCCCCATCTTAAAGTTTTGGACTACTAAAATTTTATTGATTGAGATAACAATTATTCTGACTCATTATTAATTACAGTACTAGATATAGTAAATAGTTCTCAATAAAATTAATGTGTTATATTCTTATATATTTCATTAATTGTTTTTCTTTCCGGCGAGAGGCGGGCCGACCCGTTTGTTTACATTTCTAACCTAACACTTCCTGTCGGCAGGTTATTGAAATTGGATGAAACATTTCTTATTTCCGTTTGAATTTATTCACGGTGTTGTTATGTTACGAGTATGTATATTTATCTATTACTAAACTTCACGAGGGAAATCTGCTTAGTTTACGCAGCCCCTGCGTGACGGACTTTTTGTTTATCAGCAGGCACTGACAATAGAGCGCTGACATTTAAATGGAGCTTATAATCACGGATGAGTTGATGCTAATTCACATACCAAGCATTGTTAAGCTCAGCTCCGCCGTTTGTACCCAATAAAATTGTTGACTCCCCTATAGTTTTTAGCGAATATATATCATTCATATTTCAGTATAGGACAAAAGTGTATATAATAAAAGTTATTCTTAATAACAAAATGAACACCTTCAGTTATGTACATCTTACTCGAAAACCCAATAGGAAGCGAAATATAGCAATTTTTCTTTTCAGGCTTCCCTTACAACTAACTCCCACTCCTACTCGTTTCTGAGAATATTAATATACCTGTAGTCTAAGTTGGGTTAGTAGTAATATACATACCAAGTATCATTAAATTCGGTTCATTAGTTTAGGCGTGAAAAGGTAACAAACAGACACCAAAGCTAAAAATTACAGATATCGTGTCGATGGGACGAGAAACGAAAAATTGTTTTCTGACATATAGTTCGCGGCTCAGGTTAGCCAGGTGAGTTAAAGCGTCTACCTTAATCTCACATGGTAAACCTAGAGTGGCGAGTTCGATTCCCGCCCTGGGCAATAGGAGTTTATTTAGTGACAGAATTCACTAAACAAAATCCTTAATCTCACCCTGGCTAGAAAAGGGTGGTAACCTGTAGATAACCCGTCCCAATTAGTTACAAAAAGTGGACGTTTATAAATAATTTAATTTTGACATATAGTTCAACATTTTTTCTTACGACAAGTAAATAATAATTACTATACTGACTTGCCAATGACTGAAAATAATACATGACTGATATCATAAACTATTTTTTATTTTACTATCATTAACAGGAAGGGCAGATAAAATGTAATGCCCCTATTATCCTAGGCAAATAAATGGTGTTTAGTTTAGTTTTCTTTGCATTTAAATGCGTTAAGAAGAATTTTATTTAAAAGAATTATTTTAAACTTACAATGGCCCTTTTACATTACGTTGTTATAATTAATGACTAAATACAATTTAAAATTTTTTGTTGTTTTTTGAATGAAACGGCTTTACTAACTTCACTGTTTTGAGTGTATTAAGGGATAATGGGTGTGAAAAGATAGTTGAATAAATCGTCAGAATATACTTTGGGCGACATCTTATTTCCTACTGTGTTTATAAAACTAAAGTAAATTATTATAATGAAGTAAATTATATTTTTAGCATTAAATGATTGAAATCAATTTTCAACTTTTTTACTATCAACTTTTAATAGAGCTAAAATTGTTCAGTTATATTATCCCTTTTAGCTATTAGCAGATTTCCCTTAAGGGAAATCAGCTATTGAGGTTGTACTCATGACGGATTTTCGAAATTTTTCTTCAAATGTCCATCGATCCTACCTAGTAGATGACAAAAATGAGGTCCGTTCAAAACTGTATATATATATATATATATATATATATATATATATATATATATATATATATATATATATTTGTCTGTTACCGCTCTAGCGATCGCAATTTTTGTTTTATCGTTACCAAACTCGATATTTAGTCGTTTTATGTAAAAAGAAAGATCAAGTTCGTTAACGGCTGAAATCGGATCACGGGGAGGGGGGGGGTTTAGAGGGGAGGATTTTCGAAAATTCGAAATATCTCCGTTACTATTCGTCGGATCGAAAAATTGTACAGAATCAATCTTATTACAAATTAAATTTACTATAAATTTTGTTGTACACATTTATTCTCTATCTTGAATTTTAATCGAGATATTTGCATTTTTATTAAATCTGGGCGGCTAACGGACGAAGTGTCTTTCCCGCCAAAAGCTAGTTCGGCCGTTTCATCAACTGCTCGGCTCTCGTGAAATTTCTCTATTGTAAAACTTCACGTGGGAAATCTGCTTAGTTTACGCAGCCCCTGCGTGACGGACTTTTTTAACGTAAGCGAGTGATTGCAACGCTTGTAATCAAATTATACATTCTTCAGTATCGGAATTATACTCATATACTTAAGCTTGTAAGCTTCTGAGATTCTTTATATTTAAAATGGATTCATATTCCAACCCTTCAAGATGTTATACAAATCTTGTTATTAAAAAAAAAGATAGTTTATATTTTTTCTGTGCAAACTTTGTTTTGTTTTGCCTCTTTTACCGTTTCACTTGCTTTTTCTTTTGTAAATTCTATTGTAAATACTCGAATCATGTTTTATGTTACATAAAGTATCTATGAATTAGGTATTATTTGTTTGTTATTTATTAGCACACACTTTATTTATGCCACTAAGGTTAATCGGTACAGGTTATCTCCGGGTTACCACCGTTAAAAAAACGAAGAGCTTAGATTGAAATCAAAACACAAGTGATGGATATAGTGTTCATACAAGATTAAGAGTTGTTAGACCTCACTAATGTGCTAGCTATCCGTCTACAAATATGATAGGAGGTTTAAAAGTGTGACTACTTTGATGGCTAAGGCTGGGGAGAGCTAGCAGACTGAACTGTCCAACAGAGCAAGTGGACCAAACATAATGAAAGATCAACCAGACGTGGCTGGACACCTGTTAGCTTGAAGCCCTGTCAGGGAGTCTAACCAACCGTACACAGCCATATCCTATCCACCTCTTTCTAACGCCCACCCTATTTCTAAAAAGATCTTAACGCTATTAGTTTAAAAACTCAATAGTACACACTACTATTTTTCATGTTAATCCAATTTGTTGGATATGTTTAGTCAACTTATTAACGTTCACTTATGGATCTGCGGCTAAAAGGTCTCTCCTCCCCCCCCCCTACATCCTATATTATCCATACATCCATGATATTATTTAGTGAGTAATTAGTAATTCATTTAGCCATTGCTAGAAGAAAGCCACTTTGGCACTTGGTTTACCAAGGACCTGAGCCTGATATGGTCATTAGTCATAAATTCAAGGGTTCACATTAGAAACACTCCAAAATTAATTATAACATAAACGATCTACCGGAATCATAATTAGTGTAATTCTAGGATAAAACAAATTTTGCCAAGAATTTAGTTTTGGTGACTACGAGTCTCCATTAAGTTATGCTCAAGGTCATAGATCTAGATATAACATGTCTCACAAGAATGTCTAACGTTGTTTTAAACTCCGTCGCTGGGAATCTATTTCATTTGTCTTTTGCGGCATATCTCCAGCGGTGTCTAACAAGCACACCCAAATCATAACCACCAGAATAAGCCAGTTGGAAGACCGGCGAAATATCGTGGGCCACCACAACATAGACACCGCTGGAGATATGCCGCAAAAGACAAATGAAGAATGTCTAAGTATATTTCAACCTGAATAAGAAGCTTACTTCCCTTGTTGCAAGTATCTATGTTTATCGAGAATGGATTCTGATGATGTAGCCATAGGATTTCACTTTTCTGTGCCTGGTTCCTTGGTAGCTAGGATTTGTGTCTAGGGATGCATAAGTGCGTAAAATTCATTATATTGTACAAGTTTGCATTGTTTCAAGTATATTTAGAAATATTTTAGTTTTTGAACGTAATATATAGTTTGTACATTTGTCTGATTCTAACCTTGTAGGTGCTGCGTGAACTAAGCAAATTTTCTATCTTCTGCAATAATACGCCGATGATATTTTACTTTACATGCTCTATTTATTCCGTAATGAGAAGTCTAAGTAAACAGAACTAGGACATGAGATGCTTGTTAATAGGGTTACTTTAAGTGAATTGTATGAGTAGAAGTCAAGGTTAACTGAAAACAAAAAAAGTAATAAAATAACTAATATTCCAGTTAAAGAAAAATGTGAAAAACAATAATTCTGGTACACTACGTTGTACTTTGTTCATATAACATTTTTAGAGCAGCTCAGAGGGAGCTAGAATTTATTCGTGACTGTCGTAGAAGGGTGGCCCAGTCACGAGTTGGATGCTGCTAATTATTGTTTTTAGGAATGGCAGACTCACATTCGTTGCCTGTCCCAAGCCTGGTAATAGAGTTGATCGCAGGGAGTGGCCTTTCCTACCTCTATAGAAAACACAGCGTGACATTAAACTGAGTCCAATGGGATGATGAGAAAGCTATACTATTCGTAAAAATGACCTCTCGAATGGAATTCTCATTCGGATGTGAGGGAGGGGGAATGCTCCAAAGAAAAAAAGACACAAATCACTTATAATATTTACTCAGACAAGAGGAGAGCCCATGAAAGACTTCTTCTAAATATAAGTACCACCACCCAGATGCAGAGTAAACGACAGTGGTTTCCCGAGTACTAAAATAATACGGTGATAATATAATTTATATAAATAAAAACTCTAAGGTTTGTCTGATTTTCTTTTTAAATTCAGAAAGTATGATTTTCTTTAGGAGGGGGTGGGAGGGTTTATTTTGACGAGAAAACATATATTCGTCAACATCTTCGTTAATATTGTTTTATTGAAAAAATGTAAACATCGAGTTGTGTTTAGAATAACGATTACAGCATTAAAAAGTTATTTAGCTTTGTAAATTCGAAGTTTTTACTTCCGGCTTACGAGTGACAAATAGACAATTCGGGTTCCCCGAAAATGCCTCAATAGAATTGAGAATTTTTTTTTGGTACATGTATTAGGGCAATGAATGAATTTTGTTAATATGCGTCATTTCATTCTTTACTAACATTCTCAGGAGTGGGAGGTTTACGTCGACATCAAAACACATGTTCTTCAATATCTTCGTTAATATTTGTTTTGTCATGAAAGCGTAAAGAACAAATTGTTTTTATGATACTTATTATCAGTAAATAGTAGTGTGCTTAGAGACAATAGTGAAAGTGTATGTATATTATCAAGGATGCGAATGTTGTCAACGTGGGTTATTTTATATGTTTCTATCACCGAAAGGAGTGGGGGGGGGGTTAATTTGAAGCCAATACTTATGTTCGCAAATATCATCGTTAAAATTGGTTTAATGGGATAAATCTTAACAGAAAATTGTATTTTAAATGTATTTTCTGTCCTAAAACATTGTTTCAATTTATAAGTTTTAAAATTTTGTTTGTCTCCCTTTTCCTGCCAGGTTCGGACTTTTATTTAGAGAGTTTGACTCTAAATAAACTCCTATTGCTCAGGGCAAAATCAAACCCACAACCCTAGAATATTCAAGTTATTTAAGATCATCACTTTAACTCACAGGGCCAACCGTATGGCTATAACATTAATCCAATATTTATATTTGAACAGAAAACCGTTAATACGACTATTTATTTACAATAACAGCTGTTCAAAATATAAATTCGGCTATCGTACTGAACATGTTTATTTATTATTTATTAACGTCCACTTTTTGCAACTTAGGCTAATCGGGACGGGTTATCTACAGGTTACCACCCTCTTCTAGCCAGGGTAGGATTTTAGGATATTATTTAATGAATTTCGTCACTAAATAATTTCCTTTGCCCAGGCGAGAATCGAACTCGCCACTCTAGATTGACCATGTGAGATAAAGGTCAACGCTTTAACTCGCATGGCTAACCTGAACATGTAACAGAATATTTGTATTGCAATACGAAGGGATGATTTTGTGCATAGATTAATCAAAATTTTATGTTCTCAAGGGTACCCATTTCCATTTCAAACGTCAACAACGGGTAACGCAGCTAGTATAATGATTCTTCCATTTTAAGAGGTCCATGTATCTTCAAATATATAATGGATTTGTAAGACAGGGCATTACAATATCAGTAATATTCCAGTCCGATTTCGGGAATGGAGTCGTCTGACCCATGAGTCCGGTTCGATCCTTCATAGGGATTTAAATTCCTGAATGTTCATTCTGTTTCCCAAGGATTGATTATCCATCTTTTAACGTTAAGGGGTGTCCGCAATATGGTGAGTTTAAAGCAATCTGCTGTAGTAAAATTATTCAGACCTTTTTCTTTTTTGAATGACTTCTCAAATAACCTTTTCTTGATAGTACATTACTTTGACCAAAACTTTGCCTGATTAATTTTATCTGTTTGTTCTGTCACCTCGGATTTCGTTCTTTCTGATTTCTTAACGGATTGTAGACGCTCAGAAACTATTTTGAGATTGGTCTGGCAATTGTCTGGTGTATTATTTTCCTCACGTGCATGTTATGAAGTAGAAATCATCTACATCCTTGCTAACTTCTCCAGCGGTTGGGGCCTCTCCATTCATAATGAGTATTTTTGATGGTACTCCGGCCATCTTCATCAGGCTGAATTATGTTTTGTGTTTAAAGCCACTGGTTGGGAAACCCAGAAGGTAATAGGGATTTAGACCTTAAAAGGTCTAAGGTTTGAAGAACGAAGAAGAAATAACCCTGGAGTTCTGGCATCTTTTGCATTTGGTATATACTGGCTTATTTTCCTGTAAGCACAAGTGACAAGGTATTTATATTGTATTTTTTCAGATTCTTTGTTATCTTTCCCGTCGCAACTTTCACATAAAAAAGAATAGCACCACGCCAAATTTAGTTCACGCTACCAGAGCACGTTTAAGTCGTGGGGCTTATGGAGTGGAGGAGTCTAGCGCGTACATATGACAGTCCCTCAAAAAACTAACTACTGGGGGAGTCTTATATCTCGTCCACAGGGAAACTGACAGCTGGTTAACTGACCACTGATCCGCCAGCTACAATGGAACCCGTCAGTCAGTAAATAACTTATTCCAGTTGTTAAGGTTGTTAATATATATAAGTTGTTCCAATTGTTAATAACTCCTTCTTGGTTATTAAGGGTGTTACATAAAAAATTGATAGTGAATCTTCCTTAGGGGTGCCTTAAGGTCTCCAAGGCTAATCGAAAATATATACATATACACCCCCCCCACACAAACACACACTCACACACACACACACACACACACACACACACACACACACACATATATATATATGTATATATATATATATATATATATATATATATATATATATATATATATATATACTATCTTCACTGATCCCATGTTCCATGCCTGTGAAATTATACACGCTCCCGCGTTAAGATGTTAAGAATCAACCATTGATGTTGTATTCATGATGGATTTCCGATACATTTCTTTAAATTAATATAGATCCTACCTAGGAGAAATGACGAAAGCGAGGATCGTTTCAAATTGATATTTAAATATATCGTTAGGTAGCTATGATTATGGTCGTTAATGGTTAAATTCGGACGGGGAGGAGTGTGTTAAGCATATTTGTGTTATTGAAGAGTTGCCTTTTTTATTAAAGAAGCACATAAAATAAATGTACTCACAATATTCCGGATTGTCGTAAGGATCGTTGCTCCATCATGGATTTGGTGGGGGTCAAGTAATCTAACCATTACTACGTAAATATTACTTTATCGTGCTACCACTGGGCAATGCCCTATACTTTTAACCATTTGTTTCATAAATAAACTGGTGTAAGCAATTTAAAAGATTTAATTCACAGAGGATATTGATTAATTTCACAGACTATATATATAAAAGTCAAACTCCTAATATCCAAAAATGAATTCCAATGTTTGATATAAACGCTTACAAATCAAACGAAATGTGCAATCCATACGAAGACCCATATTAATTATCGACCATTATTAACTAATGGAATTAATCCGCTGTAAATGGAGGGGTTGATGCGTTGTTGTAAATTGGTTACAATGTAGCTACTAATTACATTGTTCGAACAGAGCGGTTTCCTTGTCTGATTGTCAATATACAGGTCGGCCTTCGCCTATCGATCCTTACTACCCGTTTACAATGTTAGCCTACTGACAAACAGACATGGCAGTTGTATGGTAATAATAGCATTTATTTACAACTAATCATTTAAGATTATATGCACACACTTAAACATATAAATGGAATTCTAGATGGTGGACTCTGGCTTTAAGCCTTAAAAAACCTAACCGTTCAATCTTAAAGGGGCCTGTTTCCATCAATTTATATATATAAATGCTTAGGACACTGTTGTTCTGTACTTAGTGAAACTTTACAAAAGACTGAATACGTTGTCCTAAAAGTCAGAAAGCGTTTGCATGTGTACTTTATGATCGGCCGGTAACGACGCAAAGGGAGGCAAAGGCAGATATAATCATAAATCGGTTTCGGAGAATTAAATAATTTGTTTCGAGTTAAATCTCAAAGTTTTTAAAATTATGAATTTAATAAACCGTGGCTAATATTTTCCTTAATTTATACAGTTATAAATATATTACTAAATACTCTACATCATGGTTATATGACGAGATCTAAATTTATATATTCATTTTGAATGAAATGCAATTGGAAGAACATCACAGTTAAAATGTTATTGAAACCAGGAAATTTCGAGGGTTAATTTGACCCAATTTTAAATGCCAATAAACTCGCCCTGCAACCCGGAAGTAATATGGAGTCTAAAGAGCAAATTCAATTTTTTTTTCTTCAATTTTTTATCAAGGAATGTGCTTTTCCTGAAAAAATCAAAGGTTTTTCTCTCAGAGATGCAAGAGAGCTGCACCTTAATCCCATAAATTGTTTATCTCGAGGAAACTGATTGACCTCTCTTTCCATATTCTTTTATTTCGATGGAAGTTTTTAGAAAATATGCCTCACAGTTTTTTAATACTTTTTTTTAAATTTAGATACTTAATACAAAATAACTAGTTTACAGCAACTTAACATCCTACATTTAAAGAACATGAACATGAAGTAGATTAGTATTTATACGATAGTTCCTTTCTTATGGATTGGATATTTTATATACGTATATATCCAAAGATCCGGATTAATATTTTGGCATTTGCAATTGGTGACTTTTCTTTAAGAACGCAAAGTGATAAATCAGTCCCCACTGTTTCAAAGCATTACCTTCTGTTTTTTATCAGTCTATATTTCAATGGCCTAGTGATAGTGTGAAGGAGATACGTTTATCTTGTTGTTTGGTTGCCAGGTGGGTTGAAGTAGTCGATTCGCCCAATGCTTACTCCTCACCAACCTGGAATACTTTTGCAGATCCCCTCCCTTCCTTTATCTGGCTGGTTTCTCCGAGGACAACAAACTTTTAACCGGAACCATTATTTCAATATTCAGGTGGGTATATATGTATTTTTTTAAAGATCAGGAGGTTCATTCCCCATACCCAATGACCACGAATGACGATCTGCCCAACAACTAGATTTGTAGTTCCATTCTCCTGGCTGGTGCCTGATAGTTGTCTCTTACGGCAGGAAGAGGGTGAGTTCTATCCCCCAACTCACTGGGGTATTATTTAATAAATAATTTAAATAACAAGTTATTTTGTCAAATTACAATTGACAGTCAAACAAACATTTCGAATGCTATTAAACTATATATATATATATATATATATATATATATATATATATATATATATATATATATATATATATATATATATAATTGTAACCACTGTCTGTACATTAATTTTTTTCTCGAAATTTCACGATACTTTTTCGTTTCACATGTCATAGACACCATAACTGCATTTTTTCCTTTTTGTGTATGTTTGTTTGTTATCTTATCACGCATAAACGACTGAACCGAATTTTATGAAACTTGGTATGTATATCACTACTAACCCAACTTAGACTTTCGGCTATGATTAATATTCTCTGAGACGACGCGAAATCTTTTATTATCATAGCACAAGCCCCCTCCCCTTCCAAGGTTTAGCGTAATATTCTTCACTGGAAATGAAAGCAGGTACGGTGTTAAAAGCGTAAGGTAATTTAAAGATAGATTGCATTGAATGTCGTAGTCAGTAAGAATAATTGTTTGTACTTGGAGTCAAAAATAACGAGAAAGAAGGGATGTCGATTTATGAAAGTCAATTATACTGAATGTGCTCATCAGTTAATGACTCTTCGATACTTAAATCTGATACATTAGTTTCACCCCCTTTAGGTTAAACTGTTTATACATTTTAATAATTTTGTAAAAATAAAAAAAAAAAATATATAAAATTCTTAATCCTACCCTGGCTAGAAAAGGATGTTAACCTGTAGATAAGCCGTCCCAATTAGCCAGAGTTGCAAAAAGTGGACGTTAATAAATCATAAAAAAAGTATTTAAATTGCACATTCTTGACTTCATCTGTAGAAAGTGTTTTGTTTTGATTAGAGCTAATGACTAACTTCATATTTTGCTGAATCTGAGCCATTTGTTGGCCTTCTAGAGATGACGTGGAGTAGAATTGACTACAAATTAATCTGTTTGTGTTTCATTGATTTTTTACTGCAGCTGTACTAGCAGTTCAGTATATGGCTGGGTAAATCCTCAGCTTTTACACAGGTGTCGAACTGTCGAACCTCAGTTTTCATTCGAATTCTACTGGATCGCCATTTATGAGGTTTAAAAGAGGAAAACAGAAGCTAATAGGAAAGCAAATAAAAAAAAAGTTTGTAGAAGAAAGACAGAAATAATAAGGTAAATCTGGTGAAAGATGTCTATTATCTAATTGATATTATATATTACTATTTAAATATACCATTTAAAGCATAACTATCTAAATAGGTAAGTGTAAAAATGATCGGGTTTTCCCGAAAACGTTAAAACGAGATGGAACTCCTATTGGTCTTGCCCGGAATTCCAATAGATGTGCGGATGGTACATTTGGAGGAATTGAGAGAATAATAACAAAATAAGTTTTGTAAGTGATCATTTATATAATTGAAAGAATAGCTTCTCAAAATTAAGGCTGATTATAACACCTTGAATAACTAATACACTCAACCGCAAAAAAAAACCGGACACTTAGATTTAGTCTTATAATTTTGTTAAATACTTAATATATATGTATATTAATCTTTTTAATTAAAATAATTGGTTAATCTATAGGTTATTTAAACAAAATCTGCCAAAAGTGAATAATTTTTATTGATTATTTACACAAAAATACAAAAGAAAAAGATAAACACATAAAAAAAAATAAACATTTAAAAAAAAATTATTTTTCATTTTTATTACAGTGAATGGTAGACTTCACTATCCCAAGCGTTTCGGCAATGTAACGTAAGCTCCGGCCTTCCATCTAAGTTTGAAAGACCCATTATTCTGGACCGAAATAAAAATAAAACATTAATTAAAGAAAATGCTTGGTTAATAATTAAAGATGTTTAAATGTGCGAAAAACTACTTACAGTTTGGAGAGAGAGAGAAAAAACGTCCAATTCTTCACAATTTGTTTAGTTCAGCGCTAAGCGCTTTCAAAGACTAATGTCTCCATCTTCAGAGCTACACATGAAAAACAATAACATTAATAAAAACTCTATACATTGCAACAGGGTCATAAAACATGTTAATATCAATAAATAAAATACAAAATAAATATCTAACAATGAACATAATAAATATACTTAAGTCATATCTTAAAATAAAATACAGAGAGTGAGAGATCTATTGTGGTATAGGAATATATTACCGACCTACTTGCATGCGCTCATTGGGAAAGACAGCAAGCGACTGGCTGGGACGCGGGAGATAACGTCGAGGTCCAGTACCCCCACCATTGCAGACTTATAACAATCGGTCCTCTTGTTCAAAGAGCGACTACCAATAAGTTTCTTATTCAGTGCGATCTCCAGCCCCTCCAATGCACTTAGTTTTTTACCTTTCTTGGCTTCATGTAATAAGCACACTTCATGGGCTCCTTCGCTATGTCCCTCTTGTTCTTGATGGCAGAAAAATTCGGAATCTGAGCGATAACCATGTTCTCTACACCGAGTTCTTATCTTTCTTCCTGTTTGGCCGATGTAAGCTCCTTTGCATGTACCACACACGATTTTGTACACACCGGACCTGTGAAGGAGCCCATGAAGTGTGCTTATTACATGAAGCCAAGAAAGGTAAAAAACTAAGTGCATTGGAGGGGCTGGAGATCGCACTGAATAAGAAACTTATTGGTAGTCGCTCTTTGAACAAGAGGACCGATTGTTATAAGTCTGCAATGGTGGGGGTACTGGACCTCGACGTTATCTCCCGCGTCCCAGCCAGTCGCTTGCTGTCTTTCCCAATGAGCGCATGCAAGTAGGTCGGTAATATATTCCTATACCACAATAGATCTCTCACTCTCTGTATTTTATTTTAAGATATGACTTAAGTATATTTATTATGTTCATTGTTAGATATTTATTTTGTATTTTATTTATTGATATTAACATGTTTTATGACCCTGTTGCAATGTATAGAGTTTTTATTAATGTTATTGTTTTTCATGTGTAGCTCTGAAGATGGAGACATTAGTCTTTGAAAGCGCTTAGCGCTGAAATAAACAAATTGTGAAGAATTGGACGTTTTTTCTCTCTCTCTCCAAGTAAACATTCTTCACTTCCAACAAACACTGCCGTGGAACTTACAGTTTAGAATAGATCAACTTCACGACAAATAAATCTAACCTGAGTTTTATCTAATTGTTTACTAATCCTGAAGGGATTAGTTCAATGGACTTAGACTCTAAATTCTCTGTAATAACTAGAATACCCACATAAAGAAAATTGCTGAAAATTAGCTTTTAATACGACAAAAATGAAGTGTCCGGTTTTTTTTTTTTGCGGTTGAGTGTATAAGATTGAGTGTTATGAGAAATGATTAAACTATTCAGCTTGATTGAAGAATAAGGTGAAGTCAATTATCATAAAAGTTTGCACTACATACTTTAGACTAACTATTGAGTTTGTATAAAAACACCGTCACGCGGGGGCGCGTAAGCAGATTTCCCTCGTGAAGTTTAACAATAGATAAATCTACATACTGGTAACACAGCACCACCATGAATATAAAGTGAATAAAGACAAACGGTAATAAGAAATCTTTCAGTCTATTTTAATAACCTTCCGACGGAAAGTTATCTGAAATGTAAACAATCAGGTATGCCAACCTCTCGGAAAGAAAAATAACTACTGAAATATATCAGAATATAAAAAATTAATTTTATTGAAAACTATTTACTATATCTAATACTATATCTAATTCATTATGAATTACAGTATTAGATATAGTAAATAGTTTTCAATAAAATTAATTTAAGACGGGTTGGGGGTCACCAGAACATATTTGCGTGTAACTCGTATAATAAAGGTCTCTTGAAAACAATATTTGGTATTTAACCTTCAAATATTGTGGTAGTATATTATATAACATATATTCTTTATGGAACATGAACAGAAGTGAGAATTTACTGACGGATGAAAACTGAAAAATGCAAATATCTTGGTTAATATTCATGATAGAGAATAGATGTATATAACAATTTTATAAAACATTTAATTTGCAATAAGTTTGGTTCTATTCACTTTTTCGATCCGACGTTTAGTAACGGAGATATTTCGAATTTTCGATAATCCTCCCTCTAATCCTCCCCCGGCCTGATTTCAGCCATTAAACAAATTGATCCTTTACATAAAACGATGAAATATTTAGTTTGGTAGCGATCAAACAAAACTTGTAACCGCTAGAGCATTAACAGACAAATATATATGTATGTCTATATATATTTTTTGAACGGACCGCATGTTTGTCATCTCCTTGGGAAGAATCAATGGACATTTGAAACTTTTTTTTTGAAAATCGTGTTATGAGTACGACCTCTGCTAAAATATAATAAGTGCATGTAATTATATTTACTGTGACTTTGAGCAGCCGTGATTATAATCATAATCGGTAATTAGCGACAAGAGTGATCAATTCGGGACAAGGGAGATGATCAGTCCTCAATCACTGTCGTATAAATAATAATAATATATCACAAATAAATAAATAATAATATTTCTCAAATAAATAATAATAATATATCTCTGTCGTAGCGTTTTAAGTGAATGAACGAGAGGCTTCAGGATACTTCCGAGCTCAAAGGGCAGCATCGGTTACGAGTTGCTAGCTGGCCTTCTCCTATGTCATCAGGCAGTGACGTAGGTGTAACCAGTCATGAGGCTAAGAGGCTAAGGGTTTGAGGCTAACTAATAAGGGCACCTCGCAAACTGTGCTTAATCCCATAGTACTCTCGTTACATATCTAATTCAAGATAAACTACAACTATTAATGAGCAAACCTTTATTCATTACATGAAAGGGATAAATATGAAGCATGGTATCAATCAATTAGAAATTAAAGCCTCTGATGCTAGAATGTCCATTCGTGAATTCACCCATGACTTTCACATAGTAGAAGTCCGATTAAAATAATAAGGTGCATATAAGCTTGAAATAAGACATTCCGTAAATTATTAATTTATTAATAATTATTTAGTTTATTGCTAATGTGAAATTTTGTAGGAATGGTGGTTTACTGCTTGCCAAAAATTTAATTGACAAATATCTCGTTTAATATTGACTTATAGAAAAAAAACCTAAAAAAGGTCAATTGTAGAATACTAAATTTGTAACAAGATTGGGTATAAAAGACTTTTCGTACTAACTCATTATAACGAAGATACATAGAATGCTTTATTTATTCCTCTTCCTTGCCAGATTTCACACAAGCGCACCATGGGTCACAATTGTTTTTTGATCGCAACTCGATATTTAAACGTTCTATGTAATACTAAAAGGTTCTAGGTACATTAATATTTTATGTAAACTAAAGTTTATTATTGGCTGAAATAGGACCAGGAGCAGTTGTGGTTTAGAGAAGGGCTAAACCCCTCTAATGTACATTTGGGAACATTCCATATTATAAATCGAATCGAAAAATGTTACATAACCCACAATGTTAATGTCATAATGTAACGCTAATATTAACGGAATAAATTATATTTTGGTATTTCTAGTCTTTAGTATACTCCTATTCCTATTCGTACCGATTTTTACGTTAATCTGTTATATCACTAAGCCTTTCACGATAAGCTTAAATGTCGATCTTTGTTTCTTATTATGAATTCTCACTTTATAAGGTATAGAGAATTGTTTTTTATGGTCGTCATTTATAAGGATTTCGATTAGTTCCTGACCAGTTATTGTAATTTTGTTTGTATACCAGACCAACTTAAAGTCAATTTGTATAGGGTTCATTGCCTAAGGATATACCGATGCTAAAGTAAGTACCAGTCGTAACCCACGAACATCCTGCAGCAAAAGTTTAGAAATCCTGGGAGTCAGCTAGTGATACAACTTAAGGAGCAATAGTGCTTGTCTATTTTAGGTGATTTCTCACTTAGTTATAAACTCTAATTTCTCTCATTACTATTGATTTCATTAATACACCGAATGTGGTAAACACTATTTCCTTCTCTTCGTTTAAATTAGAAACATATGGAGTACTAAGATAATACATCCTCATCAAGCTTCTTCACACATTTTTTTTTTCATTTATTTTTTTATTTTTTTTTTTTTAGAAAGAGGATGGTTAGAGTGTCAGTTAATCTATTAGCTGCTACTGGTTTTGAATACCATTCCGTGGTTAAGTCCCTTCCAGAACTCCAAGAAAACTACAAGTACAAAAATTAAGACCGGTCTCATCGCTTCATGGAGTAACACTCATCTACCATGAAAAACCTTATCAACTTCAATGCACCTTTGTAGCGTCATATTCCTTGGAGAGGAAGACTTAATTTTGAAGCTTAATCTCCTTACCTGTTGAATAGAATAAGGGCCAATAGTCTTAATACTGTAATTTAATGTTCCAAGTTGGTAACATGAAACCAGGAAGCTTTAGATGTAGAATTAATGAGAATTTAGGAAGCCCTGTGCCAACACCCGTCATAATAGTCGTAATTGGTTGTCTATCACAAATTTAAATTTCTTACCTTATGTTCTTAAATAGTAGTGTTGGCATGACATAGTAGTATTTTTTTTTTTTTTTTTAAATGCAAAATTGTAGAAACGTTTCTAACAAGATTGGTTATACATGAGTTTTGAACCAACTCATAACGAAGATACATAGCATTCTTTGCCCCCCCCCCACCCAACCCTCCTCCTTGATAGACTTCACTTGATAGACTAATGGGTCGCAATTGTTTTTTGATCGCAACTCACGTCTATGTAATACTAAAATGTTCTAGGTAAATTAACGTTTTATGTAAACTAAAGTTCATAATTAGCTATCAACAAACTATCACGCTCACATCGCACTCTTAAATTGTATCTCAGGAACGCTTTTAATAAATGGATCGTGAAAGGAATTTCTAAAAGCTATCTTATTTTAAGAAAAATGAAAACACAAAAAAAAAAAAAAAATTAACACGTTGATGAAATAGGTTTCGTGTCGTCCAGTAATAATTATATGTCATATTTTTCATTAAGTATTAAACATATGGTCAGAAATATTACGTCATAATGAAAGTAGGAACGAATGCCATGCCTCTCAATGTTTTCAACTGATGTTTACCCAATAAAAATAAATAAATATCAGGAAATTACCAAGTACCAAAAGTATAGGTTACACGAACACCGGGATTTAAAGTTTCGCTAAGGCACAACAAAAATATTTGATACATATTTCTTTCAAAAAGCTCTCAAATACATCGTATACATGTATATGCATACGTACATACACACATACACACATCTATATATATATATATATATAAAATTGATATATATATATATATATAGATATATATATATATATATGTGTGTGTGTGTGTGTGTGTGTGTGTGTGCGTGTGTGTGTGTGTGTGTTATATGTATATATATATATATATATATATATATATATATATATATATAAGAAAGGTTTAGTCACGAAAATGTATTTGTTTAGTTTCCAGTATTTGAGATTTATAAAGGAATAGTATTTAAAACGAAGCTATACTTTATTTTACTATTATAATAAAAAAGTGTGAATCGCTCGAATTGTGACACACCTAAATAAATAAAAATTATTCAGTTAAACATCCTAAGAAATAATGTCCTAAAAATGAGGAACATTGTTTTTTATTACCATACAACCTCTGATCTGCGTCAGGGAGAAAGGTACAAGCAGGAGAGTTACTTCATGAATTTAATAGATGTCGCATTTCACTATAGTTTTGCTGCGTGAACAACAGATAATGAGGTACTGTCTTCTTTAACTTTTATGGAAGAATGTTTAGCCAATGCAATTTGTGATGGTCTTATAATTGATAAGTAGTATCTGTTGTATGTTTTCGGGCTGATGGAATGGCAACCTGTCGAGCACGAGTGAGTGACCTTAGCTGCTTTCCTTAAAAATATAAACCAACTTATACATGCATTTTTATCTCTGGATTCTCACCGATTTCATTGCGTTCTCATTTCATTTTGGGGTATTTTGAAGCCTAAACATTACTTAACTCATTTTTATTCATTACTTTTGAAATTCATTTTTAAAGTATACACATGCATTTAAAAAATAAAAATCAGTGTTATAAGTGTAAATTTGACTTTCATATTTGTTCAACCAAAAATGTAAATGCAAGAAACATAAACGAACAGAATAACAAAGAAAAAAAAATAAACTCCACCATTCACTACTTAGTTATAACCTCCTCCATTAGTAATTCTGTTGATCAAGAGAAATCTTCTCCTTATGTTCCTCAAAAGAAAAGCTGTTTCCTTGAACCCTTCCATTCAGTAAAAACATAAGTGAATATGTAGTAGCCCAAGATATTGGTTATAGCAAAAGATTAAAAAGTATGTTTCAAAGTAGGTAAAAACATTGTGCAAACTATCCCTTTAATTAGTGATGAAGTGGAATATTTTTTCCCAATTAGAAAAAGAAGAAGTTTTTGGTTTTTGTATATTGTAAGAAGAGGTGAGTATGGATAGAAGGAGACACGAGATTTAGTTTACAATTCTATAATTTATTAAAATGTAATAAAAAATTACATAACGTAATAAAATTATTTAGTGACGAAATTCATTAAATAGCATCCTAAAATCCCACCCTGGCTAGAAAAGGGCGGTAACCTGTAGATAACCTGTCCCAATTAGCCTGAGTAGCACAAAGTGGACGTTAATAAATAATAATTATAATAATAATAATAATCCTTTACTATTTTTTTTGTCGTTGGTTAGTGTACAATGATTTATTGTAAACCCTATTTGAGAGTTTAAAAAGCAAATTATTTAATTATTTTATTTAAAAATTATAAACTTAAAAAACGTAAGTTAATGGTTATATTACATCGGGAATTTATTACTTTAATTTTAGTTATACTTATTAAATTGCATGAAGAAGCCGACAAGGAAGCTTTTTCTCACTAAATCCTAATCTTAAATGTAGCTCCTAAGGGCGGTGGCAACAGCTTCGGGGATATATTACAAAGCGCGCGGTGTATCAGTCCCCAGATCTCAGGGTACAATGGTAGATTTATAAGAAAGGCTATGTAATTATGTAGTGGGTATTACCATTTAGATGGGGGCAGAGGAGCGGGTCAGTTATTATGTAAATATGGCGTCATTATGCTTCCCCCTGATAAATCTGAAAAATGCGTCGTCACAGCTAATGATATTTCTACTGCTTTTATTCTGTATTATTGGTTTGTGGGAGGAGCTCTGTTGTAAAAAGGTTCTTTGGAGTAGGGAGGAGTGGCCAATGGTGTTGTGTGTAGTGGAGGGGGAAGGACCAATAGGAGTGGGGCAGGACCCGCCCCTCCACTCGGTTCCCCCACCACTGGAAACTGGCTGGAGCCGCTGTTATTACAGATCGGGTGTTGGCGGTGTGAGGTTCGCGAGTGACGAGTGCGTTATGCAATAGCCGATCAGCATGGAGCAGAGCAGTATGGAGACGACAAGTGACCGGTCGGCGTCGCCTAAGGAATCACCAGGAAGTGCGGGTGGTGTCAAGCAGGAATCGCCTCGAGTCCACCACAGCCCGCCACCGCCTCCTCCGTCAGTGAGCCAAGCCGGCAGTATGATGGGACGGCATCTTCCTTTGCCTCCCCCAGGCCTTGGTATTCTGGGGATGGTGCCGCACAGTCCGCTTGATCTGATGGCAGTGGCACATCACCACCCGCCTCCGAGGTCTTATTCTAGCCCGCCTCCGATATCCACCTCAGATCCTACCGCCAACGAGTGCAAGCTCGTCGACTACCGTGGTCAGAAAGTGGCAGCTTTTATCATTGCCGGTGACACTATGCTCTGCCTTCCTCAGGCCTTTGAGCTTTTTCTCAAACACCTTGTTGGTGGTTTACATACCGTCTACACGAAACTCAAGCGACTCGACATCGTTCCACTCGTCTGCAATGTGGAGCAGGTCAGGATACTCCGTGGCCTCGGTGCTATTCAGCCGGGCGTGAACCGATGCAAGTTACTGTCTTGCAAAGACTTCGACATCCTCTACAGGGACTGTACAACTGCAAGGTAATTGCTGTCTATTTGTTATCTTAGTTATTATGATAATAGCCGAGCCTTTGCCGCGTGCAGAAACCTTAGTAGAACCTCTCCAACGTGTCCATATGTTGTCATTAACCACTAGTCATCGACACTCATTGAAATAATGCTATCGGAATGCCTTCTTTTAAATCGTAAACTGTTAAGTTTATGAAAATGTTAACAAATTTTTATAGGGCAATATACCATGCACAATTGAATTACAACCTACGCATATGATCAACGCTTTCAATTACTACAGGTTATTATAAACCTATATACCAAGTTTTATTGTTTTAGTAATTTCATACGTATTATAGTAATACCTTGTTAATATTATACTGCTTTTGAAAAGGTTTCTCAGACAGTTTACAAACCCCTCCTCCTCCAAAGCTTTGTAATGTTTATTCTAGATTAACCGTTAACAAGAAAAGTTTCATTATCTTTGTCTCTATTGTTATTATTTTCTGAATATGTTGAAAATAGGTCCATTTTTTTTTCCCGATCCGAAAGTTATTAGACATGTTTTTTTAGAAGTGTTTTTTTTTTATTTTGATTGTTGACAACGAAGATCCTTAAAAATAAAATTAAACAAATAGTTCCACGATAACATGGAATAAATATTTGAATTCTTTTCTTTCTTAGCTCTTCATAGAAAATGTTGACCATTTATCCATTGTTGCTTGAAAGCCCCTTGTTGATTTATTTAGGTATTTTAATCATATAATCTAATCATATTAACATTTAAGAGAATGTCTCTTTCCTTTACATCACCGGTTTATTTTATCGAATGATATTTCGTGTTAGGCTATTAGGAAATAGCGAATGAATTTAATTCATATTTTTAAAAATGTTTATTACCAACTTTTCGGAAAATGATGCGGATATTCCTAAGTTGATATTATTTATTTCTTAAATTACGATCTGTTACCTTTGGTCTAGCCTGTGATTCATAGTTTTTAGTCATTTTCATTTTATTTATTTATTTTTAAGGTACCATTTTAGCTCAATTAAATAATGTTAAATAACTTTCACGATTTTATACGTTCTGTTAAACAATCAGTGTGATTTAAAACAATATTAAGAGCACTAATAGCAGCTTACATTTCAGATAGTGTGACATATTAAAAACAACTCCAGCTAGTTTTTAATTCAATGCAAGGGGTTTATAACGATCAGAAACGATTTTACACTAAGTACAAGTACTTAGTTTAAATTAGCTAAGCTGACTTCTACGTATTATGATCTCTGGGCTACGAGGTGACGTTTCTAAATTATATGAATTAAAAAATACATTTTCAATCATTATTTATTTCAATATGCTTTGAAATATTCATAGTGCAATGCGGTTTAAAAATAAAATGTTTTTGCTTCGAATAATTAGTTAATAAACAAGGGTGAAGAATATGATTTTTAATTAATTTATTATTCAAAATAGAAAGAAGTAAAGTAAGATTTCTTTACTTTTCCAAGCGGCGCTAAGGTAGAAGACTTGGTGCAAATAAAAGGAAGCGACGTTGGAGGACAGAAAGAGGCAGAGAGATGGGTGGGGGGGGTGGGTAGGATTGTATTTGTATCCGACTGTGAGGGGGGGGGGAGGCTGGGGGCGGCAGGCCGGCTGGCAGTAACTTCAATTCCGAATGTCTCTTAGCTATGTATTTCTTTGTCTCCTCTATTTACAACTCTCTGTCTCACCCGCGCTCATCCTAATTCTACCCTCACTTTCCCCATCATTCTCTCACAAATATTAAAAATTATAAATAGGCCTATAAAAATGACTCCATAATGTGTGACTATCCCCCTCCCCCCTTAAATAGGTTACTGTTCGACAAGCGAATAATATATATATATATATATATATATATATATATATATATATATATATATATATATATAATATTCTACAACAGCATTTCTGTTTCTAAGACTGTACAGATACTGAAAGAACCGCTTAATATGAGAAAAATATTCATAAGTGCATAGCAAGATAAACGGATATTTTGCTGCGTACTTAGTTGTTGATTATTTACCCTTGTATCACCATAATTGGAAATTTAAAACAACCCGTTAAGAAAGGATAAATACTCTTAAACACATTAAAACGATAGTATCCACAGAGGTTCAATGAAAGAAATTTGAGTTACTACTTATTTACTTATTTGTACTAGGATCAACATTCCATGAAAAAATTTATTATTTTTTTTATTGTATTTAATTCCAAAATAGTAGCTCCAAAAAGTGAGCCATCACATGCGGTAACCGAAACACGGACGAATTCCAATTGCTTAATTAATTTAATTTGCAATTATTATTATTTATTAACTTACACTTTTTGCTACTACAGCTGATTGGGACGGGTTGTATACAGATTACCATCATTTTCTATCCAGGTCGGGACTAAGGATTTTATTTAATGAATTCATCACTACATAAATTTATATTTCCCTTGCGAGAATTACTCAATTATTAAAAAATAAAAACTGAAGATTGAGCTAAAAATATAACAAGAGTAAGATTATTCATTCCAAATAATTCATTCTAAGAGTGAACAAATAAGTATATTGGGTTTCACATGACTAGACTAGTTTGTGTAGTAGCTGTCATCTACGAAACAAATACCTACTATATAAATTTGCCCACGACTAATGCAGAAATACTTAAAAAAAATTAATAATAAATTTCTAAGGAAATTAGGAATGAATAACTCAACTATTTTGTGAAAAGGTTAACCTATTCAACTAGAAGAAAAAAGTAATAAATTTTATTTAGTCCTAGATAATGAATTTCTGTCATTTAACATGTATAAGAAGGTTAAACTATTTTACTAGGGTGTGATTGATCTTTGAATCTGATTGAGCCCTAGACATTTTTAATAGTGTTTATTGGACAATCTGTTATTCATAGAGTACATAAAACGCAGTAAATTTACATAGTTTTTTTTTGTAATATATGAAACATTAGGATATATCATCGAAATGTAAACAAGGCTTGACTATAACTTTTAATTAACCAATTAGAACACTTGATATTTGTAAACACCATTGAACATTATCTCAATTTTCACCGAATAATTGATTTAAGTATTTCATTGTCAGTGAAGAAAAAGGAATACTTACAAATCCAATAGTGTGTGTCCATTATTTCTATTATATTTATGATTAACAAAGAAATATTAGTCAATTTGTTTATAAAACATCAATGCAATAGATATTTTGGTCTAAATCTCACTGTAAAGAAAATTCTAGCAGACTTTTAAGGTTTGGTCTACGGACTATCTTATAATCTCGACTCCGTTAAATAAATAAATATAATAAAATAACTAACAAAACTAATAAGTATTAATTAAAATATTATTTCATATTTGTTTATTCATAATCTGGTGTTGAACAACTAATACTTGGCGCATAAAATGATTAACCTTTCCCAAAATGGGTGCTTGCATGGTAAAAAATAACCATAATTTCCGGAAAAACCCATGGCACTTACAATTAATCTAATGACAATTAAAATATAGATACAGCTTTTTGTAAATTATAAATCAATTTTGAATTTTTTTTCTATCCATTATAATAGTAGGGGTCCAAAAAAATCCAATGCGGCTTTCTTTGAAACTCAGTGTTCTTTTTAACAATTTATTATTAAGAGGAAAAAACAAACAAAGATCATTTAGTTAAAACTTGACTTTAAATCAATGTATTAACCACCCATATTTACGAGTGTACGTGAAACAAAAAAATATATATAATATAAATTTTTGTGCGTGATTTAAATCAGTTGAATAAAAACCTTCTCAATAAAAGTTACAAATAAATATCTTACATATTTTCCAGCCGTATGAAGTTATTGATTAATTATTAATTATTTATTCTTCATGGAAATATAGACATGAACCCCCCCCCCCCCTCATACCTATTGTTAGTGTTAAAAGTAAACTATTATATATATATATATATATATATATATATATATATATATATATTGATTTATGACTATTGTAGACGTGCATTAGGTTTTGTTGATTTGCTTTTGAGGAATTATATGAAATCATATTACACAAACAAATTTGTAAATATGGTTTTATATATTTTAAAATAAGAATAGCTTAGATTTTAATATAAAAAAGAATAATGAATTTTCTTTGGAAACTTTTCAATTAATTATCATGAATTGAGTATCTTCAGAAATATATGTTAAATAGCATCTAAGTTTTATACAACAGGGTTAATTTAATTGCACTGATTCTCCGGATTTTATCCGTGGACCTTAAATAAATAGAAGTTTACCTAAGGAATTCCACAATAACTATATTACCTTTTTTTTTTTTTTTATTTGAATGATTACTATTTCGTCATTATAAATTCTCCCTTGAATATTTTATTATAACAGCTGACTACAAAAATTATAAAATGTCTATATACCGTTCCCGTACTAGAAGAATGTAACCGAACATAAACATATCAAACTTATTTTCATAAATTTATATAACGAATTTTTGGGCATATTAGAATGTTCAGTAAGATTTAATAATAAATAGGGTAAAATAAAATTATGTTTGTTAAAAAAAATAGTAAAGTGACTCTATGTGTATTACAATCTTTTCCAGAACTATTTAGCTCTTGAGGATGTTATTTATGAAATTTAAAGGCTATAATTATTTATAAGCATGCACTTTTATTTTATTATTGAAAATTATTTTATCTAATGAATTACTTATGTGAGCTACAAACAATACTAACTGATATTTAAAGTGGATTATTTTTAAACATTAAATACGGCGGGAGATAATTGTTTTTGGAGAGTATAGGATTACTTCATTTAAAAAAAAACTACCCTATTAATATTTATTATTTGTTGCCTGTTTGGAGACATATGGGTATACATACAAAGTAAATGTGTAAACTACACCTATTTTCAATAATATGTAAATACAATAAATAATCTGTCATTATAAAGTAAAGTATTGTATTTGATTTTAGGAATGGAATGTTCCAGTAGTTTAACATTTTCTTATGGAGAAGAAAACATAAGAGAAAGTACTAAATTCAGGAACGTCTTTGAAACGTTTTTTCTGGGAATATCCTGTGATTTTATTGATAATTTCCTTCATTAAAGGACTACTAGTACTGTTTTTATCACAGCATTAATATAATCGTAATCATTTCAACACCAGCAAACGACCCGTCTTTAAATTATAATAATGTACCTTCATTATTTTGTTGGGGCATTTGTGTAGTGCAATGTATCCATGGACCTTAAAAACTGATCTTATTGTATATTAGGGAATCATAAGTTTATAACGGTTACGTTTACTGTAAAAAAAAAATCATATGTCCAAATTATAATAACAAAATTGATTAACTGTTCATTTAATATTTTCTATGACACTACAGGATATCATATATCGTAAGCTAAAGATGATCTAAAGGACACTATAATCCTGCATAAAAAAGATCTTATGTCATAAGACGAATGAAAAGTAATTGCAAGAAGCGTTTATCTTCAGGCAAATAAGGTTTTTCTTATTGCTTGAACTTTTATCAATAATAATAATGTTTATATTTTTTAAAGGTTTAACAGTTTCTTCTATGGGGTTGCCGCTTTGTCTATGTTCTCATATTATCGCATAGAATGGAATGATAACCTGTAAATAACTCTTACAGTTTAACCTAAGTTGTGAAAATGGACGTTAATTTAAATAAATGAATATTAAAGGATGTGGAGGTGGAGGTCCATGATTAAAGGAAATGTTCTCTTTCGGCATAAAAATAATAAACAAACAATCATTTAAAGTTGTGAAGAGTATGACGGTAGAAATAAAGAACATTTATAATTTCAACTTCTTTAAACATTGCCTTATAGGATAATTTCAATAAAAAATATTTAATACTGTTTTGGAATTTAGTACCTATGTAATGAAGAAATAGATTAGGATGACTTTGTTACAGAAGCTTGAGTCATTAATTAGGAATAAATGATTTACTCCAATAAATTTAATTATTGGAATAGCCGTGCCTTTTGCCAATACATCACAAAATACTTTCTCTTCCTGAAAAAATTAATCTACTACTTTAAACAGCTACTTAACACGTTATTAGCAATTCCATACACTGTTTAAGGTCATTTTGTTTAAGATTAATGAGCTGCTGGGTGTAGCCAAGCATTGAGTCTTTAAAAGCAAGGTGTTTACACTTAATATGCGAGTGATAAAACTGCTGAGCCTGTAATCTGCTTTCATGTGTACTAATTATTAATATCTGAAGTGATATTGTCTCTGTAGGTTATCAAGATTGTACGGGCGCCCTGAGTGTATTATGCTATTCGGAGGAAAAGAGGAGCGGAGAAGGTACTTGAAGGGGCAAAGTATTAGTTAATTTTAGATGGTTTTTAAATATTTGGGCATGAACTATTAGTTGGTGATGCATCCAACGCTTATCTTCCCATAAATCCAACCAGAACTGATTTAAAATTACTCAAAGCAAATAGGATCTTTCGAAAAAAAGAAAACATAAAGCCTTTTATACCTGGATTTCGGTACTAAAAAAAAAAACTACTAAGATTTTCTAATTCAAATGTCCCCAAATTTTAATTTTCATTAGATTCAGCATGTCCTTACAGCTTAGAATATTATTTTTACATTCATGCAATGTTTTAAATAATTTTTAAATAGAAAATAAAAGGAAATGTCAGATAAAATGTTTGTAATAATAAAGTTAATTGGATTCTTTGTTGGCAATGCTTACATAATTATTTAAATTGTTTGATATTTAACGAATATTCTACATCAATTTTTAAATAATGTTTTAACTTTTGATGATCAGTATTTGATACATATAAAAAATATTATTAAATAAAATTAGAAATCAGAATGTCACCGCATTGATTTTTTTAATTTTTCTATATACTTCATTTTAATGTTTCTTTGATGTAGCTACCAATTATCATAATTAGTAAGTCAGCCTAATGCACAATGGAAAAAAAAAAATCATAAACATACCAGACAAATGTAATATGTTTTAGAATATAATACAGACCTAGGTTTTGAGGAGGAATACAGATATTTCTCCGATAATATACCGGCACATAGGAAATAGGGAATAGAGACGCAATTAATACAGTATCTTTCCCATATTACTAATTTAAAGAAAATTAGCATAGGTGGTATAAATGGAAATGACGGGCACACATTTCTGACACTCAGAAGAACAGTTTTAAATACCATGTTTTCATTAGTTTATAGACTATTCTGGCAACTACTAAGTTTTGAAAACGTGAAATCAGGTACCTAAAGGTTTAGGATATCTTGCTTGTTGAAAGGAAATGCGCCTTTCAGGTTAGCCAGCCTGACTGGGTTAGAACGGGCCTATCTAGATGTACAGTTTCCTAGGCAACTGGGTTTTATACAGAAGCTAACTCTAGGCATAGCCCTCTTATTTTATAATTTATCCTCCCTTTCTCTCTAACCTTACAGAACTGTATTTTATTGTCCTGTTTAACTTAAGATCTTTCTTTAAATAACGCCCTTTACAATTATTATATTATACTTATTTTGTGACGTCCACTTTATTGTACTACAGCACATCTGCCACCTCTTTAAACCAGGGTGGGAGTTAGGGTTTTATTTATTGAGTTCTTCACTAAATTAATTCCTATTACCCAGGTGGGATTAGAAACCACGACTCTAGATTTGCCTACGCCTTACCTTGATAACCTAAGAGACATGTGTCTGTAAACGGCTTAAAACAACCCATGAATGGATATTTTGAACAATCATTACTTCCTGTAATGAATAATCTGATCCATTGAGTCAACCTTAAATAAAATAATCTGATAGGAAAAACTTAAAGCAAATGTTTTACATATTATTAAAAAAGGTAAATAGTTGTTTCAACTTCTTACGGCAATTTTATCAAAGTTATTTTAACCTACAACTATATTAATTGTTCCTTGATGGGAAGAAATCAAGCAATCTTCTACTTTAGGACTAAAAAAATGTTTTCAGTATTTTTCCAAAGAAATACTTAGCAGTACCTCATGAGCCGAACCAGGTTATGTTATTTCTGTCAAATAAATAATTAAAAAAGTAATTACGTATCTGATTGCTCTCGTTTTGGTTTAATGTAAGTACGGCAATTTTTATGTAGATAAAATTAATGATATGACGAGCACAGCATTAAAAGTTTACGTATTAATAAATGATAAATCATTTCCATAGGGTGAACAAAATAACTTCTTTTTTTTTTATTTTTGCTTTGAACGTTTTCATAAAGACTATCCCACGAGCATGGGCAAATGCCGAAGCATTGTTAAAGACTAATGACTATAATTTGGGTTCCAGGACATTTTGGAAGCAATATATGTGGAATCAAAAATTGCCGGCTTAGGGGTTGTAAATCAGTGTAAGAGAGCTGCTGGAGGGAAAAATTGGAGCAGGTTGTTATTTGGGCTGGCTCCTCCTTTGACCATACCGTCTTGAGCCAGGTAGTCGTCTCCTCTGCCTCCTCTTAAAGGAACAATTCCTGATTTATTACCTTATTAACTTCTTAATAAGCTTTGAACCTCTATAATATCATTAGCACCAAATATTTGTTTATAGAATGGCAACAGGAACACAACATATTTATGTTGACTTCTCTCATAAAATCAGCTCAATCTGTATCAGTAAAATTTTTATCTAAGATGTTATATCAATATAATAGCAGCTGTAGTACTGATCGAAATGGTTTGAAAGAGGACCTCTCTATTTTCAAACATAAATGTGAGAATAATTCAAAGTTTCTCTCTCACATTGAATACTCTTAGAACTTACACTATTTTTCTCCGCTCTTTCTAAATCATTGTTTTATAATAATTAACGGACTAGGCTGAATTTAAAGAAAATTATACATTATCTGTAATTTAACAACCTTGGCTTTAATACCATCTGTTTATTTATCCTTTAAAACTAGAACTGAATGTAGCAGGTCCTTTTTGTCTATAAACAGATTTGAGTTTCAAATTTCTTATCTATGTTCTTAGCAAGCCTGTTAGTTAGTAAGTGCGCACCCACGGATTTGAGGTAAACGTGAAAACCTCTTAATTCAAGCCAGTTTAGACTAAAAATACAAACTAATGGAAATATAACAATTAATTAATATAAACAATGAATATTGTAAAATAAAAAATATAAACATTTTTTGGTGAAGTATAAAAGTTTTTTTATATGTTATACGTAGATTTTTCTGGCATCTATAAGCCTTCACTCCTACTAAATGCAATTTTAACAATAAGAATTTTTTGCAATAAATTCTAAAGTAAAGCCAGCAACGATGTAATTCATTCTACGATTCAGGATTACCGTAATTATTATATTACCTTTTCTAACATGTAAAGTGAGCAACAGAGCTGATACCTTGAAATATTATATTGACGGAACAGAATAAAAGGAGTCTAGATTAAATTATCAAAACGACTTTAATAGTTTACTATATAGGTAACTATGAACATGCCTGCCGTGGACAGAACACAATAAATTTGGCTGCTATAAACATTTTCTCATAAATTCAAACAATAAAAACTAACAACCATAAACTTACATTGTTCCTGTCTAGGCATGAGTTTACGAATGCCGTTACTCAGTTCAATTTAAATAAAACGATATAATTTGACGATGGGCATTCATTTTTTATACTGTTGCATGTTACCAAATAGCCGTAATACATAGTTTCCTTTTAATAATAAACTGGAAAAATTATATTTGTATATATATATATATATATATATATATATATATATAATATTTGTTAAGTTTATGATTTTTCGAATAGCTTTTGTTTAATTTAATATTTGCTATTGTATAGCATTACGTGTAATATGTGTAAAAGAGGCGTAATGTGTTATGTAAAGGTATTCTGAAGTGTGGGAAACGATAAGTTGGATGGTGAGAGTAACGATTATAAACGCTTTTAACGAAAAATAATTATTCAAATTTCGTGAGCTGACTAATTCTTGTAGTAAATCTTTCACTTGAGCCTTCGCAGACTGAATGAGCTTTTTGTAGAACAGTATACTTAAAAACAAAAAGAAAAGGAAATACGTAATGAGACATCTTCAACTGCATCTTATTCATTAGTATGCGGTTTCATTGAAGAGTAAATGAAACTTCAGTAAAATATAGTGTCAGTATGAGCATTTCAGAAGGTTTTTATTTTAATAATGGAATTTATATCATTATTACTTCTACAATAATTACATTGTTACTTCTACTTCTTGCTAGAAAAAAAGAGTAGCTCTTATCCCTTAACACACATTCAATCTTTTTTAGGATAATATTTTTATAATGTTAATATCCATTCAAATTTCTAAAAATTTATTATTTTTTAGCGCAATGTTACAAAGGATAGAAATACTGTTTTCTTAATATATCGAGTAATAAATAAAATTCGATCATAGCATAATCGAATATGTATCTACTTTTTAATTTTTATATCTGAAAGAAGTCTACTTTTAAGAAATTCAATAAATTTAATTATCTTATTTAAATTCAACCATTTTTTTAAACAGAATTAATTATTTTGACTAGTAAACTCTAAATTATAACTCTCTGAGAATTGAAAACAAAACAAATAAAACATTATAATGAGGAGAATAAGAAGTTTGAGGCTTAGCCGACATATCTTATTTCATTTCTTTCTCTCCACCTTAATTCTTAATTATAGGAACGCTTCTGTGTAAGGGATCTTTTATTTTAACCTTAATTGAGTATAGAATTTTTTTTTGTTTCGAGTCGATTGGCTAATTACTACAATTACAAGGTGGATCCATTTTGAAGACCAGCTCACTGACCACTCATTAACTTGTTAAAAGAATGTTTCTGTCTGCTTCAAGCTTTCAAGAGTTTCATGCTCTGCATGAATAAAAACGTTCTATTGTATTATTATTTGAGCACACTATTATTAATATTTGAAAATATACCATCAGGCTTGGGCGATGGCGTATGAAGAAGTAAGCTGCGGTCCTTCAGATTTACCCACTAGTAGATATGTTAGAGTAGTCGTCCTGAGAAAAGATAATATAAGAATAATTGTACTCCCGAAAGTCCAATAATAATAAGATAATAATCAAGAGCCACGCAGAAGAAATAAATTAATAAAAGGTCTCTACTATCTACAGAAGTGTTTATTTCAAATGAAAGTGCATTAAGGACTATGATGTCCAATGCGTTGTATTTCAAGTTCAAATAAGAAGATCTGGGGTAAAAGGCCTATTACTAATGTGAAATGATTTTGTCTATTTTTCTGAGCATGAATATACTAGCAAATTCAAATTAAAGGAACGGAGATATTAATTATGAGTTTGGTTTTGACTACCTACGACAGCCCCGAGGCAGGTCTTTTTGGAAACGTGAAATGTGTATTTTACAAATTATTCAGAAATTTTAATATATTTCAGTCATTGCCATGGGATAGGATAATCCCATTCTAAACGATGAAGTTATAGTTCTTCTAGGAAATTCGTTTATCACGTAGAGTTCCTGTGTTGTGTTTTTTTCAATAACTTATATAGTTGAAGGAAAACATAAATTGATGTGATTAGTTTAAGCATCTGAGCATGACCTTTCAGGTGGCCGATGATTGGAACAGGAGCAATGCATATTGAATTAAATAAACCATGCTAGATCAGATTGCATTTTTCTCTTTCCTTAATGCATTTGGACGGGTTTCACGCTGCCCTCAGGGGTTAATATGTTTGTATAAATAATCTTCTTTAAGACTCTTTAATCTTCTTTGGCCCTAATTGAGTCCTGAAGAAGTGTCGACTATTTTCAGCAGGTTTCTCTTAAGGAAATCGTGATTATACGATACTACTTTCGAAAAAATATTTTTAGTTTAATTTGAAGTCCTCATCAAAAATCTCATGAACACAGACGTAAACGTTTATCTGGTGCAAGAAGTCACTCTCTCCCGTTTGTATATATTCACTGTAGCAGAAATAATTTTTACATAGTCACATTATCTAAACAAAAAGAAAGTAAAAGAATTAAACATTTAAACAACTTTCCATTAGTTACTGCAAAACCCCCCTTGAGTATCATATTATTAAAAATAGATATTAATAAATACATACTCAATCTCCAAGAAGATTTAGGAAATGAACATTACTGGTTGTAAGAGTGTTGTGTTAAAATTAATATAATTCTTAGTTTGTATTGTCCCTAAATGACCAGCTTGGCGAAATTGTATACATTCCTAGCATGATATAAAGATTTATTTAAAGGTAACTTCACCTCTAAAAATGGCATCTGCATTTTGAGAAGCAGGGAGCTGGGGTGAAGTAAATTCAGTAGTTAAAAACAAGAAAAATTAGTACATAATTTCTTTTCACTACTATTGCCACGTCTATACAAATTAACATTATTTATCATTTAGTTATATTTGATTTAGCTCAGAAGTGGTAAAGTTTAATTTATTTCTAGTTAATCACATGAAAACATGTTTAAACCATAATTAGATTCTAGGTACAACAGTCCTTGAAGGGCATAGGTCTTTGCTTCCTCTCTTGTTGATTATCACTAGTGTTTCCGAATTAGCCTCCTACAATTATGATGCCGATGCCTAGTCTGCAATAGTCCTCGTTATCAACAAACCACCTTTTTGCGCCTACCGGTTTCCTTAGGTTGGTGAACCACATATCGTCATTTGCACTGTCAGGTGGGTTTCGTTCTTTCTAATACTGTCTTGAGAGGGGACAGCAGGCTCGCTCACTAGATAACTTCATTCTCGTTGATCTTTGCTGTTCCTTACGGCTGCTAATAATTTTCTTTAGGGTGAATGGTCACGATACATTGTCATTCATATGCTCCGGACTAATCATTTCATTGTATATAGTTAACTTGGTTTTCTGAGAAAAACTCCTGAACTGGAAATTTTCAGGTTCATGTAGTAGTTCTTTCTTGTAGTTTCTCCTTGTACCTTTTTTAGCTCAAACGCTAACTTCTATGTTCTTCCTATCTGTTAGCATTTCTTAAAAACATTTAATTAAGCGATGTAAAAGTACGAAACGAATACTCCCCTAAAACTACAGAATCCTCTTCGTTTACCATTTGTGCTGAGGCCGATTATCTACAGTAATAAAAGCATTGTTGATATACATGTGCCTTGAAAGCCTTTTGTATATGAAATCAACAGGACTAGTTTTTAATCATTAATGTTAAGCAACAATCGTGAACTAAAGATAATTTGAAATGATAGAATGATGAAAATATTTAGAGGTAACATGATTGAAGAGTGAAAGGATGAGAAGCGACTGGGAAGAGCTGGCTAGCATCACCCTTTGAGGAGTAGGATTGCGGACAGGGCAGTTTAATATTTGAGGGACGAGGGTGGGAGGCGTTAGCGCCACTTGACCACCAGACGAAAGGCCTCTGTTTAAAAATTTACATCAACATTAAAATTCATAGTTAGTTACTTGTGGTGTCCTCGGGAGGGTTGCGGTCTCGGTTAATGGCCGTCCAAGAGGGTGGATTCATTCCAACCCTAAGGATCCTCTTCACGTCCTTTCACTACAGTCAGACTCCATCTCTCTCGTTTCTTTATATCTTCCTTTTTCATTTCCACCCTCAAGAGACTTCTTATACTGAAGTATTTGCCCCAGAAGCCTCATATGTGAATTGCAGATATAAAGAAAACATCCAATTAGAAAAACAAAGATATATCACCTTGTAATCTTTTATTAAAACACACACACACACACACACATACACACACACACGCACATATGTAATTATAACCT
This sequence comes from Riptortus pedestris, assembly GCA_019009955.1. Classification (NCBI taxonomy): domain Eukaryota; kingdom Metazoa; phylum Arthropoda; class Insecta; order Hemiptera; family Alydidae; genus Riptortus; species Riptortus pedestris. The sequence goes on from CM032228.1 coordinate 117,460,415, forward strand.
AGGTAGGTACATTGATATTTGCTCTCAAAACTTTTAGGCATCAGCTACTCGTGATACTTTTTTTTAAATTTTGATTAAAAAAGTGTTCTAATGACAACCGTCCTCGTTCTCTACACGCACTTTAATATATGCACTTTCAAAGACCAAGCTACCTCCCACTAGCTACACTTCTCTAATCAGCAGGCACTGATGATGGAACTTGGTCTCTGAAAGTGCACTCAGCATATATTAAAGTACTTGTAGAGGACAAGGCTTTTTATTGTTCTTGATCAAGAGTCAGATCCTTCTCACTAGTTTTAAGCTCTCTGATTGCTTTAGGCCCTCTTTACTCTTTCTCTTCTTATCTACTCTTCCTCTATCCCTTTCCTTTCTTCTTTCGTTTTCTCCTATCCTTAAAATCCCACCCGGCACAGCCCGTTGCCGGGAACCTTCCTTCGAGTTCTACTTTTACACCCACACCAATTCACATAAACCCCTTAAAATAGAACTCTCAGTTCAGCAGGAGGGGAACTGTCTGTACCGCCTCGCGTGCGTGGCTTGACGGCCCGCGTAGTCACAACTAGCCGCCGTATAAGAGAAGAAAAGAAAAAAAGCACCTTAGCCACTAGACATCTTAGTTCTTTGTGTAGTCTCTGCAGGCTGCACCACCTAATTGATCACGTGAACAGGTAAACCTGAATTCTTAGTCATATGTAAAAGAAAACTTAAAATGAAAATTGCGAAAACCATTTTATCACAATTATTTTTGTTAGACTCTTCGTTCTGTTGTCGGTATTATTAAGTTTACTTTTTACTTAAAACCCCACAAGGCAAAGTACCCATCGAACACTCCAGATTCATAAAATCTTTGTCCTGGAAGAGGGGAAAGTACACTGTTTATATTTAAAGTACCTTTCAATATATCTGTGAAAGAAATTGTGACGAAAGTAAAAAATTGATATCTTCTATACTACATCTTCCGGATCTATAACGTATTTGACTTTAAATTGTATGTGATTTGTACGAATTTATTATTAAATATACTTTATTATATTATATGTTTAACTCCTTTTGAAAAGTGTTCTCTATATACTTTTTATGTTGTTGTTCAATGTATCGTTCTAAAATTTATTTCCTACAGCCAGAAGGTTCTTGATGACTAACATTTTCACTTCTATGAAACATTCAAACTTATTTTAAAATATTTTATAGACTATATTTTCCCTGGACAATAACATTTATATTAATGATATTCACAATTTGGATCTTTTGTAAATGTACTAATTCTAAATATATTGATACTTTGATGAAAATTGAAATCGGTTATTTGTGAAATGAAGAGAGCAGGATTTCAGGTTGTTAAATTTCCTGGTAGGTACTTTAATTGGATAACCTAATATAATGATTGATTTTCATAAAAGGACAAACATCCAGTCGTCTTTTTGTTACGGGGCAAAATAATATATTTATATCAAATTTCGTTCTGAAATTTAATTAATTTATTTTTTTAGCTCACGTTAATAAAGTAATAGAATGACAACCATCATATGAAAAAATCATCATAATAAAAAACAACTGATTACACTTTCATAAAATATTTTTCGTTAAATTTATTTCTTTGTATTAGATATGAAACTGAATAATTTGTTATTCTTACGACATACATGATATAGAAAATCATATATATATATAAATATACATTTTAATTCATTCGAATCATGGATAAAGGAGATCTCTGTCTCTAATCTTTGTAATATTGGAAGAGTTTTGTAAGAGAAATAACATTGTATTCTTTTATGCCAAATTAAAAATATGAAATAAGGAAGTTAAAACTATACACAACTTTTATTAGTATTGTTGTTCATAATTTCGGTGTCTTGAATTTCTTTAAATCGGTACCTATTAAACAATGAATAATGCTCCATAAATGCAGAATATTCAATTAAGTAATTCAAGTTAGTCATAAGAATGTATGAGAAGCGAGGAATTGAGAATTCAATATAAAACATACTATTGAATGCTTTCTCACTTCGTTCTTAATATAATAATAATATACTATATGTATATAAAAAAGAATTGTGGCCACAAACCAAATGATATATAGACTATATCTATCGTCAGCTGCCTTGCATAAGTAGAAATCAAGTAACGAAGCGAAAAATATGTTTTTGTTGAAAGTCTCTTAAAGGAGAAATACATCTGAGAATACTTATAAGAATATTTATATTATTATAACATTTAGAAATTCTGAATGCTAAGTAGTTTTTGAATATAATTTTATTCAGTTATGCCTGAGGAATTGAAAATGAGTGAACGAAAACTGAATATTTACATATGTATTTTTACATCTGTGTTTGTGAGGATTGAGTAGTCGCGAGGAGAATCCGGTTTCTTTAATTGTGACGTCTTGCTTGGTGCATAAATCTGCTTAACCTATATAATAATGCAATAAAGTTTCTATATTTCATCTCCTGCGCCAAACATCTTACTTTTTTATTAGTTTCATATTTTTTACTTCAAACTTTATTTATTACTTTTCTCTATTTTTGAGAGTCGATGTTAAATGGCGAGGAAGGTTGTTTAAAAGGTAGAGATATCCTCTATAAGCTTCTTACAAAAATTAATTTGCGTTCAGAGGTGATACTTTCCAAATAATGAATAACATGCGTAGCTTCTACCCTTTGTCTTCTTCAGAAAAGAGGTTTTAGAACATGATAGTAGAATGGGAAGACACAAAAGCAACAATCCCGAAAACTAAAGAACAAAATAAAGTAAATAAAAATAATAATAACTCGGTTAATATTCCAGTTAGAGAAAATTGTTTTAATATTCAACATTGTAGAATATTACATTTCCATAAAGCTTGACCACATAACATTTTTTGATGACACCCATAATAACAGAGTATCATTCATTTTTTTTTTATTTTAGCCCTTCTCTGAACCTCCACTCCTACTTCTCTGATGAATACAACACGCCGTATTTAGTCCTAATATAAGATGTTTTCTGGCTTATTGGCTTGTTGCTAAAATAAAATGAAATTATTATTTTACTTTTCCAATAAATAATTCTACAAATTTTTAACACATAAAAAGTAATTATAAACGTTGGTACTGGGCGGGAAAGGAAAGAGAGAGCAGGAGGCTGACGGCGTGGTAGCGAGTCTGTTAACCCCACACTAAACTTGACAACAATAAATCAATACGTCCCGGCATCCAGCATTCACTTGCTAATAAAATTAACGCCCGAGTAATTATATTCGCCATATTGCTTACGAGCCGTGTCCCACTCTTCCAACCAATTATTCCTTCACTTTATCGATGCAATTAATCCTTAGAATGAAAAATGTTTATATATTTCATTTGTAATAATAGGCTGTTTAGATTTGTTTCCGCGTTTCAATTATTGATGGCGTCCGTTATTATTGGCAGTATTTCAAGTTCTGATATATAAGTAATTTCTATTACTCATTTGGTGATTAACAACATCTGATGATGACGTGTTTTCTTCTGGTCCTATTAAGAGAAGATGAAGGTTATACTGATACACAAGTACACACGCTCTCCTGGCGCTTAATTTCCTAAGAATATTAGTACTCCCTTAAGTTGTATTTTTGTTTATACAACTCTTACTCTGTTAATCTTAAATCAAATGCAAGAGGACTCCATGAATCTAGTCTTAATTAAGTAAGATTACGATTTCAAAATATTGTTAATAACACAAGCAAATTCTCATATACTATCGAGAGAGAGAAACAAATAGAGTCCCCAAAAGTAATAAGAAAACAACAAGAAGAAGACTTACATTTAGAGTGGGTTTGTATAATTATAGATCGCTAATCTCTGACGTCCTTTGGGTAGGTAGACTTTATCATAGTTACAATTAGCAGTTAGTAACGGTGAATGAATGTACAGAGTAATTGCAATTATATGTAATGAGCGAACCCTTAGATGCTGATTCTTAATTGGCCTCTTGATCGGTTGCTAAATAATTAATTGTTAGTTATTAATTGATTTGCAAACTGTGCACTTAGATTTGTCATCACGGACTGCTTTGCCCGGGTATGGGCCAAATTCTGCATTAGTAACTGAAATATGTTACAGTTTCTCAGTATTTAGAACAACAGTTAAAGCATAGGAGTAACGTATTCGTATATAGTGTCTTCAAACAATAATCTTTAACTAAATTTCAATATACATACATAAACCTCTAGAGAAGAGTAGAAGATCAAGAAAACATTTCACTTCACTTCTTTTAATCTACTTGAAACTTCATGATTTCCCACCCTCTGAACAGGTTCATATTACTCAAACGTTACAGAACTATTCGACTGGATTGTAGGGAGATTATGGGTGGTTAGGAAGTCTAGGGGTAAGAATTTAGGGAGTAAGAAAGGCTGTTGGAGTTGAATGAAGGGGTAGTGAGAGGGTGGGTGACAGTCATCGCTTGGGATTTGTGAATGGGAGAGACAATTGTGAATGAGAGTCGGCATCGAGTGAATGGTGCTGAGGGGATGAGGGAGGGGGATGCGCAGTTACATTTCCACTCTGCTCTCTCTTGCTGTCTCCAGCTCTCATTCGGCTCTGGCCGCTCGACCCGTCTCGGTATCGGTCTCCTCCTTGTCACCGAGGCGTCATACAGCCCACATCAACCAAACACATTCCAACTCCGAGGGGCACATTCACATATGCAAAATACAACAATTATCTTAGGCAGGGGAAAAAATAGAAATAATAGTGCCCAGAGAAAAGCGCAGTAACTTCATTTATTACTGGCCTATGAAGTTATCTTAAAAGAAATACTCAGCAAAATGTAGCTCCTCACTGCCCCTCGTTCCCTTCAATTATTTCACATAATCATCTCTCCTTGAACTGGTTGATTTGCAGTAAAGGAACAGGACTTTTAGGCAGTATTATTACTGAACTGACTATCGATGTCTATAATGGAACGATAGAAAACATTGAGACACCTTACATTAGGTGTTAAAAAGAGCCTAAGCAACCAAAATAGTACCATACCCGTTAGGATCGGTTCGTGTTCTGTAATATAGATAGACTTGATTAGCTTTGAAGGATGTAATATTATAATTCATGAAATAAAGGATTTTTACAAAGCGTTGACAATCTAGTGACCAAAAGTCCGTCACGCAGGGGCTGCATAAACTAAGCAGATTTCCCACGTGAAGTTATACAATAGAGAAATCTCCATACGAGAGTCGAACAGTTACAGCCGAACTAGCTTTTGGCGGGAAACTCACTCGTCCGTTATCGGCCCACATTTAATAAAAATGCAAATATCTCGGTCAATATTCAAGATAGAGAATAAATGAATAGAACAATATTTGTAGTAAGTTTAATTTTCAATAAGATTGGTTCTATATAATTTTTTGATTCGACGTATGGTAAAGGAGATATTTCAAATTTTCGAAAATCCCCTCTCTAAACCCCCCCCCCTCCCACTGGTACGATTTCAGCCATTAACAAACTTGATCTGTCTTTTTGCATAAAACGTTTAAATATCTAGTTTGGTAACGATCAAACAAAAATTGCGACCGCTAGAGCGTTAACATACAAATATATATATAATTTTGAACGGACCTCATTTTCGTCATCTCCTGGGTAGTATCGATGGACAATTGAAGAAATGTTTAGAAAATCGCGACATGAGTACGACCTCAATAAACCTGCTAAAAAGTGATTTTTTGAGAACTTACAATTTAGATCTCATTTTTAATTATTTTCCAAGTTTCCATAAATGCAAGTAGTAGGTATGTGCTTGGTGTGCATTAACGCAGTTTAAATGTTAAAAGGCTTCTTGTTACAAGAGAAATGTAATATTGAAGCCTTCTTGGGGTTGGGCTAGGGTATTTGGGAATAAGTTTAGGCCGAATTTCCCATCTAAGGGAGCAAGTCTTGAAGGAATTCGTACTATTAATAATTCCATTGCATTTCTCAAAGGAAAAGGATTAGAAGCCAGAACTCAAGTTTCGCCCAACGTTTGATTATTCAACTTCATAACGAATTCCAACTGATCTTGTATCGTTGTCTATTTGCTTACTTAGTACTTTCGAGTGAACATACTAGAACTAATATTATATATACATTAGCAGTATAGAAGCGAGGGGAGTCAGTTCAAAATTAATTTCAAGTTGTCAAGCCTCTTATGGTCTTCAAAATGTTACCCGTTTTAGGTCAACGTAATATAATTATACAGCTTAAAGAGATCGATCACATAATTTAATAGTTGAATGTTTCAGAAGTTATCTTTAAACAAAATTGACATTTGATGGCCAGCACAACAAATATGACGGAAACAGTTGAAGTATTTTATATTATTTATATCGTATTTCGTTACCCCAAGTTAAAATCTTACAATTTTTTTTAATATGCTCACTTGAGCGATATAGAGTATATAATGCGAATTCTTTCATTATTATTCTTTATTATTGAGAGCTGTGCAGTTCGACGACAGCTTACGTTGGGAACACAAGAAATAATAAAAATACTTGCTCTAAAGTAGCTCAATAAATCTAGCTAACATACTTTTATTTTTGTAATTTAGGTTTAGGAGAATATAATGAGGAACGGTAATTATTTAGTCACAGACACAAAGGAAAAATACTATACAATTAATGGAAGTACGTTTTCTAACAACCAGTACAATCGTGCCGAAAACGAATCAAGTTTAAGAATCCTGAATGAGGAAATAGTCTTCAAATTACCTGATAACAGATGGTAAATGAAGTTGGTCAAAAGGGGGAGGGGATAGAATTGAGAGGAAAAAAACGAAGGAAATGTGAGAGAAAATAAAGGCTGGAAAGAAGGAGATAAAGCGTAAGTGATTATTATCTTCTGAAACTGACTGGTCAGTCGGCAATTAGAGTGGGAGAAGTGAACAGTAGTTATCAAAGAGTAAGTCTGCCGGGGGGAGCACGCGAGCTTTTCTCTTTCTTTTCACCACATTATTCATCTCGCTTGCCCAATACCAATAGAACTGAGTACAGCTTTGCTTTGGCCTCTGCTTTAGTCAACCACTCTTTATCGATATTCTTTATATTATAGCATAAAGTGTCTGTCAAATCGTCGTCTCATTAATGCTATATTGCAACAGACTCTTAGTACAAACACTAATTTCAGTGCTTTAATAATTTGTAGTAAATTAGTAAAATATTAATGACGCGCCTACGCCTTAAGGGAAATCAGCTATTAAGGTCGTACTCATGACGCGATTTTCGAAAAATTTCTTCAAATGTCCATCGATTCTACCCAGGAGATAACGAACATGAGGCCCGTTCAAAATTATATATATACTAGCTCAGATACCCGGCTTCGCCCGGGAATTGATTTAAGGCTGAATGGTGATGGTATTTTTTTTTTGCAAGGCTTTAATATGCACAATATTTTGACATTTACCCGTCCCAGTGTTTAGGGTTAATTCCCGTTGTTGGCATTTGTTAATAATAAAATTAATTTTTTATGTAAGTCTTCACTGTCCTCCAAATTGTCATATTTCCCGTAGACAAATAGACAATGAAATATCGCGAATTTTTATTTCATGCCTCCCTCATAACCCCCACTCCCGTTCTAACCTAAAAATTTTAATATAGCTTATAATCATGGAAGAATTAATGCTAATTGACATACCGAGTTTTTCTAAGTTCGGCTTACTCGTTAGCGCCCAATGAAATCGTTGACTCCCGCTTTAGTTTATAGTGTATATTTCGTTTATACTTTGTTAAAAGACAAAAATGAATATGACGAAAGTCACTCTAAATAACAAAATTAACAACTTTTGTTATGTTCATATTTGCCGGAAAACGAATAGAAAACGAAATGCCGTTATTTTTAAATTCAGGCCTCCCTTACAACCCCCACTCCTGCCCGTTTCTAGAAATGTTGGTATGGCTTATTATAATGAAGGTGTTAGTGCTAATATACATACCGGGTTTTATTTAGATCGGTTGAGTCGTTTGTGCCAAATAAAATTGCTCACTTCCGCTCTAGGTTTTAGCGTATATCTCGTTTATAATACGTTATACGAGAAAAGTGTATATACCAAATGTTACTCTAAATAACAAAATAAACAACTTTTGTTATGTTCATACCTGCCGAAAAACCAATAGGAAACGAAATATCGCTATTTTTAATTTCAGGCCTCCCCTACAACCCCCACTCCTGTTCATCTCAGATAATTTTAATATAGCCTAAAGTCTAAGTTGGGTGAGTTGTAATATATATACCAAGTTTCATAAAATTCGGTTCAGCCGTTCATGCGTGAAAAGGTAACAAACAAACAAACAAAGAAACATACACGAAAGAAACAAAATGCAGTTATGGTGTCTATGACATGTGAAACGTAAAGTTATCGTGAAATTTCGCGAAAAAAATCAATGTACAGACAGAGGTTACAATTTTATATATATAAATATATATATATATATATATATATATGTGTGTGTATATATATATATATATATATATACATATGTGTCTGTTAACGCTCTAGCGGTAGCAATTTTGTTTGATCGTTACCAAACTCGATATTTAAACGTTTTATGCAAAAAGACATATCGCGTTCGTTAATGGCTGAAATCGGACAAGTGGGATGGGGGTTTCGAAAAATCGAAATATCTCCGTTACTATACGTCGGATCGAAAAATTGTATAGAACCAATCTTATTGCAAATTAAATGTACTATAAATATTGCAATATACATTTCTTCTCTTTCGTGAGTATTAACCGAGATATTTGCATTTTTATTAAGAGTGTCCACGTAACGGACAAGATGAGATCGGACGTGGGTTTCCGGCAAACGCTAGTTCGGCCGTTTCCGTAACTGTCCGGCTCTCGTGAAATTTGTCTATTGTAAAACTTCACGAGGGAAATCTGCTTAGTTTACGCAGCCTCTGCGTGACGGACCTTTTATTACCCACGTCTTTGAAAAAAAAAATGGAAACATATCTGTGAACCTTGTACACTATTATTGTCATAAGTGCGTTGCAAAAGTGTATTTAAATAATTCAATTTCCGTCGACTCAACGCAGTCGTTAAAGTGATTTGGCTTTATCGTCATATAAGCTGGTTCCCTTTATCAATATTTATGATGGGCTATTGATAAGAACATTTTTAATGGTTATATTTTAGTAGGACAGCTTTAGCATTAGTAGTATGAGGGTGTCCTTCAGAAGTAGGTTCTACCTGAGGTGACTACTCAGTAAATAATTAAATACATTTTTTTTTTTTTTGGCTCCATCAATGAAACTCCTACGTGACTCTACCATATATTTTTAACTCTCTATTGAACCCTTTCAAAATATGACATAAAAATAAATTCCAAAATTGATAATAAAAAATTCCGTCACTTAGACGCTGCGCAAACTAAGCAGATTTCCCACGTGGTGGTATGACATTCCACTCTAAACACCCCTTATTCCTGGTGCAATTTCTGACAATAACAGATATGATCTTTAGTGTACCCTGAACCAGTTAAATGTCGAGTATGGTATAGATCAAATAAGTATTTTCGAGACAAGAAGGTAATATCCTAATTGATGAGGTCATCGTGCATGATACGTGATGACGTATGTATCTCCCACAATGAAGGTCTCATTAAAATGTTTGGTATTTAACCTTAGAATAAACAGGTTCATGTTATAACAGCTAATTGTTAATATGAGATGAGTAGGAGAGGTGGTTTACTGAGAACTGAAAACTAAAATCAGTTCAGTAGAATTTTTCGATCCGACGTATAACAACTGAGACATTTCGAATTTTCAAAATTCTCCCCCTCTAAACTTCTCCTTCCACTGGTCCTATTTCTGCCGTTAACGAACTAGATCCTTATTCTTACATAAAACGATTATATATCGAATTTGGTAACGATAACACAAAAATTGCTAGAGCGGTAACAGACAAACATGACATAAGTACAACCTCAATAGCACCCTTAAGGGAAATCTGCTAAAATAATATTACTTACATTTCACATGAAAACAGCGTTAGTACAACTGGATGGCAGTCAGTTAGTTACCAAGCTGTAGATATGATAAAATTCTGAGCGACTCAAGTTTCCGCTAACAACTCTGTCGGATTTGACGATAGATAGTAGAGATGCCCCCCTAGGTTTTGCCGGGGGGGGGGGGGGTTGAATGAGCTAGGGGTATGGTATCGACCGGCTTGCTCCACTGAACTATATCCCTACCCCTGCTGACAGCTGGTCGAGTGTTGCTCCCATCTCTGCCAATCAGATGCTAACCCGCGTCTCCTCCACTCAGCTGATTGGCCTCTTCGCCCTCTCTACGAATCTATGTCAACAAACTGGTTTAGCAATGAGGGGTGACTACAAATTCTACCTGCAACTACCTATGTCATGTCTTTCAACAAAACCTTATCAAATGTTCCCGAAAAAAATGGACTTGGTTAAGGCCTCATTCAACGGTGTTAAACGCTTATCATTTAATTCCTTTCGAAAATAATGACATAAGTTTGTTTATTCTTTTTTACTAATCTTAAAAAGTTAATTATGGACTGTTTATAGGTATCTGTCTTTCCACTCAACCGTTACCAAAATTCATTTAGGCCCACAGATGCATTATAGGTTTTTGTTCGCTACAAAGCATTTTTACACAAAAATTAATTAAAATAATAAAATATTTTAAAGGATGAAATTATTCTACGAATATATATATATATATATATATATATATATATATATATATATATATATATTGAAAAATTGAAAGTAACACTTCTGCATAAATATTTTCACCTCTTATGGTTGACATATATCTCTTCTTTATAACATATGACCCGCTTCGTAAATTAATTGAAAATGTACCCATACTGGGACTAACAAAAACCTTTTTTTCTTCTTTAATACATTAAATTGTATACATTATATTGTAGAAGTGTTATAATTTAGTAAAGAAAAAGGAACCCTTTGATAAAGAGCGACAATGCTCGAAACTCGTTGGTGATGAATAAAAATTGGATATTATACAGAAGAAAAAAATGTTTTGTTTTGACCCACAATGGCTATACTTTCTCTCTCTCTCTCTCTCTCACACACACACACACATATATATATATAAATACTGATTACTCACTTATATTACAATTATAAAATTATTTAATAGGGCTGAGTTCCTCGTGTGACTTAATGCACTTGCTGAACTAGAATCGTTAGACTCACGGGTTCGATTCTCGCTCGATAAATATGAATTTATTTAGCGAGATCTATTTAAATAAATTTTGGTCTCACCCTACCTACAAGAGTTTTAACATGTAGATAACTCGATAATATATATATATATATATATATATATATATATATATATATATATATACTCATTAGTATTTGTTTCTGTTCACATTAAAACTATGTATTCAAACTATTATTAAATTCGTTATTACTATAGATACTATTATAACTATTATAGATTATATTAAAGCTGTCAATGTTCAGTATATTATCTTAAAATTAATTCTACGTTGGTCACTTGGAGATGATTCGACATTCTAGCTTTACTTAAAATTATTGTTATACCTAGAAGGATGAAAAAAATAATAAGATGAAAGCAAATATAAAGAGTTTTATTGTCCAAAAGAAACGGTGCCTGAACGACTGAAGTGTTCCGAGTGAAGCAGTAACTTATCGCCGGAATAGGACAGTAAGAAATATTACCATGAATATTCTATGATGATCTAAGCTGAGGTAGAAATTTCCATTCGTATGGCTTCTTCAGTTCCTCCCGATCTCTGCCCTACAGCTGATATTCTCAATTACTTATCACGGCCTTGTAAGTCTTATCAAACGAACGTATTAAATAATTCGTTCTCTTCTTTAACTCGACCATAACAGAGACATATTGTTTCTGCATAATGTTTTTTCGGTCACAAGTTGGATCTATAGAGCCCTGAAGGCTTGGTAAAACTAATAGCCGAATGAGCATTATTACATGTATTACATGGGGGGGGGTGATAAGGCTGAAAAGAGGTTTGTAAAAAGTGCCTACTTTATTATCTTTAATTTATTTATGAATTACTTAAAAAGCTTCATATATATCCTAATATTTTTGAGGTAGTGGTAAATGTGGAGGTTTTATTTGGTCACTACTTTTACCGATTTTATCTTCATGATCTAACAAATCACGTGGAAATAGGGACATAGCAGGTGGCCAGCTGGTTAATATGGAACTGAGCATATATATAGAGAGAGAAGAGAGAGGGGGCGGAATTGTGGATATATTCGCTGTGTAAAGCAGCACCTTAATTACCCATATTGTACACATTATATTGGGAGTGGTAGAGGGAGAGGGGTATATGGGGGCATTATTAGCACTACACCCCCACCCCCAACAATAGTAACACAAATATGTTGGAAGCAGGTAGAGCCGCTGCGTCAGTTGGCTCTACACAGCACCCGACTCCCACAAAAACACTTCACCTCTCTACAAACACAAACTCCATAACTGGACTCCGCCAAATTTCTCTATTATACTATAGACAATTCAAATGTTCAATTTTTAATCAATTCCCTTTAAATACCTTTCCGGGGAAACCACTGTTCAATAACAATTCAATTTTGAACTGTGTTAATTATAAGGGAAGCTTTGTTTAGTGCTAGTCTGAACCGTCTTTAATTGTTAAGATTATCAGCGCTAGTTGCCAATTCTTCACAGAGAACCTTTTTTATTTAGATTCCTCTATTTCAAAATATTTTAGTTTTTAGCTTCAAATTCAATTTTAGGACTTCATTCAACGTCTATTTCTTCATTTAATTTGAGTTTATTAAATGATCTGTTTGACCCGGCTATTATAATTTTTCCCCGACTGTATAAGCCAGTAGGATACCTAAAACCAGTGATCAAAATAAGAGAAATAGTATAAGCAGTCCTATAAGACGAGATAGGCAGGTAAAATGTTAGTCGGTAGACTAGACGAGAGGACAACACTACAACTGAAATGGAGTAGCAATCGTAAAAGTAAGATTTACATTGAAGTTAGATTTGAATACTGGACCAGTCGTAAAGCGAGATGGAGATGAAAATTAAATAATCGCAGGTGAGTTTCCCCACATCAGGCTCTAAGGGTTTATAGTATAATAACTCAAATATTTTATGTAAAATAAGTCCCTTTCTGTCTGTCTCTCTCCTTCTCGTTCCGCTTCGGTCCTCATAAAAACTAATCGAATCTCAAGCAGTTGTAAAAACACATGGGACCGATCTCTAATTTTTTTCTTCATTTTCATATTTTCATTTTATGACGTTTCCTCTTTCCACTGGTTGTTTTACGGTAAAGGTCAGAGTTAGCCCTGCTGGCTACTTTATACGACTGCTCCAACAGTCTTGTAGCCGTGGGATCCACCTTTTACGACTTCTGTCGTCAGTTTAATCCTTTCAACGGATTAAAGAGATATATAATTCCCATCTTTTGGTAGCTCCTTCTTTTCAGTGAGTAATGCAAACATTTTAGACTCTAAATTTAACACTGCTTTGTATTCTATATTTTTTTAAAATAAAATTTACCATTGGTAAATTAAGAGTCGTAACACTCTTTTACAACACTTAAACTTTAGTACTTAAACTTCCAATTATAAAAGAATTTTTCCTTTATTGGGTAATACTGGGTAGAGGACTTGGGTTAGCATGTGGTAAGGTGGGTATGGTTAGTATATAGTACAAGGGTCCATCATATTAACCATCGTCTTCCTTAACATGGCTGAGTGTTTAGATATTAATGTAGAGTTAATTAAATATGTAACAAGTTCAATTTCAGCCTGATATCTGGAAACACACCCGTGAACGATAACAAAGTATTATCTAACCATCTTATTCAAAACGAAGAATACTTCTTACATAAAAGAATTTATTTTTGAGCTCAAGTTAGCCGTGTGAATTAGTTCTCTTTGATCTTGGGTTTGATTCCTACCTGGCCAGTACGAATTTATTTAGGGACGAACTCCCTTACTTTTACTTTATTAAGTAAAATCCTTAGTTCAACCCTGGACTGGACCCTGGGTAGTAAACAGTAGAAAACCCGTCTAAATTAAACATAGTAGCATGAATTAGAAGTCAATAAATATCACTGAAAAAGCACGTTTTTTAATACTGTAAAAATTAATTTCAATCTGCCTCGTCAAGTAAAAATGACAATTTAAATTCAAACAAAATTTATTTCCAGCAGAGTTAAAATGTAATGCATAAAATTATAAATGACAATTATAATGTGTGCTCTAATAAGTAATTCTTACTTTTTGAATGATTAACTTCTACTCTTCCGGGTCACCTCTCAGTCCCGATATTGTTTTATTTATTATTAACAGGTAAGAGCATTGATTGCGTGTGCTGTTATTATGCAAGAGATTATTCCGATGTTAGCAGATTTACCTTAAGGGATATCATCTATTGAGGTTGTTGTACTCATGGTGCGATTTTCGAAATATTTTGATGACGAAAATGAGCTCTATTCAAAATTATATATATATATATATATATATATATATATATATATATATATATATATGTGTGTGTGTGTGTGTGTGTGTGTGTGTGTGTGTGTGTGTGTGTGTGTGATACCGGTCGCAATATTAACCTTATCGTTACCAAACTTGACTTATAATCATATTATGTAAAAAGAAAGATTATATTCGTTAACGGCTGGGAGGGGTTAGACGGGAGAATTTCGAAAACTGAAAATATCTCCGTTATTATACGTCAGATCGAAAAGGGGCATATGACTAACCTTATTTCAAATTTAATGTTCTTTAAATGTTGTTCTGTACATATTTTCTGTATCATCAATATTTACCGAGATAACGTATATGGGTTCTTTAGCTTTTAGCATTCAGTGAACCTCCACTCCTAATCAAGCCATAATAACAATGAGCTGTTATTGTATCATGGACCGCTTTATTCGAATGTTAAATGCAAAATATTGTTTTGTTGAACTTTAATTGTGTGAGACACATACAAATGTGTTGATGTGTGTCATCAATTAAGTTCTTGGGTCATAGAAATAGTGGAAATATAGTGAGAATCGCATGGAAATCTGCTTACTTTACGCAGTCCTTAAACGTTTTTGGTTTAAAAATAATAGACGCTCAAATCAATAGTCTATTGAAGAAGAACGGCATTTCATTCTATAAAGCAGAACATTTTGTCCTTTACTAACAACTGTTGTGGAATTCTTAGGAGACTTTAGGTAAGTTGTAACGATATACCGTTACCATGTGCCATATTGCGGAATGAACTATTCAAAGAAGATGTAATCCGTTGATTGATCACTGATCTCAGAAAGCTGCCGAAATGAAAGCGGAGGGTATGACTGCGGTCTTCCCACGAAGGGGGCCTGCAGATGCCTTGACGGATTATCCTACGCGGGGCAGATGGGGCTGGAACAGCGCTGGTCGATTCGGATTTGATTAGAGTAGAAAAAAGTTCGGACTGTATAGCACACAACCCCCGCTGCGAAGGGTTGGGCTTCCCTCAAGTGGCTGTCTTGGCTTCCGGCAACTGTTGCCACGAGCCCAGGTGTAGCATATCTACAATAAACCTCAGACCAATAAGCCGCTATTATACTGGCCTATTGCAGAAAACCTCTATTTAATCGGTTGCCAATTTAATACTGCTTAAGGGTGTTGAGTGTTGTCCAGTCGTTGATATACCAATGATATGAATTATTTAATTAATTTTGTTTAGGCCGCTTATTTTCCAGGCCTGTACATATTAACAGCTTAACTTTCTTATTGGATTATGTGCAACAAATTCTAATTAACGTTAATATTTATATATGATAAAACAATGGAGTGTATTATTTGTTATTAACTTCCACATTTTGCTATTTTGGCTAATTGGGATGGTATAAGTTTTCCCATTAGCCATAGTACGGGTTATCTACAGGTTACCATCATGTTTAGACAGGGTGGGACTAAGGATTTTATTTAATGAGTTCGTCACTAAATAAATTCCTATTGCCCAATCGGAAATCGTGCTCGATACTCTAGGTTTTTTCTTTATATAAGTATCATTTTTGTACTCTTGGGCTTAGTTTTTTTAAGGCGATGGTCTGATGGTCTTAATACATTAGGTAAACCTATAGTTCTAGGTTAGATTCCCTCGTGGGCAGTAGTCATTTATTTAGATTACTCGTTTCAACAGCCACAGGAGCATAAATTGTACAATGATCAATAATATAACGTACAAATTAAATACTTATTTACATTTTACGTTTACAAAGTCCAGTACACCTTCCACCTCCTACTCAAGAATTTTTCAATTTAAGCTATTTTATGTCTCAGCTATAATTAAAATTTTGTTTACATAGAGTTCTTGGTATAGAAGAAATAGGGAAAAGAATGTGATATGACGTTATCTATGAGTGACTTCAGCTCGAGGGAAATATGCCTAGGGTGATCCTAGCCTAGGTGTTAATTAAGGTCTCTTAATGCTATGAAGGCTAATTCGTACGGGTAACTTTCAGATTACCACAATCTTCGAACTAGTGTGGATTACTGGTTTCTCATATTTAGTGCACAATTCAATAAATTATTTACAGCCACATGGGAAGTGAATCATGGCATCAATATAAATATATCATTATTATTATTTAGACATCCCCAAAAATAGCAATGGTGGAAGAATGACTTTGTAATTGTATTCTATTATGATGGATTTAGAAAACTATATTAAAGTGGGGGGAGGCGAGGAAAAAATGTCCTCTGCAATTTCATATGTAGAAGTTAAGGAAACTTGTTGAGATGAGGCATTTCTGGCGAATTAGACTTTTTTCTTTTTATCCACAAAAGCAACCAATTTCAAAATAAATGAGAACTGACTTTTGAAAGGATGTTTTCAGAATTTTTAATCAAAGAGGCAATGAACTGACTAGAAAAGAGTTATAAGTAAAGGATGAGATTCCTGAGAGGAGATTGTCCTGCTGTAGAGGTATCACATGAAAAGGAGGCACGTAGGAGGGGAAGAAGAGGGGAGGAGGTGTTTTGAATAATGGGAAAAATCCACAAGGATCTCTTGCTTTTTTATTCTTCTCTTTTTCGCCTCGAGTTCTAAGGGCGTGGACTGGTCAGTCGATCCGTCACACTAGCAGTGTGTACTCGTTGAAAAACCCGACACAGTCTACAGTCCTCCCCTCTACTTGCACGTCTATCCGTCATCCCGTTCTGCCTTTCCCAAGACTTGTCACTCTCCGACCCTCTCCGTTTAACATGGTGTCTAATCTATTGACAGAACGTTTTAATCAATAGCATATTCTTAGAACTCCAACGTCTCTAGTTTTCACAACACCCGGAGTACATCTATATTTCTTGTTATGTCTAATGTAGGCATTTTCCGTTTAAATTGAAACTGACTTCTAAAACGGCTTAAGCAACAAGTTTTTGAACTCAATACATTATGTTAGGTTTGAATATTGCTCGAGTATTAACATTGGGCATGTTGGCCTGCCAAGATGACCAAAGGGGAAACAAACAGCATGATTATGAAGATGACAGAAGGAATGTATATATATATATATATATATATATATACACACACACACACACACACACATATATATATATATATATAAATATATTAAAAAATAAAAATTAATAAGTATAGAGAATTTAAAATATAAAATACAAAAAGAAATGATAAATAGCATTGGAGATCTTACCTCTCGTTTCTGAGTTTTGAATCCTTGAGAATCGCATTTGCAGATATCATTCAGTACTAGTTAACCCAATAACTAATTCCAAATCTGCTTGAGTTACCTAATAAAATTACGAATGCCGACCGAAATTAAGAACATTCATCATGCATGGAACCTTAATTACAGTTATAGATTCCAGACCATTTGTTAGTGACCTTCCACAATGTGTCTGCCAATAACATCTTATAATTAATATTTTAGATAATTTTGAAAAGTTTAATGAGATTCTGCCGTGCTTATGGCGGGGAAGCCCCTAGCCTGTAAGTAACCTTTCAGCATGTTTATCATAATTAGAGGAGTACCCGTTGTTAAGCACCTGAATAACTCCATTCCACTACTTTTGCTACATATAAGCTATTTCGTTTGGGCAACAGCTAGAAGTGCCTTGTCTCGTGTCGAAAATATTACTAAATTATTCAATGCTTTTTTAAGTACAAATGCATATTTAGACTTAATAAATATTAAATATTTCTGGTCAAATCAAAGCCATTAAGGTTAAACCGTGCGGGTTATTTACAGCTTATCACCCTTTACAAGTCACAGTGACCCTACATTTAATTTTGAAAATGAAATTTGACCTGATTCAGATCAGTAATTCCATTTTTTATGAACTAAGGTCAAGATTAAAATGGTATTGATAGTTACTTATAGACTACATTGTCAACTATTGATCAGCTGAATGATATCAGTTGACATTGACGGCAGCTATCATTTTCAGTTAGTATTAGCTTGACCCCCTAACAAGAAGGCCCATTAGCAAACAAGTAGAAAGATATTTTATAATATGTCATTGGGGTGAAAGATTTAGAGGAAATAAAAAGATAAAAAAAGTAAACAGAAGATGTAGGATGCAAAAAGTGCAATTAAAGATTTTGTTTATTGAGTTCGTAACAACGCAATTTCCTTTACGTAAGTCTTAATGGGAATCGAACCCATTACTTAACTTATACAAGCTTCTTTGAAACCAACGTGTTAAATGTTTGCCTGACTGGAGCCCCATTAAAATCAATATAAGATGGATAATACAAAATATAAATACGTGACACTTTCAGGGGGAAACACACACACACACACACACACAAATACACGTGTATGTGAATTATTATTTTTTGTGTATAAATATATGATGAGAGTTACCTGCAGTTGATAGTTTTTATTTGGCATAGTGCTTTCAAGGCCCCCTCCCCATCATCAGTGCCCAGCTATAATTGGTTAGGGTGAACTCTAGATTTCCTTCCCAGGGCAAACTCACTGGAGTCTTTTTTTTTTCTTCCAAAACTTGTACATTCCTCACTCCTGTGATTTTGTAACCTGTAGTCCATTAACAAAGATTGTATCGTACTGCTATAATATAAAAGAGTGAGTTTTAAAACTAATTATGAGTCTAGTCCATTCTGTCAATAAGAGAAAACATTATTTTAAAGGCTTTACCTACCAGAATCGTTTGTATTATTTCTCCAATTAGTATATATAGGGAGACATTAATAATAGTTTGCATTAGCTAAGAATATTCGTGTTCCAGGAAGACTTTATTTTAAATAATATTACGTATTTATCAAATTTGTTATTGCTCTGCTTAAGGAGATACTAATTAGTAATAAATAAGATACACAAGTTGCTTACTTATTCACTTTTGAAAGATTGAAGTTTAAGAGAATAAAAGACGTTAGGACAACTTGAAGTCAGAACCTAGTAGAATTTGATACTTTTAAAGGCAGAGACGTATGAAATGTGATCTATCTGGTTGTTCCATCAAGGCAGGAAAAAAGCCAAAACAAAAAATATATGAAAGAGAAATAAGGTGAAAATATACAGT
Organism: Riptortus pedestris; assembly: GCA_019009955.1. Lineage (NCBI taxonomy): Eukaryota > Metazoa > Arthropoda > Insecta > Hemiptera > Alydidae > Riptortus > Riptortus pedestris. The sequence continues at coordinate 117,479,915 of CM032228.1, forward strand.
TGGGAATGAAAAAAACATTTCTTTCTCCTTTTGAGTTGACGTCAGATCCAATAAGAGGTATCCCTTCATAACTGGGTGAACGCGATGTGCCGACAAAGCGGCCGCAGAAGCTGAGCCCAACTCCGAGATGGGGGAAAAAAACCAAAAGAAAAGAGCTATTGGTAGAAACTGAAACTTATAAATGTTTCTGTTTGGTTCTTGAATTTCTTGTGATCGGTAAGTCACGGGCCGGGATGCGTACACACGCCAACCGACGTATCGATCCGCCTCAACGTCAGCATCAATCAGCTGTGACTGGCATCTTAGGCAACTTTCCCTACTCAGTAATTACCTAAGTTCATTAAAAAAAAGCCTTAAAGATTTTTTGTCTACATCTTTGTTTTATTTTAAAGCTTAAAACATGATGCCTTAATTGTATCTTACAATATATTAGATTATTGAAGAAATGTCTTATTAAATGTTAATGTTAAATATTAATTTAACAACATTTAATAGTTTTAAGAATATAATTATTCCCTTTGATGCCTCAGCCTTTTCAATATAGCTCCAAAATATATAAACCTTTTTTTTTTTTTTTTTTTTTTTTTTTTAAATTTTCATTTAAATTTGTTAGGTTAATAGTATTTTATCCTCCGTGAGGAATTAAATTATATTTTTATAAGATGACAAATCCTAGAGAACTTCGAATATAATGAATTAACTAGAAAACAACATAGCTTGGACAAAAACATTGGGCCCTTTCAGTTTCAGATTTAGTGATTGGGATGCGGTGACCAGACGTAGCCAGTTTCAACAAAGCGTGGTGTTTTGTGTTCGTTCACGTATTGTGCTTAAGGAACACCCATGGAGTATACCTGTCTGTATAGTAGTATGGGCCAGTCTGGCCAAACCATTTGAGAAGAGAGGGCAATTGAAAAACGCAACCTATTCTATTCAGCTTTGGTATGAAGTCTAGGCACCGCATTGCTTTCCGATTTTCTTTTGCTAAGTTAAATTGATTGTCTAAGAGTTATCAAATAATTTTATGTTGTTTAAAAACCATCTCTCTTATTATTCATTAGACGAATGCAGAACCCCCAATATAAACTTAGACATACATATGTAGTACACGTGAAATCCTCTGTATACACATTTATGGAGAATAACATATTTTATTTTTAAAACAAATCGGGTTCCTGAGCTTTAAGAAGTCAGAATAGAAATGGAGTTTATTTATTGATAAAATTTATATTATTATTTAATAATTTATTTTCTTAAAAGTACTTTTTCTAAATTTCATTTGTGAATTTTCGGTTAACAAGTGGTTACTTGTGGATCAAATATCCCAATTAGCTACAGCGATATAAAGTTGATGTCAGTTTTGAACAAAAAATAATTTTATGTATTTATATATAGGTTTTGTTCCTCTTCTAGTCCCAAATAGGTTTCTTTGGAAGTGAACCGGCATAAAATTGAATTAGTTATAAACTCATATGCACATTTATCCTAATTTCAATTGCATATTGTTTGGATTGAAATAACATGTCAATAATTATACAAACGTCTTTATAATTTTAGTAATCACGTTGATAACCGTGAATTGTTATTTGGGGAATAATTCTAGTCATCTGACATTGAATAGCCTGTCATCGTAAAAATATGCTTTTAGTATAGTTTGTGGCTAACGGTAGTTAATTGTCGAGCAGCTAAATTGGAATAGTTGAATAAATCAAAAAGAAATATTCACCTTAATACTTTGTCTCATTAATATGCAATACGGAAAGATGTACAAGTTCCATTAGGAGGTACATCAGCGCTATACAAACAAATTACATTTTATTGGCGTCATCAAAATGATCATTATCAGAAGTCTGAAAGACATAAGTGGCTGGTAATTCTATGTTTTACCCAATAGATTTATTTTTTTGAAGAATTATTATTCAGACGAGATTAAAAATATGGTAATCGTCCAGAAACTCTTCAGTTCGTACAAAACGTTTATTTTTAAAAACGTGTAAGCCTAGTAATAGTATTGGATCCTATTAGTGGATCCTGTACTAAGGGAGAAAATTGTATGGACGTAAGATGTGGAATTATTAATGAACATTCCAGTTACATAATATTTTAGAAGCCACCATATTATTTTCAAATGTAGTTTCATGAAAACTAGGAATAATATTGATTATTGAATAAAGCGAAAATTGATAGAGGTGTAAAACAAGTGTGAACATTTTTGGTATGTATTAAACCGAAAACGTTCTATTATCAGTTTTGTTAATAAAATTATGTCCTAAAGTTGTTGTCCTATACATTTTTATTTAAGTGAAATATTAACGGATTTATTTTATCTTTTAGCTGCAACACCCTCTTCTACTCTTACGATTTATACTTAAAGGACTTATGTCACTAAACATCTCATGCCAGCTTAAATGCTATTTCCTGTGAACATAGGATTCTTATTAAGGAAGAAGTAGAGTACAGAAATATAAAAAATACATTTGACGACTGGGATCAAATTTAGTCGGTGATCTATCCAGCAAAAATCTTAGTTGTCTTATGCAATTTTCAGTATCGTAGTGGTGTACAAGATATAAAGTCTCTGAAGTAGTCCCAGGTGGAATTTTAGATAGCTTTTCACGGTATCATATGCAATTTTGGTAATAAAGGTATTAGTTTTTCATTTTGAAGAAATTGGCATTATCTTCGTAGAAATACAGTAGCATGGACTGGTTTATTAGTAGATGGTATTGGTCTCTCCTCGAATGGGGTTTTCCTGTTTCCGTGAGTGAAGGCCATCGAGAGAATTGGAAGGCAGAGATGAGTTTGTGGGGTCTATCCACCCCTCCATTTACTCCCCCCCCCCTTGAAGAGAGTGAGCTGAAGAAGTTATTTTAATCCGAGTCCGTGCGAGACGAGGAATAGATCTGTTTTATCTAAAACCCACATCCCCGGCCATTGTAGGAGAGGCGCGTGACCAAACCCAGTCAAATTACCTCTCTGGCCGCTTGCTCCCGCTCCTTGAGCAGGACGTTTCTGTTCACCACACGGTTTGATTCTGCCCTTGAGCTGTACACCCTCCCCCCTTCTAATTCTAAGAGTTCTATCCCCTCTCACAGAGGGTTTATGTAAGTTCGTTTTCTTGATCCTCTTCTCTGGCCAACAAAGGAGAGAGTTTTTCTAGGAAAAAATGTTTATAAGAAGAATGAAAAAATGTGTAGGTTAAATAGAAATAGGAAAAGCTCACGTCTGAGTATCCCTTGATGTCACCGCCCCCCCCTTCTCTACCACTACGTACCTATCGTGACTATATACACCTGTACCGTTTAACAGCGCTATTGTATTTCAAAGCCTTTCTTTTCTTCATGTCTACACTGAAAAACTTTATCCATCCATAATTTATACGACAATAGCCTTTAGTTCAATGCTCTATACACACTTTTCTATCTTTCCATATTTTTTAAAAGAAGACTTATAAGCTAAGATTGAAAAGAACATATTTATTTTCTACTCGGTAGGGTTCTTAGCTCTTTCTTATTACAAAAAAAGTGAAGGCAGAAGTTTATGAGCACCAACCATGAAATCATTGAAATTATTCTTACATAATAAATTTGTTACATTTTGCGTATTTTTCGGAAAGGAATTCCTCGAGGTTCTAGGTTATTGTCCTTCATCGAATCCAACAAAATAATTTAATAATTTGTAAACCGGCCTCAGTTTTGATTAGCATTTAATGGAAAGGTTCATTTGGGTACAGAATTTTAAATTATGCAGAACAATTCTCTTGAATTCATGACTGTCGTAACATATTTGATCACACATTTAAAGTAAGTACAGTATCTTATCTGTAAGTATGTAATGTACCTCAGAATGGCTGTGGACATAAAGGGGGTTTATCTTGAAGTCATTTAAGGATTATTGTTAACCCTTTCACTAAGCATAAGGTTAATATGTGAGAATGCAAAAATAAAAAAAAAAATTGTTTCATTTAAAACTAGGTGCTCCAATTCATGAATTTGACCAGGAGGAATGGGAGTCAAGAGAAGGGAAAATGAAAAACTTTTAGTATTTCCGTAATTATGCACCGGGTTGAAAAATATCAAATAATCTTGTTGGTATATTAATGTTATGAAGTATAACTCGATCAGGGTAATACAATTGTTTTTTTGTTTTTTAGCATTCTTTAAACCTTCATTCCCACTTTTGCGAGTTTCAACTTATGCAATTATAACACTCCTGTCCAGAAGTTACTTGCTTCAAAAGGTAATATTTGGCCTGTATAAAACCCCATACTGCGCCAGAGAATGTTTAACCCGCTTATTGACCTTCCGATCAAAACCTCGTGGAAGGCTTTGACCCATCATGAGTCGAAGTTTTCATTTTTCTAGATAATGGGATTAAAGGGAAAAGAGTACGATTAATTTGCGTTCACGAAAAATATTTACCTTGAAATACAGTCCTTGCGTGACGGACAAATAATTCTTTTTGTTCCGCTTAAAAATAAAACTTGATGCAAGACATTAATCATCTATTTCAGATGTAAAAATGTTTATTGTTCTGAAAAATGAGACATTTAATCTGTTACACCTATTTCATATACAAAAAGGCAAAACATCTGTTGTTTCTTTTGCTGCTTATAGATTTATTTCGAACAAAAGAGAGCAATATGTAGTAGACAAACATAGATAAAAAATTAAATGGAAGAAGAACTGTGCTTAGTCAGATATAGAATGGGGTTTCCTACCGTATCCAATGACGGAACCATTACCGACAACCCAAAACACACAGTCTTAGCAGGAACACTGCGTGCTTAGGTACGGGGCGAGGCAAAAAAGACAAAAAGAAAATTAATACAGATAAAAAATAGTTTGGTGATTAATGGAATGAGGGGTATGTTGTAGGGGGTGGGAATCCTTGTCCAAACACTATTATCAGACAATAGCCAGAAGAAAGGAGGCTCTCTGATTCGACACCTCAATCAAAACGTTTTCCGCCAGCGAGACTAAAGCTAACCATACAGAGTCGTCTTTTCGAGCGGGCTATCCTTTGTCGCCTAGCCAGACCTACTCGACACAAAGGGTTTCAATCTATCTCTGGCTTCTTGGTTCCACCTCTTTCCTCGAACTCTTTTTTTCACATGACACTCCCCCTTCTCTTCTATCTCTGTGTTTGGAAAGACGAGGCACTTCCGAGTGGGTCACGTCTTTCAGAGAAAAACATCTGTCTCATATAAACGCTTTAAACGGCAAACGCTTACCTCCTTCGAAAGAAAGATATGAGTACAAATATTTTGAAAAGAAATCCAAACTGTCAAATGTCCTGTAAAAATTACATTGGGTCTATAAAGGACATGAGACTGAGACTATGTGTTAATGCTTGACATTAAACAACTAATTAGTCTACCGTTACGACTTTCTGAAATTTCCATACGTACATATTTAGGTGAGTATACGCAATTTTGATAGTTAAATTATAGAATTCGTTTCAATGTTTAAGGTTTATTTATTTTTGAATACTCTATGTGTTTTGAGAGTATCATCCTAACATACCTATATACATACAAGCACACACACACACACACACACACACACACACACACACACACACACACACATATTAACATAAAACCTATGTCTATTATATTATTAAAAATAAATAGCAACAAACTATAAAATAATAGTTATCAAACTGATTAAGAACATTTTTAAAACCCTTCAAATCTACATATTTATAAAGATATTTTTGACGCAAATTAACTTTCCATGTCCAAGTTATATGAGCTTGGTCATTGAAATGTTGTTATGAAGTTGGTTATTTTCGGTTTTACTTGCAAATGAAAAGATTGTTGGAGTATAGGTATGATTGTATATATATAGGATGGAGTGATATCGTTAGGAGACTAGCCTATCCATCATGCTGAGGGGCAGGTAACCGAACCTCTATTTATAAAGTAGTCCCACCCTTGTTATTATATTGCATTTATATATATATGTGTTGGGATATTTACAAATGGGAGTTAGAACTCTAGTCCAGATGATGAGTGAGAGAAACGAATAGTTGACAAAAAACAAATTAGAAAAAGCTCGTTAGCAGTAGAGACGTAATTTGTATTTTAATTTATTAACTCTTCAATACTCACTGCCTTTCCCTCGATTAGCCTGATTGAAGGTACGCACCTGTCTTATATCTGCGCTTTGTTTTATTTTACGGGCTTATTTTATAAACTATATCTATTTTATTTATGTAAGTGGACTTTTTTAATGAATTATCTAAGTATTTATTATTTGCTTTTATCTTATAGATACTCTAGATATAGATAGCTTGTATCTTCATGCATCGTTCGTGTATAGACACACAAAACATGTGTTAAGATACAATTATTGACATAAATGGAATAATAATATTTCAGATTAACTAAAAGCAGTACAGACTAATCGAATAAAATTTTGAAATAACGAACACACACTCACACATATATATTGTAGATATTAATCTAAATCTCTGAGGATTTACCTATGGATGCTCTAGTTTGTTAGATAATTTCTTTTGTTTAAGGATCTATTCATTTTTGGACTGAACATTGTAAAATAGCTACTGACTCGGTGGTGTAGGTTGTTATTGGAAACTGTTGCTGGTTTGGAGGAGCAGGCCGTCATAAACAATAGCCATATCCCTAACGAAAAGTGAAAAACCATCGGAGCGTCAAAAGAGGAGCCCTCTTGCCTCTTGGCCCGCCAGCAGACCTCTCTATGACGGACATTAATAAAGTCTGCTCCTCTCCTTCTATTGTACTTTCCCATTGTAACAGTATACCGCATTGTCTGTTCCAATGCTCTGCTTCCAATGTAAAAACGTAGGGTACCTGAAACAGACAGATGTGTTTTTATTTAAACGATTTACCCCCGCCAACACGCCCTTTTATAGCTTAGTGAATCAAACCGCAGTTTACCCTCTTCAAGGTTTTTATTGTTAAACGAAATTTATTATCTCTCTCTACGCCCATGGATGCTCTACTCACAAACAAGAGTGGGCCCCTCACAAATTGAAAGTGTTCAGTTTCAACCATTATTTGCTTTAGTAGAAGTATCCCGGTTCAAATATTTGTTCTCGTGGTCTTTATGGCCTAAAACGTAATAGAAAACTTTAATTTATAATCCCATTTTTATTTTCTGCTGGCGGTGAGGATGATGAATCAGGTTATTCAGAACACTGTTTTGTGGCTCCTCACAATTTATGCTTATTTATATTTAGATAAATTGTGAGCACATAAAACTGCTGTGAATAACCTTAATTTAAAATTCCATCCCTCTTAAAGCAGGTTAGAAGTATATTTGAAAAGTCTCTCACTTGAAGTCCTCTTAAAATATATACAATAATAGTAATTGTTATTAATTTTAATAAATAGGAGGAGGATTTTAATAATAAACCGAAATAAAAGTCTACTCTGATCTCTAGACAACCACTCCAACTAACATGATCAGTGACACTAAGTTCATAATGAATAGTGGAAAAGAAATCTTTTTACGCATACCAAGAGTTCTGTACTTTGTTGGGTAATTCGCACACATAATAATTAGATAATTTAGGGATGACCTTTATAATGGTTGTTATTTTAAAAGGAAGTTAAATGCTTAGTATCCAAAATACAATGATTCGTTTCCTCCCTTGGTCAATCATGCATAAAAATAATTAAAAAATGCTGGTCTTCTACCCTGTGTTCAAAATAAATAATTATTTCAGGACTAATTTCGTAAATATTCTATTTAAAAATGAATGTATATATATGACACACAACGCCTTTGATGCTTCTGTGGGTAGAGAGACCATCTGGAAGAATAGTTTTAATTACAAAAACTAAGTAGAGGAATATGGAGATAGAGAAGAGACACTGACCCAGAAATAGTTCATATTGAGTCAGGATTTTCTGCTAGACTGAGCCCTCCAAGGGCAAGTAAGCCACACGGCGTCTTCCCTTTTATATTATTATCTCGGCCATCCATTAGTACCCAACATCCTTCTATTCTATCAAATCCATTTCTTCCTTTTACTAATAAGCTCTAATATCTTGTACTACATTTTCCTATGATAGTGGTATTCATTAAGAGGTGTTTATATGTCTTCCCGGAATCATCCTTTTTTTTTTTACTTTTATTAATTTTCTTCCAGTTTGTTGAACAAGTAAATAGACAGACTCCTGATCTGCCCAACGGGCCAATCTCTAGTTTCTTTTCTTCTGCACTTCCATTAAGGGATTTTATATTTGTGTGCTGTTCGGAGTCAACCTTTGCCAACTGTTGCGGTTTATCAGAGAGGTTCCCAATGTGCAATGCTGAGATGAGCCTCTATGTTTCGCCAATCTCCTTTTTCCTGTGTTTTTTATTCCAATTTGACGCTACTCATCGACGATCAACATCTTACCACTGTGTCTTCATAACAACCATTAAATGATGTTAAATGTTAATGGTTCTTCAAAGGAATGTTGTGTAGATTATCTGATTCATTTTTTTAACGAAATTAGTTATTAGATAATTGCTTATTCTGAGCATAGTATAGGCGACAAAGAAGTAATTTGAGTTTTTTGTGTGTGTACAGGACAGGGCAAAGCTCTATGAAATCTTTTATTATTTTTTTTGCTTTTAAGCTTGTTAATTTTAAATTGTTTATAGAACTATATGTTTAAATGATGACTGCTGAGTGTGATTAAATTACTCAATTATTGTTTGTGTGCGTTATGTTACAGAGCACCGGAGATGGGGCATGAGCCCATGAAAGTACTCAGCCTTTAGTAAAGGATTTATATAAGTGTGTGAGTGGAGCTGGTTGACTTTTTTTTTTACGTCAAACATTAGTTCGTTTTCAGTACATGAAGTCTAGAATTGGCGTAGTAAAGGTTATTAACATTTGCTACATACTTATTAGAAATATTTTAACAAATGTAAACTTATTATAACAAAATTTGAAATATATATATATATATATATATATATATATATATATATATATATATATATATATATATATGTATATTCCATATTTACCTGGAGCAAGAATATTAAAACGATATATTATGGCTCCATTACTGTAAAAATTTACTTTATTATAAATGTTACAACTTTAAGATTGTGTATGCATAGGTATTCGCTTATATATATATATATATATATATATATATTCTAAAAAAGACTTTATGTGAGTGAGTCATTTATATGAATGATTTATTGTGAATATAGCATTGATTGACTGCGGGATATATCTTGGTTTGGTTTGTTCTTGTAAGCATGATAAGTCGGCATATCGATCAGCTGTGGCTGGAAGTATGGAGCGGATAACCCTCTACCTATAATTACACCATCTGCTGCCCCTGTTAGTAATTTAATTGATATCCAGTTCGACCGAATTCCAACAACCCGGCTCCCAAACTGCTACTAAAACAGAACATTTTTCCTTTTTATTCGTTAGTTCAATAAATTTGAAGTTACAATCGGACTCCTAGAGACGTTTATATCACGATTATGGTTCACGAAGTAAACATTGAGTTTTCACATAGTTTTATAACAAGTCAAGAAGAACTTGAAGTTATTTTAGTTCTAAATTCGTAAGCTACTTTCTAATGTTTTATATCATGTCTATAGTAATAATAGGAAAATTTCTTTTTAATATTGATTTAGTGTTTTGGACGATTCGTTTTTGAACATTTTTTCCCCATATATATTCGGATGTGCTGTTCTTTATTAATTTATTCTTTTGAGGTTTATGCAAGAGAGGTAAATTTGGAGTGAGGCAAATTTTGCCATTCCAATTAGCTTTCTTCGGGCCATGGAGAGTTAACGGCTACGTATATTTAATGAACAGGCAACTTAATGAAATATTATATGATGCTGGAACTCAATACCAAGCAGTATGCCTGCTATTATTTACTTAAGTACCTACTTACGTTATTTGTTTGAATTGTATAACATATTCAACTATTATGCTACTAATAATATGAACAATGGTTTATATAGAATGCTATCTTGAAGCCTCTGACGAATTTCGGTAGTAATAATTTCTTTTCTTTGTTCTCCCAGGCCATAATTTGATGGTTCAATTATTTTATTGTATATTTTGAATAATGAACTAGTATTATTTTAATTGCATTTATATAATCGAGGATATCTATGATACAATCGTACTTAAAATATATGCTCTTCGAATTGCAACTACAAACAACGTTTTTTGTAGATCAAGAATATCTTTTACTGGGCCTCAAAGAATAAGAACTAAGTTGGATTCGCCAATTGAACACAGTGCATAATGTAGGCAAATTATGGAATAACCCAACTCCTTGCTGTTTCAAAAACTGTGTACGAGGACGTAAAGGGGCACACTAGAACCTTTGTTTAAAAATAAATAAATGTCATAACGCAAGAATTAATAAAACTGATTGGCATAATTTTCTCTATAATAGGAAATTATATTCGGAGAGAAATAGTGAGTACCTATAATTTCAGTTAGGGTATGGTGGAAATTTACATAAACATGACCTTAGAGCCCTGAAGGCAAGCCTTCTTTTCACTTAATCATAACGAACATGCAGACCGTACAGCGGAAATACTCAATTCGATTATGGAGCATCTCGCTTGAGGGGTGTACAATCAACGCTCTTACTTAACCACCTGCAGTAATGTGTTCTTTTTGACCTATTATATCTATATATATATATAAAATTGTAACCTATATATATATATTGATTTTATATATATTCGCGCAAATATGAATACAAAATTTAAGTTATTATTAGTTATTTAGAGTAACTCTGTCATAGTATATGTGTCACAAAGTATATTTGCGATATTTTTGTTGTGTGTAAGGACAGGACACAGCTCTATGAAATCTTTTAGTTTTTTTTTTTTTTTTTTTTTTTTTTGCTTTTAAGCTTGTTAATTTTAAAATTTTTATAGAACTATTCATATTTGAAATGATGACCTGAGTGTAAAAATTAATTCAAATTATTGTTAATATTTTGTAGTTAATATGTTATTATGCAGAGCACAGCACACACACACACACACACACACACACACAAACACACACGAATTTTACATATAACATATGTTTTATGATTTGAATAAATTAACGTTTATACTGTTGCCCCTAATCAGGACGGGTTTTAGCATATTTCCCCTAGGGGAAATCAGCTATTGAGGTCGCTCTTATGGTGCGATTTTCGAAAAATGTCCTCAAATGCTCATCGATCCTACCCGGGAGATAACGAAAATGAGGTCCATTCAAAACTATATATATATATATATATATATATATATATATATATATATATATTTGTCTGTTAACGCTCAAGCGGTCGCAATTTTTGTTTGATCGTTACCAAACTCAATATTTAAACGTTGTATGTAAAACTATAGATCAAGGTCGTTAATGGCAAATAAATCTAATTAGTAAAAGGGGGGTTTAGAGGCGGAATTTCAAAAATTCCTAATATCTTTGTTATTCCGCGTCATATCGAGAAATTGTATAGAATCAATCTTATGACAAATATATGTTCTACAAACGTTGTCAAATACATGTTTTCACTATCTTGATTATTAACCGAGATATTTGCATTTTTAGTTTTCGGTCTTCAGTAAATCCCCAACTCCTATTCATGTCATGTTAGCAATAACTCTTATATTATGAAACACTTTATTTGAATCTTAAATACCAAATACTATTTTGACATAATTGCAAATACGTGACACACGTGGAACATTTGCTTAGTTAACGCAGGTCCTGCGTGACATAATTTTCTATTGTTCTATAGTTTTCTATTTTATAAAACCCAGAATTGAGTTTTTTGTGTTCTGCATTAAGTAAAATGACTATGTTCATAAAAGAATGTTGAGACCGACGCCTTAGCAAAGGCGGCTATTTAGGTCCGACTAGTTTAGCTCCCAACTTTTTAAGTTAAATCTTTGAAAATGTATTTTAAAACGTTCATAATATGAATATAATCTGTTTCACGTAAAACAAGACTAGAACAATATTCTCTAGTAATTTGAGTTCGTACAAAAACAGTACTTCTTCAGTTTGGTGGATTTCTCCTGCTTTGGTCTAAGTGAAGGAATGCAGCCGATGTCAGGTTATGAAGGGGCAAAATAATAAACAGGGATTGGTATGATTGGCTGAAGAAGACTTTGTTCCTTTATGGTGGGTTCCCTGGGGTTGTGCGGGCCCTTCGGTATTGTGAGGACTGTGGGCGGCCAGTGGAATGGTTATCTATAAACGAAACATAAAAGGGGGAGGAAAGGGAAAGATATATGTAATATCAGCGCATCCCCTCGGGGCGTGGTCCCGCCTCGACCTTTGGTCTTCTCCAACAACGGATCGGCACAACATTTACATGAAAAAGGAAGAAAGGTCTAAATGTTTTCCCATGTTCTATTCCATATTTCATCGACACAATGAGATCTTTGGCCAGATGCCTTTTTCCAGGTCTTATACATGTATTATGTTCTGAGACGTATTGAAGGCAATACGATCATAATCGTAAATTTAGACCAGCTTTTGAAATATTAACGGTTTACATAGATTCCTTAGAAATTCCTCAACCGCAATATTATTTCAGGGAGTTTCGGATTTGTTTGCTTTCCATAGCTTGCAGAACTTTTTAAGGCTTATATTATTGGTGCTTGTAAATAAAATTAACATGGTGAGAAATGATTTTAGTTGGTGTAATGTTTTGTTAAAATAAAATAAAAGTTCGTCACGCTGGGTCTGCACTAAATAAACACGTTTTCCAGGTGCTGAAATGACACGGGTATCGTAACCAGCATAGATGACCTCATCTGCACATCATATTCCCTATTTTTCCATTCTAATTACACTTTGTAAATAAGGCGTGACGCTTAAGGTGTATATGAAATGAAAGAGGAACGGTCAAAATGCAAATGAAACAGTTAATAGTCAAGTTAGAGATAATGCATTGAATAATAATAGTACATTATATCATTAACAAAATTGATTGATTTTTTGAACCTGGAACTGCGGTAATATACGTTTTACCATTTCACTAACGTTCAATTCCTGTTGGTCCGCTTTCACTGTTTAATGAAATTAATCTTGAATTAGTTAAATATCGAGTACGACAGATCGTATCAAAATTGAGACCACTAGAGCATAGAATTGATGACAATCCATTTATCTCAAATAGTGAAAATCCATTGAAAAAAAAATAGTGGTGTTTGGTAAGGTGTTTCGTGGTGAATATCTTATATTACTATTCGACATAAACCACCATTACCAAAACAAGTTTTCTTTGTGGTGGTGATCTAAATTGAGTTGTAATGTTGATAATTGACAAGCTTCATCCTCCAGGAATATAAGAGTATTATGAATATTGATTTTTTACAAGGGGGGGGATTTGAATAGTGGCGAGGAAGAGGCTGATCCTAAATTGGGCAATATATAAGTTGGCTGTAAAAGGCCTCCTGGGTTGGGATATAAGACAGTGTTGCCAGGAAGGGCAGCTATTAGCTTCCAAGGGAACAGCTTCCCTCTTCGTCATTATTTCCCCTTTTCTCATTCTACAGTCAAACCCTAATTATACCTTTGTTCGCCTTTTCCTTTTCGGATTGCTTCTCTTTTCGCTCATGAACTTGGCTCTCTCACTCCTATTCATATGTTAGGGGAAAAATAAGAAAGAGGTACAAATTAGTCTCTAAAAGGTGGAAATATCCAAAGCCTTTTCGTTAGAACTAAATGGGCATATTGGTGTCGGGTTTACCAAAACGGGCCTTTACAGATTTTTATATTACTTTTTTAAACGTTTGTTGAGGGAATTTCCCCCCAGCGTAAGATGCGCTAATACATTGTAAGACTATCTAACAGTCACTTGACTGTGTTAGTGTGTGATTGTAGGTCTTCGGTTCTAATTCAGCATTCAATGGTTGGCGGGAGCAACTTACCACGCGACGAATTCATACTTGGAGAAGCCCAAAAACAGTACAGTGCTTGGTGAAAACGTGACAAATATTTATAGCCCAAAACACTGCCCACACTGTACACTTAACGGTTACCTGTCCTCTCAGAGGTTTTACACCTTTAGTTATTAATAAGGGAATTATTATATTTTATCAGTACACGTCGTAAACAATACATCATCAACCTTAAGCTAACTTTTCATTTTATTGCCCTAGTTACAAAAATACCGCTTGATCATATTCGTAATATCAAATGCTATATGACTGGTAAAAAGTAATTTTTGTACGGAATGCCCTTAGTTCATAAAACAAAAAATATAATTTTTTTTTCTTCGTAATTTTTAGATCTGGGCTCGTTAGCCAGCAAACTCTTCTATCATTACCTTCATTAGATGTCAGAGATGGAGTGAAGTCAGAAGTGATATGAGAAGTGGGTGAGTGAAAGGATGATGTGGATAGAGAAAGGAAGGGGGAGGGGAGGGTGTAAGGACGAATAATGAGGGATTTGTGGATAAGGCGGAGAGGAAGGAGACACTAGCTGGAACAGCATCTAGTGTTGTAACACACAATGGCCAGTATTCTCATCAAACTAACGGTCACCCCCCGCTTTACAGGCGTGACCAAAAAAGATACTTTTTCAAGGGGCGTTAGTCTGCGATAAAGAGGAAACTAGTGAGCAGACACTTGGAGGGAAAAAACAGGCGCGGTTTATCGCGAATAAAAGCCACTTTGTACATAGAGCCCTCTCAGATTACACAAAGCTCTCGTGGATAATTGCTCTTCAATATACCTCCAATGGGCTTCAAACTTCCTCCAACCGTTACAACACACTTCCTCATTACTAATTATTTATTATTATTAATTATATTCATTATTTATTTATATGAGTTCCGCAATAATTCGACGTGTAATATTTGTTTCATCAGTTGTTTAAAATCATTTTTATTAAAAACTGTAAAAAGTGTGAGTGTGTGTAGAAATGACTATGAAATGAAATGTAACGTTTAAAAATTGTTAACCATTGTGGATCTGAGAGTAGACTAATGAGTTTTTTAGGCCTCCATATTCAGTGTCCATTATTAACCTATTAACCCCAATTCTTATTTGAATGCTATTTCGTAATATTTCTCATCGGTTTTAACACGATCATCGTACATCATTTAATGCTCTGCTATTTATATTTTCAAGTAAAGTGTTCATATTCATATACTCATAGAACTATTTAACATTGGAAATTAAATAAAATTTCTCTCTTAATGCAATAATGAATTTTATTAATAAAAAACGTTGTTTGAGTTTTTATCTTCAGCGTACTAAAGTGCGAAATATTCTTGAACTGGAGGTTGGATCTAGAGGTAAAGTAATAAAATTTTCCTAAGCAAAAGGAATGGTTTTCATTTTTAATTTACATTATTATGTTAGTTAAGAAGGAATGCATATAAAAGCTTGCCTGGCTGATAATGGGTGAAGAATTTGTTTTATTTATTTTGATTTATAAAGGTGCATGGTGATTATGACAGAGGGGATGAACAAGTGCAGAAAATAGGTTTAACTAATTTATTCCTTTTTTATTTATTTTTTAAACTAGAACACCATTTACATGTCTTTTTTCCATTTATTTTAGAAACTTAAATGTACATTTATGAATTTTGTTGGAAATAAAATTCTTAATAAAGGGTTGTTACCCAAAGACAGGTGTTTTGGAGGGGTGCACGGCGCTTTCTTATAAAGAATAAATTTAATTTTATAAGTATATTTTGTTATTAAGATGTAGCTTTGCAAAATAATAGTAAATAAAAATATATCACAATGCAAAAAGTTTCATTAATATTTTTAGAATAAAGTCATCTTCATTGAGAAGGATATCAATCTTATTTAAAAAATGAAAGACTACTACTTTTTTTAAGTCAACTAGATTCTCATGCTTGTACTCGTCAATGCAATTACTTTAAGAATTGAAAATAAGAATCATCAGATAGCTACATTTAATAAATTTGTATTTACTTTTCTAAATTAAGAAAACGAAGCAAAGTTACACCTTAAATACGACCATATGTAAGTATTGTCGTAACTCAATTGAAACTAATAGTTTTCAATATAAAATAGGAAAAGAAATATAATATATCCAATTAATGGTAATTTGTTTAAATGCAAATAAGCATGAGGTTAAGAATGAAATTTTTAGTGGTTTGTGGGCGGTGATTAGTGCACCCCTGGCCATCTCGCCTCTCTCCGGTGGCCCGTGCCTTGGTTCTGTCTTGAGTTAGTTAGACTTGTTTTCTTGTTCTTGTTCGCAGGTGTCTGATGACTAACAAAGCCACAGAAAGGTAGGCCCCTACCCCCTCTCTCCCAAGCATGGCGGTATGTCAAACACGAACAATATAATTTAAATACTTTGTAAGCCACTCTCTCCCAGTATAAATATATATATATATGCAAGACTCCTTGGCTGATACCCCTTCAGCATGACGTTTACAACCCAATACCACAAACCATTTATTTTATCATACCTGAGCCTTTCGCCCGTGTAGTTATTGTGCCATCTATTATAATTATGTAACATATTTTGCTTTCAAGCATGTATGAATGTTATGTGTGATTTGTCCGCCTGGCATGTAGCGTGTTATTTTGTTTGATTTATTTTATTTTCTTACAACTTCAATGTATTTTACCATTTGGCAGTAAGTATTAGCAGTGAGAAATCACATTTGCTTCTTAACCATTGTAACTCTTTTTAAAATAATGTCTATACTAAGTAGAGAGGTATTTATTATTTGCTCATACTTCTAGTTGGATGTTTGGTGTATAGATAGTATTTGTTTAAAACTTTCAGTGTTTTGAAGATTTTAAAACAAATGAAGTTTTAAATTCTTCACATTTATTCTAATTACACATAAGGTTATAAAATTTACATAGCTGAATTTGAAACTTATCTGTATTGTATTTTTAAGAGTTCATTAAATTACATATTAAATACTTTAGTAAGTAATTGATCATCAATTAGCATACTAAGTAATTGAAATTGAAACAATATTTATAAAATTTATTTTTTTTTAGATTAATATAAACTTTATGCTACTACAACTATTTATCTATATGTTACTATAATATTCTAGCCAGGGTTTGACTATGCATTTTATTTAAAAAGTACATTTGTAAATATGTTTCCATTCTCCTCTCAGGAAGAGGACCCATTAGTCCATCATTGCAAAGAGCTTTAAAGTCTACTCCTAAAATTACGCGGCTACAAAGATTTTACTCCCACGCAAAAAAAAAATTATGTAGCTTAGTAGAAAAACAACAAAAATTGATATGCTATAATCACAGGAGAGGTTCTACTAAAAATGAAAGGGCTTTTGTACAAGACCAGACCTTTTTATGGGACTTTTTGACATTTTTGGTAAGTAGGAATTAAGAAGATCGTATCGTAGACTAGAACCACATTGTTTAAGGTTTAAAATTTAATTAGCTTCATATCAGTTCAACTTCTAGTTTTTTCTAAAAGCTCTTAATACGGAGCTAATGCCACTTTTTAACGTATAACAGAAATTGTGACTACACATGAAATTAGAGTTATTATATTAATTCACTACATTATTTTAGGTAAAACTTTAGATGCTTATGGGACTTTACCATTTAATTTATCGTTCGGTGGATGCCTTGAGTTATATTTTTTCAATATAAATCTAATAGAATTCAGGGTACATCCCATGTGCACTTTCAATCTTAAGTGCGGGGTGTCCCGTTTCTCTCCAGCTATGAAACTATGATTCTAGTTGAGCTGATATTTATAAAATCTATATAAAGGGAGGCTTTTTATACGTTACGGCAAGGTATCTCTACTATATACTCGTTGAAATTTATACGAATTTGCCTTTTCATTTTATTTGCTAAATATTTGTCTTGTTTTAAATTAATTTTGTCATTGTTACTTGTATTGATTAGAGAAACAAGGAGGAAATTGGAATCAATATATGTTTACATTCTTGGTTGTCTCAACAAATCAAGATATTTTAACTTACTTGGTCAAATTAATACCTAAAGTCTTTCTGGATTCCCAATCCAGATTTTGTTTTTATTTTTCCCCTATACTAGAGCTAAAAAGAAGGGCCAATAGATAAATTGCGTAAGTAATGTTCCCTCAATGTATAATTTAATTTAGAATTACATGTCCTATATAAATTGTATTCTATGTACAATTTCAGAGGCAATAATTTTAATTTGTTCAGTCAAAACTCGAAATATTCAATGGACGAGTACCCTAATGTGCCAATAACCCTAGGATAAGATAAACATAAATTTTTAAGAACAGAATATAAATGGCGGTTGCTGATAGGAGTATAGAGAGGTAAAACAGTGATAGAGAGAACAAGTCCATTAAGGAAGAAGCAGATGCTCATACGTAGGAAGGGACTGGGAATGCCGAGTCACTACTGGAAGTGGCAGTGGCTCTCACTACAACTGTATGTCTCTATTGTGCTCTGCCTTTTTTATCTCCCCTAACTTGCTATCAGTTCTGTCGCAGTTAGTGATTGATAATCTCTTTATAAAAAAGACAAAAATACCCCGTAGTCATCCTATTGTGCTTGATTTATCAAATCGCTCAACTGAAGGAGAAAAATAAGAAGGATTGGATTCAGGCGTCGTTTTACTTCGAGTTATATACACATTTTTTAATTGCTCCGTTTACGGATTGTAAACAGTCGAGACAGATATTGAACAACCAGGAGTACAAAAACATTGTAGATAATTATGTAGAAAATATGAACTAAACAAAAAATAAAACTGCATGTCATTTAAATATTCACTTAACTAAAAATAATTTTTCATGCTCGATTAATCCGTTACCAACATAAACCTGTTTTTGCGCAATTTTCACGATGTTAAAGTAATTATAATAGTTTAATAACTATAATTTTTCACTTGATTATATTTTAGTTCAAAAAGGTAAGGATTCTTGAACATATTCAGAAGCAGTATTTTTAATGATATACTCTAAAAATTGCACTTTTTCTTCTAAGCTACTCGATGATTAGTTTAAATTTATAATTCAAACTATTCATCATGTTACGTTGCACTCGACCTTCTGTAATTCAGCGAATATATAAGGTGTGACTCATGAGCTACCAGTTTCTTGTAATAATGTGGAACCCTGAGTGACTGTTATTGTCATTAGTTTGGCATCATTAGTTTTGCGTCAGTTATACAATAGCATTAGTCAGCTTTTTGGGGTGGCCATTTCCATCGCAACTTTCAAAGGGCTTCGACGAACGCTTGCAATTGGGGTTTTTGAGTTTGTTTTGCTAATGACCATTGTGGGGCTGAGCTGAGGAAATGTGTATAACTATGTTGGTGTATGGGGGTGTGAAGTGTAGTTGGTGTTAATACAGTTTAAAAGGTAGGCAGTAGCTAAGGCGTGAAACCCCGCTGATGGCCAGGCCTTTGTGTTTCCGCTCTGAGTACATCTGGTGGTCAGATTATTTCCAGGGGTTTGGCTCTGGGCATCGCCATAATGGGCGACTGTAAGCCTTTCATCTCATCGTCGCATACAGCTGCATCCCACCGCAGGGGGCCTGTATCTGACGCCAACCCCTTCTTCTCCATCAGATATATCCTCTCTTTATTTAGCACTCCGCCAAAATGGAATTGACCCTACTCTAACGAGAACGCAAACTCTACAGTAGTAATAGAACCACTTTAATGTTACAAAAATTTTAAAATTTTTAGTCTTTTATTGGTGAATAGTACATGTTTGAGACCATGATTCTATCCTAGCCCTCCTAGAACTCAAATAATGACGGAAAGATGAAATTTATACTAGTGTTAAAGTAGGTGCTTACCTTAATTCTTTAAAACATAATAATATTTTGAGTGATTTTTCTTTAACATCATTGTGAGAACTTAATGATAGGCTATGTAACATGAAGGTAATGGATTTAAGAAATTCAATTTTTTTATGGGGGAGGGGGGATAACTCACCATTTATCACAGTGAAAAATATATAAAAAGTACTCAATACTTTCCGTTTGGTAGTCAAGGATTTAGTATATGTAATAGAGGTTATTAAACATGAATTGTGGGATATTAAAGAAAGCGTTTGCTCACCATTTTCTCCCCTGAGACTAATTCAATGAAGTGCCTACAACTAATTTGTG